>CP139502.1:358903509-359482890 GCA_021014915.2 Artemisia tridentata subsp. tridentata
GGTCATGATGTATACCTAGCCTGGTCACAGGTAGTGGATTCCTGTTGTAGTCAAATCCGAGTCTGGTAGTTTTAACTCTTGATAAAGGAAATTTGTCTGTGTGTTGCTTGAAAGGCTAACTTAAGATATAACAAAAGACTTGTTTAGCCACTAAACATGGGCCGTTAGAGTACGTTTCCTGTTTTATACGGGTTCAATCTCATAACCCGAGTTTATGTAATTGAATCTGAGTTCAAATTATCATGTTTATGTTTAACTGACACTGAATAGTGGTATGGTTTCTTATATAAATGTTTTTGCCTCACCTAAAAAGCTACACAAGCAGTTGACTAGCTGTGAACAAGTCAAGCTTGTGAGAAATACTAAGTGATTCCAGACGAGAACACGCGTCAAAATTTTTTAATCGACATCTTGTTTGTGTTGATGTGATGCTTATAGCCGACGTGTTATCAAGTCAGTCAGACGATTGGTATCTTTTCTTGTAAGATCGTTTTTTTGTCAAAAGCTGCCGAAATTTGGATTCAGATACATTATGGTTAAACTACAAGATCAAAACCACAATCTTTGACTATATTTAGGTAATGTTTAATCATATTACGAAGCAAGACATTTATCCACAACATGATACATCAACCCCGACAAAACCATAAAAACTCATTTCAGAAAACATGAAAATTCTCGTTACGACAATGGTAGCGAAGAGTAGTTTGGGCACTCTACAATTCAAATACCGTGATCCTTGTATAGTACTAACGTGCTTTATAGAGTATACATGATTTGAATGAAACAAATTTACATATTTTGCCAATGTTCCAATATATTGCAACTTAACTCAGTGATGTTAAAGACGCATGCCTTCAATACCCTTAAGGGTCGATTCAAAGTTCTTTAGGTTGCTGCTTGAAGTTGTTAGAGTTTAATGTTTAACTTTTAATATACGTATGTCCGGTTTCGAACCCGAGACTCGGGATTGCACACAATACGTGAGAGTTTCAATAGTATGAATAAAGTTAAATATATTTTATATTTATAATTTATTCATTTTCACTAAATTCACTTAACGACAGTTAGGACTTAATGGTGTTGGAGATAACGACCGTTAAAGGACTAAATGTGTAATAGAGGGTTAGAAGGATCTAGAAACCCATCCATTGGGTTGGGTTCGGCCGAATGGGTCTCATGGGGGCCTTAGGTCGGTTTTGGTGGCTTAGGGAACAAGCTAGGGTTTAACTACAAATACAATTCACTTGTATTTGATTTTCACCTAATCTTGTATCCCTAACTATAGCCAAATTTCTTCTCTTCTCTTCCTCTAAGCTTATACGATCGGCCCTATTTTAATACCACTAGGTATTGGCCGAATTTTGTAAAGCTACAAGTGTTTGGTTGTTTAGTGATACTAGAACCTAGCTTTTCCTACTGAAACGCTATCATTACGTGTGTACAAGATCGAGTGACTAGTTTATTTTAACTAGTGTTTTTCCCTTACTTGGATCGACACATCATAAACCTTATTAGGGTTTATACTTGATCTTGGAGCTTGCATAAGGTACGTGTCTATTTAGTTTTAATTAATTACATGTTCTTGTAGATCTTCCGCTGCGTGTTCTTTGATGTTCTTATATGTTTATAGTTTTTATGATTCATATAATCCAACAGTGGCATCATGAGCCTCGTTTAGAACTATGTAATTAATTACTAAAACCTAAAAATTGGATCTTGATTAGATACATGCTTTTATGATCTAGGGTTTTTTTATTTGAAACCCTAATTTTAATTAATGTGGATCGATCCACAATTTTTTTTAGGGTTTATGTTTAGTTTTAATTAAAACTTAATTAGAAACCCTAGATTATGCATGGTAATTTTTAGGGATTAATTAGTGTATACCGTATGTGATGACACCAATTAATTAGATACGTACAAGGAATTAACATATTAATATGGATTTCATGATTATGTGTTAATATGGTATCCATGACAAAATCTTGCATATTTTGTCATGGTTTGTTATATGGTTCGATTTGTATGTATGACTTTGCTACATGTTTTGTTTAATAAATCTTTTATTGGGGAAGACCTCAATATATTAATTAATAAATTATGTGCAATGTGGTATTAAATTAACTAAAACTTACGCGGCCAAGTTATTTGGTGTCTGTGGACCATTGGGCACAATGAGCTCGAAAACCAATGGGAGTTTTGTTAGTTAAATACATATTTAATTACACATAGAATTAATAATAGGATTTATTGGAAAAAGGTTTGCATGTGGCTATATGATATTGTTATGATCATATATTTGTTATTATGTGTTTATTTGTTTTTGTAATTACTTGATCTTTTGTGTTTATATATTATGATGGATTGCAACACATAAGAGGGTAATTTTCATAATAAAAAATAAACAAGACTAATAACTATGAAACCTTTGTAGTAATTTTATTCATTGCCAAGTCTTATGTGCCGACAATGGTTCGCTTCGCACGGTAATTTGCTCCCAGGCGAGACTAGCAATTAATAAATTATTACATAAAATTGTTTTAGCAAGAAAATCATATTTTTTTAGTTGATTGATTGCAACTGTACAAAAGTGGTCGAAGCGGCGGACCTATTATTGACAAACTATAAAGTGGGTTTAAGGTTGGCTCACATTAAATTGTGACCTTAAAGGGGCACGGTTTTAACCAGCTTCGGCGGCTGTCGTCCCTCCGCTCGCCTGTGCGTCAATAATAGACTTACCAAGTACACCATGAAAAAGTACGAAGCATCTTAAGGCAATGTTGTAATTTTCTCAACGCCTCAATTAAAAACTTTGATGATTTGAGCTACGAATGAGTAAATGGTTTGTTTTTTGAAAAGATATATATGATACAAAGATGAATGCATGACATCTTTGTACATATTTTTTGATTTTACACATCAAAATTTATTACCCTAAAATTTAAGTGATATGCCGACCAATTAACAAGGAAACACCTAAGATGACATTCTATCATTACTAGCAGCCTCAGCTGATGTGATGATTCAAAGAATGAAGTCAATAGGGGTAAATTGAGCACTTCCATTACTAGCAGCCTCAGCTGATGTGATGGAACGACGTCAATTTACACGTTTCTAAATTGGTTAACTTAATTGAGCACTTTCATTACTAGCAGCCTCAGCTGATGTAATGAAACGGCGTCAAGGCATAAAGATTTGGGGATGAAACATGCTTACATTTTGCAACTGATGTTGGCAATACAATGTAAGTCCCAAGATTTCTAGGAATTGCAATTTGACATTGGCAATTGGGTGATCCCGTACCTTGTTGAGTATTTTCATTGCTAGCAGCCTCAGCTGATGTAATGAAACGACGTCAATTAGGATCCTAGATTTCAGTGAAAATTAAATGGTTTTTAACCAATGGGTGTTTAATTTTCATGAAATGTTTAAATTATCGAAAGTACTAACTTTTGAACTTTTTTCTGTAGAAATGGCCCAACCCGGAAATTCGTCAAACTTAACTTCCTGTTTCAAGATGATGCTTGAAAAGGAAAAATTGACTGGGACTAAGAATTTTAACGCACGGTATCGAAATCTAAGGCTTGTTCTTAGAATTGCCAAACGTTCAGAATGTATTACTGAGGACCTTCCTGAAGCTCCTCCTGCAAACTCGCCTAATGAAATACTTAGGCAGTACAATGAAACCTATGACAAGCACAATGATGCGGCTTGTCTCATGCTATCGGGGATGGATGATCAACTCGTAAAACAGTTTGAGAAATATGGCCCGAAAAACATGATTGATGAACTGACACGTATGTTTCAGAAATCTCCTATGGCTGAATTGTATGATGTACTTGACAACTTGGGCAAGTGCAAGCAGGACGCAACAATACCCGTAAGTGATCATGCACTTAAAATGAAAGGTTATCTTGACCAACTAGATGCACTTAATTGCGGGTTTGTGGAAGACGTTAAAGTTGGCCTCATCAACAAATCCCTCAATGAGGAATTATATGGTGATTTTGTGCGCAACTTTAACATGCATTGCAAGGGGAAGACATTTTCTGAATTGCATGCAATGCTTATTGAGCATGAGAAGGCACTCACTAAGAAAGCTCCTACACCGGCTGTTATGGCAATAAGAGGTGGTAGAGTAGCTAAGCCCGGTAAACCGAAACATGTGAACAAGAAAGGAAAGGGCAACGCTGACAAGGGCAAGCAGATTGTGACTTATCAGCAAAAGCCAAAGAAGCAGAATCCTCCTCCCAAGAAGGATTATCCCAAAAAGGATGCGGCTGCTTGTCACCATTGTAACACTCCTGGACACTGGAAGCGTGACTGTCCATTGTTGCTTGAGGAGTGTCGCAAAAATAAGAATGCCAAGGCTGGGCAGGGCGCCAGCACTTCAGGTATTTTTATGGTTGAATTATTTTCTTTTCCTCATAAGCAAAATGCCTGGATATATGATACAGGATGTGGTACTCACATTTGTAATACATCGCAGGGGCTTAGAGGAGCGAAGAAGCTGAACTATGGGGAATGCTACTTGTACGTGGGAAATGGAATACGTGCAGCAGTAGAAGCCATAGGGACTTTTGAGCTAGTTTTACCTTCTGGTTTAATATTAGTTTTGAACAATTGTCATTACGCACCTTCTATTGTTAGAGGTGTCGTATCAGTTTCTTTGTTATTGGATTTGGGTTTTAAGCATACTTTTAATGATAATGGAATTTCTGTTTCTTTAAATTCTGTTTTTTATTTTAATGCTATTTCATTAAATGGTGTGTTTGAAATTGACATGGATAACCATGTATCCAATAAAAATAATTCTATGTATAGCATCGGGAATAAGAGAGTCAAGTCTAACTTGGACTCGTCTTATTTATGGCATTGTCGCCTTGCCCACATAGGCAAGAAACGCATGGAAAAGCTGCTAAGTGATGGGCTTTTACCTAATATCAATGACGATTCAGTTGATAAATGCGAATCTTGCATATCTAGGAAGATGACGAAGAAACCTTTCCATAGCAATATGGAGAAGGCT
Organism: Artemisia tridentata subsp. tridentata; assembly: GCA_021014915.2. Classification (NCBI taxonomy): domain Eukaryota; kingdom Viridiplantae; phylum Streptophyta; class Magnoliopsida; order Asterales; family Asteraceae; genus Artemisia; species Artemisia tridentata. The sequence goes on from CP139502.1 coordinate 358,908,542, forward strand.
TCGGATCTACTTGGATTGATACACACGGATGTGTGTGGTCCACTTAGACACGTGTCAAAACGCGGTGCTACCTACTTCCTAACCTTTACGGATGACTATAGTCGTTATGGTTGTGTTTATTTACTTAAACACAAACATGAAGTCTTTGAGACATTCAAGGTTTTCCAAAATGAAGTAGAATTACAACTCGGAAGGAAGATTAAGGCCCTTCGATCCGATCGTGGTGGTGAGTATTTGAGCCAAGAGTTCAAAGATTATCTAGCTGAGTGTGGCATTGTCCAACAACTCACTTCTCCTTATACTCCACAACAAAATGGTGTATCTGAAAGGAGAAATCGTACCTTGCTTGACATGGTACGATCTATGTTTAATCTTACAACTCTTCCCTTATCCTTTTGGGACTATGCTCTTGAAAGTGCTGTTCGCATACTAAATATGGTTCAAACTGAGAAGGTTGATAAGACTCCATATGAATTATGGACTGGAAAAGCTCCCAACTTGTCTTACTTAAAGATCTGGGGTTGTGAGGCGTTTGTTAAACGTGACTCACCTGACAAGCTCCAACAAAGATCTGTTAAGTGCATCTTCGTAGGATACCCTAAGGAAACAAGGGGTTACTACTTTTACTTCCCACCAGAAAATAAAGTCATTGTGGCTAGATATGGTGAATTCCTTGAGGAGAGTTTCTTGACTCAAGAATTCAGTGGGAGAGTATATGATCTTGAAAATGATCAAGAAGATGTGTCACCTTCTGAGAACACTAACACACTTCCTGTGGAACTTGAAAGCTTAGGTCCTCCACCTGAAGTTGAAGTGGTACCCGTCCGTAGGTCTTCAAGATCTACAAAGGCTCCTGAACGTCTATGTTTAAACATAGATGATGAGGAAACTATGCTATTGGATCACATTGATGAGCCAACTAGTTATAAGGCTGCCATTAATAGTCCTGAAAAGGATAAATGGCAGGTAGCCATGGATGGGGAAATGCAATCCATGAAAGACAATAAAGTCTGGATTGAAGTAGACCTTCCACCCAATGCTAAGGTAGTTGGGTGTAAGTGGCTCTTCAAGAAAAAGACTGACATGGATGGCAACGTACACACCTACAAAGCTCGTTTGGTGGCTAAAGGCTTTACCCAAACATACGGTGTTGACTATGAGGAGACCTTTTCTCCTGTGGCCGACATTAGAGCTATTAGGATTCTTATAGCCATAGCTGCCTACTATGACTATGAGATTTGGCAAATGGATGTCAAAACTGCCTTTCTGAATGGTCGCCTAGATGAAGATATCTATATGGCGCAACCTGAGGGGTTTGTGAATCCACAGTTTCCTGAGCGTGTATGCAAACTTCAAAGATCCATTTATGGATTGAAGCAAGCATCCAGGCAATGGAATAAGAAATTTGATGAGGAAATCAAGAAGTTTGGATTTACTCAAAAATTTTGATGAGCCATGTGTATACCACAAAGTTAGTGGGAGTAACACTACTTTTCTTGTCCTATATGTCGATGACATATTAATCATGGGAAGTGATATACCAAGCCTTAATGAAGTTAAGGATTATCTTGGTAATTGCTTTGCCATGAAGGATTTAGGAGAAGCAGCGTATATTCTTGGAATCAAGATCTATAGAGACAGATCTAAACGGTTAATCGGATTAAGCCAAAGTGCTTACATGGATAAAATATTGAAGATATTCAATATGCAAAATTCCAAGAAGGGATATTTGCCCATGCAAGTGGAACACGGCTTATGCAGCGAAATGTGTGCTTCTACACCTGAAGAGGTGGCATACATGAAGAAAGTTCCGTATGCTTCTGCAGTAGGATCTATCATGTATGCAGTTAGATGCACAAGGCCAGATGTGGCATTCGCTCAAAATTTGACCAGTCGTTATCAGCAGAATCCAGGGAAAGATCACTGGCATGCTGTAAAGAACATTCTTAAGTATTTAAGGAATACTAAAGAAATGTTTCTTGTTTTCGGGGGAAATCCAGACACTGAACTGAATGTTACAGGTTTCTGCGATGCGTCCTTTCAGACTGATAAAGATGATACGAAGTCTCAGACGGGTTACGTTTTTGTCATAAATGGAGGAGCTGTGGACTGGAAGAGTAAGAAGCAGAGTACAACGGCCATGTCTGCTACAGAATCTGAGTACATTGCTGCATCGGAGGCAACACAAGAAGCTGTTTGGATAAGGAAATTCGTTAAGGATCTTGGAGTGATGCCTTCAATAGAATTACCTATAAATGTGTATTGCGACAACTCTGCTACAATCACATTCGCCAATGAACCTGGAGTTATGAAAGGCGCCAGACACTTTAAAAGAAAGTATCACTATGTTCAAGAACAAGTCGATGATGGTGAAATAAAAGTACTCAAAGTTCACACAGATGACAATCTGGCTGATCCTTTCACGAAGGCATTACCTAAGGAGACGTTTAATCGTCATGCTCAGGGTATTGGTCTTCGTTTAGCAGATAGTTTCATGTAAATCTGTTGGATTAGTATTTCGATAGGGACATGTAAACAATTATTGTTTTAATGAAATAAAGTGCGGATAACGTTTATTATCATTATTAATATTTGTGTCCTATATTTGCATGTTTAAATCCGTGAATAATTTATTTATTCTAAATAGTCCGTTGTCAATTAATAATATGGGAATATTATTAACCTAAGACAAATGTGAGGATTGGTAGAATGAACTGTAAGGTTAAGACACCAATGTCACATGATATTCAATATTGGATAAATTGAATATAGGACTTATCCCAACCACATGATTATACTTTATGGATCATAGTCATTAAGTATATCATGAATATTTATCCTCTGACTTGAGATGCCAGATAATTGCCGAGGATGTAGCTCATTTTCTGTGAGATAGTCTAACGCTATCCGTAAAAGGTAGTTATAAGGGCTATTTTCAGAAATGATGCAAATTTCAAGGGTTATGCTCGCAGTCAATAAGGGATTTGTTCCTTCAACTTTGTGTTGAAGTTTAATACTGCTTGGCCACTCGTATGACTAACAAGATGTTTGTGTGCGCACGCCCAAAGTCTATCTGGAAGACGTTCAGATGTTTTGGTAATCTTGTTCAATTATGTATAAACAAGAAACTACTGTTAATTATGGAATGACAAGATCCATATCCAAATTAACGCGGTATTAGTAACAAAAGGATAAGTATGATGATTAAATCATCACGTGGTTTTTCCAGGAAAACCATACTCGGATCGAGCTGGGGGCATTGGGATCTGTTAAGCTAGACTAGCCCATGTCATTACTATATTAATAGTTATCCAAGTGGGAGCTGTTAGAGTTTAATGTTTAACTTTTAATATACGTATGTCCGGTTTTGAACCCGAGACTCGGGATTGCACACAATACGTGAGAGTTTCAATAGTATGAATAAAGTTAAATATATTTTATATTTATAATTTATTCATTTTCACTAAATTCACTTAACGACAGTTAGGACTTAACGGTGTTGGAGATAACGACCGTTAAAGGACTAAATGTGTAATAGAGGGTTAGAAGGATCTAGAAACCCATCCATTGGGTTGGGTTCGGCCGAATGGGTCTCATGGGGGCCTTAGGTCGGTTTTGGTGGCTTAGGGAACAAGCTAGGGTTTAACTATAAATACAATTCACTTGTATTTGATTTTCACCAAATCTTGTATCCCTAACTATAGCCAAATTTCTTCTCTTCTCTTCCTCTAAGCTTATACGATCGGTCCTATTTTAATACCACTAGGTATTGGCCGAATTTTGTAAAGCTACAAGTGTTTGGTTGTTTAGTGATACTAGAACCTAGCTTTTCCTACTGAAACGCTATCATTACGTGTGTACAAGATCGAGTGACTAGTTTATTTTAACTAGTGTTTTTCCCTTACTTGGATCGACACATCATAAACCTTATTAGGGTTTATACTTGATCTTGGAACTTGCATAAGGTACGTGTCTATTTAGTTTTAATTAATTACATGTTCTTGTAGATATTCCGCTGCTTGTTCTTTGATGTTCTTATATGTTTATAGTTTTTATGATTCATATAATCCAACATAAGTATCCCTAGAAACGGATCGTTTCTGATCTGAGCTTGAACCTCTTAAGAGCACCAGGGCTTGCATCTGTTGTGCGTACACGAAATGGATCAGGTTCATTGGTGGATGTTAATCTCGAAGATCCCGTTGTTTGCAAAACGGTGGATCTTGATACCTGCAAATTAACAATTTGTATAAGATGGGTTATATTCTAATTTGACTTAATAAAGGACCTGAGAACAAAGAAAATGGAAATGGCCAACTTTCGACCCGTTTCATTTCACTTAATTCTATGCATTGAAAACATACACTATTACCAATTCATAGATCAGGTTGATATTAAAACCTGTAATGTGTGCAAGTGTAATGATAAAGATGCAATGTAAATATATACTTCTCTGCTGATAGGTTCCCGGAACTGGTTGTCCCGGGATTTCGGCTCCACGAGGGATGTGTTGTAGACCAAATACCAGCCCTACTTTCTTCGCCACCTGCATCAAAATTATCAGTTTAGACTAAATAAACACACATGTGTAATAGTAGTATATAATTACAAAACCTATAAGTATGACTCACCTGCTTGTCTATTCAGGCTAGAAATCGCAGGTGGGGCCCCACTACTTGGTCCAGCATTAACACCGCCTACAAAATAGAATTACGTTATTCAAGTATGTGCATCGGCAAATATATCAAATAAGTAAAAGACTTACAAGAGCACGTGATGGTAGACTGGCAAGTTGTGATTGCGGATACTTCAAAATAGTCTAGTCAAAGACATAATCAAACTGGAAGCCTGAACCAGTAAACATCACTTGAATAACCAGTTTTTACATTTTAAGGTTTATAAAAAAAAAGGGACTATAGCAATTGAGGTATCTTATACAAGTTAGATTCATATAGAAATTACTTCCTTCTTGAAGTATCTTATACAAGCTAATTTATGTGTAACAATAGCTTCAATAACCATCATTGAATAAGATGAATTCAGAATATGTCTCACTTATTTGTTGCAACTAAGCCATAGGCAAAGAAGTCATATTTCTTGTTCCCTATGATATGAAATTTAGAAGTCTCATTAGGGAATTCTTGGCATTGCATATTTAATCTACTAATGCTGAGTGAAATAAGCAGAAGCTCATAATCAACTTCATATAGTTTGTATTTGCTTATGTTGTAACGGAACTCGGTAAATAGTAGATAACTAACAATTTAAGGATTTTGTAAATCTGTTTCTTTAGAATCTAAAAGTCAATCAATAGGAATTCAAGCGGTCTGAGGAGGTGCTAGGGAAACTTTAAAGAGCTTATTTCATCCCAAAGTAAGCAAATAAGCTTAAGCTGTTATCTCAATTGAAATACTAACAAGTACTTATAGACACTGAGAAACACACAATAAGCTAAGAAATAAGCAAATCCTAAACATCCTTTACCATACCCCATCAACGTTATAGTCAGCGTTGGCCCACGGATGCTGTAAAGGGCTTGTGTATGTGTGTGCTTTAGTGGGTCCAGTTTTCAGTAGTAACGGGTAAGAATGGATTCAGTGTGTTATTCTTAGTGTATGGGAACACGTTATAACGACTACGGTGTTACCACACCGTGAGCTCTAAGCAACTGTCAAAGAAACATATAACCATAAGTACCAAGTAGTCTGCTAATCTGCTGCTATACAAACACTCGTAAAACACTATCATAGCTCGTAAAACGCTAAGCTACCAAACGCTTTCATAAAGCAAACGGCCACTACTACTAACAACTACTGCATCACAATCACAATTGTTAGCCTTAAAGTTATGTCATAGTCGGGAATTGCATCTCTTTCTATCACAATCACATTTGTTAGCAAATGCGCGTGAAAGTGATAGCATGTGCAAGCTGATGTATTTATAGTTAAAACCCACTCCTACGTCCATTATTCCATCTACCTCTATCATTAACAGCAGCTGATGTATTTATAGTTAAAATGAAACTTCATTTAGATCAGGGTTTAGCTACAATTGGCTCCTCCTTAAAGTCATATCATCAAGTTCAAGCTCAAGCTTCAAAGTAAACAGCTTTACAAGTTCAAAGCAATCAAGATCAAAACAGCAACTGTGTAGGCTTAGTGTGTTAAAACAGTGTGGCATTATGTAGCTTGTACATAGTGTAGTCTGACTTGTAAATAATAGCTAGGAGCTCTTATATAAATACTGCTGTAAACATCTCATTTTGTAACTTTCCTTCATTAATCAAAATTACATTTCACAAACTCTCTCTACATCTCTGTGCTTTATTATGGTATCAGAGCCACCGATCAAATAACCGCCACTAACAAACTTTTCCGATCAAATAACAAACTTTTCCGACAACCATAACCGACTCCGATCAACTCATTTCCGATCAAACAATCAAACAATCATCAATTCCGATCAAGAAAACAATCAATTCAACTCATTTCACTACATCTCCGATCAAATCACTACATTTCCGATCAAAACATACATTTTCCGATCACTCACAAAAATTTCCGATCAAAACATGACATCACCTAATCCAAACGCATCTTCAACATCAGCAGTTCACATTGATGATAATGATGTCAACTCACCACATCATCCACTTTACCTACATCCTCAAGATCATCCTGGCATGATCTTGATTTCAAAGAAATTAACTGGTTCAGATAACTACAGTACATGGAAAAGATCAATGATGATAGCTTTAAATGCCAAGAACAAGTTGAAATTGGTGACTGGAGAATATCACGAACCTCTTACCACATCTCCATTGAGAGCTTTATGGGAAAGAACAAATGATATGGTTATCTCATGGATCATGAACACTATCAATGATCAAATAAGTAACAGCTTGAATTTCATCAATACTGCTAGTGATTTATGGTCAGAACTTCAAGAACACTACTCACAGTTAGATGGCCATCGAATCTATCAGTTAATCAATGATATTGTTCAGTTGAAACAACAAAATTGCAACATTGAAGTGTACTATCACAAGTTGAAAGGTCTGTGGGATGAACATGATGCTCTTGAGGCACCTTACATCTGTGTGTGTCCTTGTAATTGTGAAAATGGAAAAGTGAATGGAGATAGAGATCAGAGAAAGAGATTGTTTCATTTCCTTATGGGCTAGATGAGAGTTATGCAAATATCAGGGGTCAAATATTGCTTATGCAGCCATTACCAAGTGTTGCAAAAGCATATAGCATGATAAGACAAGAGGAGAAGCAAAGAGAGGGTATTCTACCAAAAACAATCACTCCTGCTGCATTCTCTACTTACACCAACAGAAACACCAACAATAGCACCAATCTCAGGAACAACAATAATTCAAGGCAACAAACTGAAAGAAGGAGCACTTTCAGGCCTGGAGTTATTTGTGCAAACTGTGGAAAAGAGGGTCATTACAAGGAAGAGTGTTACAAGTTGAAAGGGTATCCAATTGGTCATCCACTGCATGGGAAATACAGACCACCAAATGTGAGGAATGTGGTTGAAAATAAGGGAAAGTCAATCAATGCAGTTATGAGTCAGGATCCAGGTTCATCAAACAGTCAAGACACTGCAAGTTCAAGCAATGTAGCAGATGGGTCAAATGATGTAGTTTTTGTGAGAATGGATCAGCTCCAGAACCAGCTCAATCAGGTCATGCTCATGATGCAACAAGCTCAGCAGAATCCTCCATCTGGTATAATCACTTCTATTTCTATTAGAAGACACAAGTTTATTGCATCTGTTATGCTTAGATTTAAGGCTGCTTGGGTTGTAGATAGTGGGGCAACTGATCACATTTGCATCACATTAACCATTATGCACAACATTAGAACCTGTAATCCACCCATCTCAATCACACTACCTAATGGTCAACATATAAATGTCACTATTTGTGGATCAGTGAGAATTAACCAAGACATCACCCTCACAAATGTTTTCTATGTTCCATCATTCTCATACAACCTTCTTTCAGTAAGCACCCTTACCAAACACATGTCTGTTACTGCAATTTTCACATCCCTATCCTGCTACTTTCAGGTTCTCAACAAGAAGATTGCACATGGCAGCCTCTGTGAGGGCCTATACATCATCTACCCAGACCCTCATTCACCCTCACCAACTGCTACTTCACCAAGTGCTGCTTCTATTCTCAGTACCACATCAGACAAAACCAACCTCTGGCATTCAAGATTAGGACATCCAGCTTTACAAACTCTCAAACAAATAAAGTGTATTTCAAATACTTGTAATCAAACTGTCATCTCTTGTAACATTTGTCCTTTAGCCAAGCAACATGCTTTACCATTTCCTTTAAGCTCTACTCATGCCTCACAACCTTTTGATCTTATTCACATTGACCTTTGGGGGCCATACAAACACCCAACAATGAACAAATGCACCTATTTTATCACAATTGTTGATGAATTTTCAAGAGGAACATGGACATATTTACTGCCAAGTAAACACCACACAATTTCACAGTTCAAAATCTTTCACTCCTATGTGCAAAACCAGTTCAATAAAACCATCAAAATGATAAGGAGTGACAATGGATCAAAATTTCTTAATTCCTCATTTCAAAGTTTCACCCAACAACATGGTATAACTCACCAAACCTCATGCCCTTACACACCACAACAAAATGCAAGAGTGGAGAGAAAACACAAACAACTACTAGAGATTGCAAGATCACTAAGGTTTCAAGCAAATTTTCCTATACATTTTTGGGGACAATGCATCCTCACAGCCACATACCTCATAAATAGGCTCCCATCCAAACCACTAAACCATAAAAGCCCCTATGAATATCTGTATGGTACACCACCTCAACTTGATCACCTCAAAGTCATAGGCTGTCAAACCTATGCACATCAACACCTCACAGACAAATTTGCAGCAAGAGCAATACCATCTGTACTTGTTGGCTACCCAGCCACCCAGAAAGGATACATACTCTACAACTTAGAGACACACAAATTCTTTACAAGCAGAAGTGTTACCTTTCATGAATCAATTTTTCCATTTCATCTTCATCCTCACTCAACTTCACCCAACACAGCTTCACAACAACACACTGATGACAGACATACACCCAATCATACACAACCATTTGCCTATTCACATCCATCTACACCAACAACAATCAACACCACCTCACCAATTCTCACTGATTCCACTGCTACCACTGATTCTACTGAACCCACCAATTCATCAAGTTCACCAACATCTGAACCTACCACAACTATTCCATCACCAACAAATGAACCTACTCCAACTTTTCCATCACCAACATCGAAACCTATCTCAACTGTTCCATCACCAACATCTGAACCTATTTCATCTCCTACACCCCCTGAACCTACACCACCACCATTACCCAAACACCCCAGAACATCAACCAGAACAACCAAACTTCCAACAAAACTACAAGATTACCATCTCAACCTTCCAAAGTCAAAAACTTCAACCAAACATCACTTAATTAACTTTATTAACTACACAAATGTTCACAATCCCAAACATAGGCATCTCATAAATAGTATCAACCAAATCATTGAGCCACAGTCTTACACCCAAGCAGCTAAAGATCCTAAGTGGAGAGATGCTATGAACTTAGAGATAAAGGCCCTTGAAGATAATAACACATGGCAAGTCACAGTCTTACCTCCTGGTAAAGTCCCAATTGGATGTAAATGGGTCTTTAGAATTAAGTGTAGAGCAGATGGTACCATAGAGAAGTACAAAGCCAGGTTAGTTGCCAAAGGTTTCACCCAGAAAGAAGGAATATATTATCATGAGACCTTTGCACCAGTAGCCAAAATGGTTACTGTTAGAGCTTTACTAGCTGTTGCAGTTCACTCACACTGGCATATTGCTCAACTTGATATCAATAATGCTTTTCTCCATGGTGATCTTCTTGAGGATGTCTACATGACTCTACCACCAGGATATTCAGCTCCTAAGGGCAGTGTTTGTAAACTTCAAAAGTCTCTCTATGGCCTCAAACAAGCTAATAGACAATGGTTTCTCAAATCACCACTTTTTTACTCTCTATTGGCTTCACACAAAGTTATGCTGATACTTCTTTGTTCATCTACAAGAAAGATCAAGTCTTCACTTGTCTGCTAATATATGTTGATGACATCATTCTCACTGGCAACAACCATCAATTCATCACACAGATCAAAGACAAGCTTCATAAAGAATTTAGCATCAAAGATCTTGGCCATCTGAACTATTACTTGGGGATTGAGTTTCTCAAAAATTCATCTGGCCTTGTCATGACACAAAGAAAATATGCTTTGGAGCTTCTCAACACTGCTGGTCTGCTTAATGTTAAGCCTTCTACAACACCATTTGATCCACTGCTTAAGCTAAATCATGATGATGGAGAACCTCTTGAGGATTCTGCACTCTACAGAACACTTGTTGGCAAGCTTCTATACCTAACCATAACTAGACCAGACTTGGCATTTGTTGCACAAACTCTCAGTCAATTCACTCAAGCTCCAAGAACACCTCATCTCAAAGCATTGGTCAAAGTTCTCAGATACATTAAAGGATGTCCTGGACAAGGTTTATTCTTCCCTCACAATACTTCACTACAACTCTATGCTTTTTGTGACAGTGATTGGGCTAGTTGTAGCTTCACAAGAAGGTCAGTTTTAGGACATTCTATCTTCGTTGGTTCATGTTTGATATCATGGAAATCTAAGAAACAACTAGTGGTATCTAGATCATCTACAGAGGCAGAATACAGATCTCTTGCTGATACCACTTGTGAACTAACATGGCTGAGATACTTACTTAAGGATTTGGGCATCAAAGTTAACTCTCCAACACCTATCTACTGTGACAATGTCTCTGCTATAGCTCTTGCATCCAATCCAATCCAACATGCAAGAACAAAACATATTGAGATAGACTGCCACTTTGTCAGGGATAAGATCAAAGATGGAGCTGTTTTACCTAAATTCATTTCTACCAAACAACAAGCAGCAGATGTTCTGACTAAAGGTCTCTCTAAAGCACCACACTATCATTGTTTATCCAAGTTTGGCTTGTGTGATCCATACACACTGCCAACTTGTGGGGAGGGTAAAGTCATATCATCAAGTTCAAGCTCAAGCTTCAAAGTAAACAACTTTACAAGTTCAAAGCAATCAAGATCAAAACAGCAACTGTGTAGGCTTAGTGTGTTAAAACAGTGTGGCATTATGTAGCTTGTACATAGTGTAGCCTGACTTGTAAATAATAGCTAGGAGCTCTTATATAAATACTGCTGTAAACATCTCATTTTGTAACTTTCCTTCATTAATCAAAATTACATTTCACAAACTCTCTCTACATCTCTGTGCTTTATTACTCCTTGTAATCTGAATACAATCTCTCTTGTATTTGAAAGATAATTTCTTTTGTTCTTTTCTCAGCGATATGGAAAAATGGTTTGGCAACCACAAAGAAACAGTATTAGGGGACTTGATAGAAGGGAAAGAAGGAAAGCTTCCACATCGGAAACCTATAATACTGATACTAGATTTGGAAATTCAGGTAACTTTTGTATCCTTATTCTATAAATCAAGGTACTCGTTAACTTGTAGGATTCACATTGCAACACACCCGGTTAATGTGAGTTGGTTTACTTGCAGTGTGTGACATGGGAGAGCATGCCTTTTTTAAAATCTGAAGACATTTACCGAATGCCCTCCGTCATTAGTGTTTTATCAACGCTTCAAAGAAGCAGCTGTTTTATCAAGGAAGAATATGGTGGGCTTCCTGTGGTTGATCTGAGTAAGACATATTATGTGTTGAATCCAGAAAAAGATCTTCGAGACACGCAAGATAGACTCTTACCCTTGTTTAAAAAACATCAATTTAAGGTGAAAATTTGAATTTTTTGCCTTATAAGACTAAGAATATACCTTGCATTTCATGATTTAACATTTGAATTATTCAATTCTATGCAGGGGCTAGTACAAACTTTTCCTCTCCCATATAAGTTTAAGGAGGCGATGATGAAAAATAATATGTTTATTTATGATGGCCATGATTCTGGTATGTGTACTTTAAGTTTTGCGTATGTACTGTTCTTTATTTATGAATTCTGTAATCAGTTTAGAAGCTAGAAAACTCAAATTGTATAAAGAACAAATTTAAAACTAAATGACTGAAATACTAGATAAACCTTCAATACATTAAACAATATCTCACTTAATACAACCGAACTATATATTGACTGATGCATTAAATAATTTTGATACATTTCTTTTAATCTTTTGTGATTTAGGGCTGGAACGCTTGTCTACTGATGAAATAGGAGATATGGACCGATGTCCAGCTGCCCTTTTAACGGCATGTTCAAGCGGAGCATTAGAGTTGCACGGGTCTTACAAACCAACCGGCCCGATACTCCAATACATATTGGCTGGATCTCCTGCAATAGCGTCCTATTTATGGGTAGTAAATGCGCGTGAAAGTGATAGAATGTGCAAGCAGATACTCAAGACTTTGACAAGTGATAAGGTTAGAAGGACAATGGGTGTAACACCCCAACCCGACAAAGGTAAAGATGTCACACAAATGGTTTCATATCAGATATAACAAAGCATACCTTCAAAAGTAATACAAAGATTCTCAAAGGTTACAAATGAAATACTGGAATTACAAGGTTACAAAAGCGAATACAATTTCTAACAATAGAATACTTTCTAATCATCTCTAGGCCGAAACTATCAAGTCTTCTAAGTCCAAAAGTCTCTTCACTCGTACCCATCTTCCAACTAAAACCTGCCGCACACGAAAAGAAAACGTGCGGCTGAGCTTAAAAAGCCCAGTGAACAGATACATGATAAACGGAAACGAAAGTAAACGGAAATAACCAGAATGTAGCATAATGGATGAAATATAAATAAGATACAAGAGTAAAGGTTAAAGATAGTCATCCACCACGAGCCCATAACTCAAAGTCATAATCTCAAAGTCAACATCTCAAAATCATAGTCTCACAATCAGAGGGGATACCTCTCAGGCAACCAGATAATATGAGGGGTGTCCTCATGTATCAACAGGGGTGGAGTAGCTAGCTCCTAGAAATGTGAAAGGCGTGTATTGCACACAGCACCAGTCACCTCAAAGTCATACTCAAAGTCATACTCAAATTCATAATTAAATCCACTAAACAAAACATGCCTAGGATTGCAATCCATACCCCCCCAAACTCAAAGTCAATCTCAAAGTCAATAGCCGGCAGATAATATAAAAGGGACGGTGTGAGAAATCACTCCCCCACACAGGAGTCATGCCAGTGGTGCATCACAGACATGGCCAGGTTACCTTCCTGGCTAGGAAAGTACAAAAATGGCTCGGGTATCAAACTAAGAGTCATGTCTCAAAATCATAGCTCAAGGTCATATATCAAAAGGTGCATCTCAAAGTCATATCAAAAGTAATATCGAAGGTTCATTTAAAAGGGAACATAGCAATGGATTGGAAAATCTTAACTGAATCATATCTCAAAATCAATGTATAAGAATATAAGAACCCTTACTGAAACAAGGGCAGAGTATCTGTACCTTATGACGAAAGCACAAACAGAACAAAGCACAGAAATAGGGAATAGCTCAAAGTCTCTCCTTCTTCACACCTAAAGGGATAGAAGAGAATTACAATCTTTCCATTTTAAGTAGCTTCCCATTTTAAGCCGGTTTCCATATTTAGTAAGTTTCCATCTTTAGAAAGTTTGATTAATATACTTAGTTAAATCATTATTTCTGGAATTAGGTATCTCTTATCATATTTACATATTTGGTCCTTAAGAATTCACAAATTACACTTTATACCCTTTTATTCCAAAAGTTACACTTTTATCCTTCAAATATTCATAGTTACACATTAGGCCCTCAATTTACCCATTTTACACAATGATCACTTATTTTATCATATTATATGAATGTATCCTCAAGTATTCATAATTTACACATTTAGTCCCCCTAGTTATCAAAGTTACATGTTTAGTCCTTAACTTACAATTTAAACCTTTAATTATCAATAATTACATATCAAGCCATTAAATTATCAAAATGACACATAACCCCCTGAATATATTTATTTACTCAAAACAGTACCAAGTTCCTAGAAATTACAAGTTTAGTCCCTCTAATTAATTAAATTTCCATTCGACTTATAAATAAAACATAATTACATTTTAATCCTTTAGAATACAAAAATGACAAATAGCACCCTCATCTTATATTTTATACAGCAAGTACACCTTCCAAGTTAAGTTCTAAAAATAACCCAAGAGTTTTAAAAATTACAAAACCTACCCTAAACTTTATAAAACCACACGTTAACCATTTCAAAATCATGAAACTAAACCCTAATCTTTCCAAACCATTTTTAATCATTACCATATCATTAAACACTATTTATAAACACAAGAACAAGCCTTAGCTCCTCAAAATCAGATCGAATTCTATTTCTTTCCATTTTTCTTATTTAGCCGATTATAACCATAATTCCAACATAATTGTTCTAGGCCTCAAAAATTCGAAGTATCATTTTTCCAGGTCTAATATGATTGTATACAGTCCAAATAAAATAAATATGAAGCCTCAAAATTCCGAATTGAATTATTTAGGGTTTATGCATGTTTTAAAGATTTAATTCACAAATATTGAATAAAGAATGCATGGATCGACTTATACATTTTATTTGGTGTTCACATGATGTTAGGGACCTGAGAAAATTACCAAACCAAAGATCGAACGTGTAGAATGGGTTGGACGAAATCTTTGATACGCGTATGAACAAAATGAATCAATAATCACCACGACCTCATGAACGACCATCAGACCTTGAAATCATTTTTCCTAGAGCATATTCGACATAAGGATCATGTGAAAAATAGCCAACGAATTTTATAGCGGTCGTGGGAATTAATAACGAATTACCTTGTTTCTATGCTTCGAAAGGGATTGTTTCCTCAAAAATTAGAAAACGACCAAGAACAGCTCCAACAATATTTTTCCTAGGTTACACATGATATGAGGAACATGAGAAAATTGAGAAACGAATTTTTAGAAGGTCGCAAGATTTATTTCGATTCATACCTTATCTTGTTCTAGCGATAAAGAAAGAATTCACCAAGAGTGATCCAAGCTTCAAACAATTCGAATGGTATTTTTCCTAGCTTCTTTGGATGATGATTGATCACAGAAAAATGGTGTAGGGATTTATGGATGCCGAATGGAGGCTTTAGAGAATTGTTTGTGTTTTATTTACTAGTCGGCAATTAGGGTTTTGAAAAAGAAAACTATGAGATTGATTTAAAATGATAAGAGCCGAGTTATAGGAGAGATCTTGGGCCACAAATTTCGGCAATTATAGCTGGAAAAATAATGGGATTGATTTGATTTCAAATTTGCCATATTTACATGATTTTCTATACTTTTAAAATACATATTAATACATTTAATTACTATGCGGTTCAAATGGGGGTATTTTGGTAATTTCACAACTTGTATACATGTTAAATGAAGTTCTTAAAATTATTTGGGATCATAACTTGTGCATTGCCAGAAGTTTGGGATTTTTATGATACTTTATAAGCCTTTAAATAAATTTTCAATCTTGTAAGGGCAATTTGGTCATTTTACATGCTTTTCAGATTTTAGGTGTTACAACTTCTTCCCCTCTAACAGAAAAATTTCGTCCTCGAAATTTGCAAGAAATCAGAGATGGAAAGGATCGAAACAAAACAGAGACACATTATGCTGAGTTTGAATCCAAATGATAACGTATCAATGTACGACTGGTAATCGAATTCTCTAGGAAAAGGTACAACCAATACGTAGGGTTAACATCGAATTGATTAGGCGAATTAAATGAGAATACATCGAATCGTAGCAACCATGAGGTGGTGCAAACGTAACTCTTCAGCTTTTCAAATAGTCTCGGCTTCAAAAGAGCCTTCCAAAGGTGTTCTCATAAACAAACAGGTCTTGTTTTCTCAGAATCCAAAACCTCATATCTTAACTCATAGCAGATCAAAATGAACAGATTTAATGAATGCGGAACGTATACATAGCAGAATAGATTGAATCCATACAGACAGGAAGCATATCGTTAGACATCATCAGATGGCAGAAGGCCCTATAATAGAATCTAAGATCATTATCGGAAGTGCAGAAATCAGCAAAACGCTCGCCGAGCATTCAAACGTATCAAGTCGCATATCAAGGACATCAATCAACTGGATAGGTAGAATGAATCCAAAGTCTCACTAAACGCGGATAATCTCATTCAGATATCAGAACTTCTAGGGTTCTAAGGCACTTCTCGAAATATCCTATGCCCACAACAAGTGCACGTTATATGATGTAAGTATTATCACGTTGATCAGGCGTCATAATACTAGCATCATATAAATATGCCCTCATGATGGTCATACTTTATCTCAAGTCGTGAACAACACAACTTACCTAAATCCACCTAATCCATCTACAGTCTCAGGGTCACCAAAGTTAAATATCATAACTAAGAATACGAAATCACTCGAAGAGTAACGGAAATCCGAAAATGTCCATCAAAATTCAGGTACGTCATTAATAGCGCCAATACTTCATAACTTACCGAAATCAATTCAGCCAAAATAAGTGGTTACTTCATCATCCGTCTATTCGTATATATCAAAATTCCTTCCATAGCTCGTCGGAATTCTCATACAATTCGTTATTCAACAAACGCATAATAAACACAGAACGGAAACTACTAGCAGAGAATCAAATCGATCAAAGGATCTCATTATCGGGTAACGGAATTTAAGTAGGTTGAGAGGAAACGAATACGTCGTCGATAGCTTCATTCTCCACAGAATCACCTCGTCTACACACAAATTTCTGCTTCAAAATTCGTCCATTCTCATACAAAATTTTAAAGTTCTTCCAAGTTGGAGTAGTTTGACGCTTGTCTATCTTATTCCACGGTGAACAGGAATTACAAACTTGAGTCTGATTCCTCAAGCCTTCAGCAACACTTCTCGATACTGCGGCATCGTAACGGTAGTCTCTGGCACGATCACTGTGCATCCCTCCATCCGCAAGCCTGCTTCAGCTATCAATTCATCTTAGTACAACCAAAATGAGTAGAGAAACAAGATTGCGTTTCTTCAACAGGTCTTCTAACACAGCTCCAGGTTTTAAGGTACACCGCCGTCGTCGACTCCAGGTTATGTGTTGAATGCTTCGTCTCTTACGGTCTGGTTGTCTTGATGCCCGAGCTGTAATCTTCACGGTTTGCATAATATATGGTTGAGTATTATCCCAGTTTCTCTCTTCTTCCTATATGCTTCTTCTCTGGTAATGCTCGTCGCCACCGTCTTCTACTACTCTTCCACCAAGTTTTTCACTCTGATAACTGTCTTCGATCTCGGTTCTTCCTGGGAAAAACTCTGTCTTCACAAGATACAGGGTAGTGTCGTCTACAATGGTTTCTGAATGTTAATCAAATTCCTCTTCCAGAACAAGTGGTCGTCTCATCAATAATCTCTATGTTCTTCTTTCATTTTCTGAACATATCACAATGTCATACTATGACAATTTGTCCAAAACACACGGAGACATGATCATTTTAGCCAATACCATTGGCATCATTCAAACTCATAAGGCTATAACGAGTGAAAGGACAGTCTCTGAAATCATTTAGGGAAAACCTTCACATACACTTCATGCCGCCTTCCTTCTTCTTCAAAAAAATAAAACTGAACTACTTCACAGAGGTTACTCTCGGTTAATTAACCCCCTTCTTAGAAGTTCTTGTGGTTGCTGCTCCAGCTCTTCAAATCTAAAACGATGAAATCAGATACGAAGTTTTGAAAGAAAGACCGAATCAATTATTGATACTCGGAAACGGATAATGATTACTGATAGTGGTACGGTTAGGTTTACAATAGTCGATACGTCGTCACATACTTCTTTCTTTCTCCTTCATAAACTAACAAGAGCATCCAAGAGAATCGCTGAAGTGAACAAGATCATATTACATCGAAAATACCGGAAAATCTTCATACAACGGAATATTTCTAATGGCGGAACTTTCCAAGGGTGGATAGTAATGGTTCTCAGGAAAACTTGAAAATCGTATGAGTTCAGGGTTGGTGCTTTCATAGCGGCAAGATTTTAACGGATTCAGGCGTAGAGACTTATCATAACGAAATAGGGTGAAGCAGGTTGTTAAGATCACATTTCAGATACGGTAGTCTATGGCAGCTTCACAAATAGCCGTCTCATCCATAACCAAAAGACCATGCAATAAGACATATCTAGGTCAAAAGATTCATAGAACGGATACAGTCATCAAATCAGACGGATAGTTCATATATCGGAGTCTAGTTCACGTTTCAATAAAAGTGTTGAGATGGATAAACGAACAGTTCAAAGTGTGGGAATTTGTTCAGCTTTTTAGCATAAGCAGTAAGTAAGGTGTGTAATATCAATAATACGAACATCATATAATTGTCAAAAGTGGGATGTACGGAATATCAGTCATCAGCATCATCATGCTCAGTTAACAAACCCATACAGAGATAGTATAACATCATATCCTTCCAAAGGAATTTGTTGGCAGAACAAGATTCGTCATTCAAAGGAAAGGAACATAACTTCCTATATCCATGGTTAATAATTACCAGAATCCTCATAGGAGTAGTAATGGATTCATGCAAAGTTAAGTAGTATCGGATGATACATTTACATTCAGCATAAGCAACGAATTCACAAAATGTGTCGAACACATTATGGTTGAATGACCTTAGACATGGTCAGAAAGGTGTCAAACAGTTTGTCAAACAAATCGGAGGTGGATGTCAAAATCTGAAAATGAAACTTAAATGGTGTGAGGTTTCCAGGTGGGTTTTCCGAGATATTTCAAACTTACTTGGTTTCTAAGCTTAAGTTGCAAAACTTCTAACTTCTGAAAGGTTCTGATGAGGCTTAACTAAAGGCAGAGGCACGAATCAGAGTGATGCGGAAGCAATTAATACTCACATATATGTCTTAGTCTACCCATTCCTCACTGGTCAAATTTAGGTTCCTATAGGGAGATCCTAAAGCAAATCTTACAGGTTATCTTATGAGCGCTTACAGGGAAACTTAGTGGTCCTAACTTACACAGGCCAAGGGTAAATGTATTACGAATCGCAGCCTGTCTCTCTGATACCATAATTGTAACACCCCAACCCGACAAAGGTAAAGATGTCACACAAATGGTTTCATATCAGATATAACAAAGCATACCTTCAAAAGTAATACAAAGATTCTCAAAGGTTACAAATGAAATACTGGAATTACAAGGTTACAAAAGCGAATACAATTTCTAACAATAGAATACTTTCTAATCATCTCTAGGCCGAAACTATCAAGTCTTCTAAGTCCAAAAGTCTCTTCACTCGTACCCATCTTCTAACTAAAACCTGCCGCACACGAAAAGAAAACGTGCGGCTGAGCTTAAAAAGCCCAGTGAACAGATACATGATAAACGGAAACGAAAGTAAACGGAAATAACCAGAATGTAGCATAATGGATGAAATATAAATAAGATACAAGAGTAAAGGTTAAAGATAGTCATCCACCACGAGCCCATAACTCAAAGTCATAATCTCAAAGTCAACATCTCAAAATCATAGTCTCACAATCAGAGGGGATACCTCTCAGGCAACCAGATAATATGAGGGGTGTCCTCATGTATCAACAGGGGTGGAGTAGCTAGCTCCCAGAAATGTGAAAGGCGTGTATTGCACACAGCACCAGTCACCTCAAAGTCATACTCAAAGTCATACTCAAATTCATAATTAAATCCACTAAACAAAACATGCCTAGGATTGCAATCCATACGCCCCCCAAACTCAAAGTCAATCTCAAAGTCAATAGCCGGCAGATAATATAAAAGGGACGGTGTGAGAAATCACTCCCCCACACAGGAGTCATGCCAGTGGTGCATCACAGACATGGCCAGGTTACCTTCCTGGCTAGGAAAGTACAAAAATGGCTCGGGTATCAAACTAAGAGTCATGTCTCAAAATCATAGCTCAAGGTCATATATCAAAAGGTGCATCTCAAAGTCATATCAAAAGTAATACCAAAGGTTCATTTAAAAGGGAACATAGCAATGGCTTGGAAAATCTTAACTGAATCATATCTCAAAATCAATGTATAAGAATATAAGAACCCTTACTGAAACAAGGGCAGAGTATCTGTACCTTATGACGAAAGCACAAACAGAACAAAGCACAGAAATAGGGAATAGCTCAAAGTCTCTCCTTCTTCACACCTAAAGGGATAGAAGAGAATTACAATCTTTCCATTTTAAGTAGCTTTCCATTTTAAGCCGGTTTCCATATTTAGTAAGTTTCCATCTTTAGAAAGTTGGATTAATATACTTAGTTAAATCATTATTTCTGGAATTAGGTATCTCTTATCATATTTACATATTTGGTCCTTAAGAATTCACAAATTACACTTTATACCCTTTTATTCCAAAAGTTACACTTTTATCCTTCAAATATTCATAGTTACACATTAGACCCTCAATTTACCCATTTTACACAATGATCACTTATTTTATCATATTATATGAATGTATCCTCAAGTATTCATAATTTACACATTTAGTCCCCCTAGTTATCAAAGTTACATGTTTAGTCCTTAACTTACAATTTAAACCTTTAATTATCAATAATTACATATCAAGCCATTAAATTATCAAAATGACACATAACCCCCTGAATATATTTATTTACTCAAAACAGTACCAAGTTCCTAGAAATTACAAGTTTAGTCCCTCTAATTAATTAAATTTCCATTCGACTTATAAATAAAACATAATTACATTTTAATCCTTTAGAATACAAAAATGACAAATAGCACCCTCATCTTATATTTTATACAGCAAGTACACCTTCTAAGTTAAGTTCTAAAAATAACCCAAAAAAATTACAAAACCTACCCTAAACTTTATAAAACCACACGTTAACCATTTCAAAATCATGAAACTAAACCCTAATCTTTCCAAACCATTTTTAATCATTACCATATCATTAAACACTATTTATAAACACAAGAACAAGCCTTAGCTCCTCAAAATCAGATCGAATTCTATTTCTTTCCATTTTTCTTATTTAGCCGATTATAACCATAATTCCAACATAATTGTTCTAGGCCTCAAAAATTCGAAGTATCATTTTTCCAGGTCTAATATGATTGTATACAGTCCAAATAAAATAAATATGAAGCCTCAAAATTCCGAATTGAATTATTTAGGGTTTATGCATGTTTTAAAGATTTAATTCACAAATATTGAATAAAGAATGCATGGATTGACTTATACATTTTATTTGGTGTTCACATGATGTTAGGGACCTGAGAAAATTACCAAACCAAAGATCGAACGTGTAGAATGGGTTGGACGAAATCTTTGATACGCGTATGAACAAAATGAATCAATAATCACCACGACCTCATGAACGACCATCAGACCTTGAAATCATTTTTCCCAGAGCATATTCGACATAAGGATCATGTGAAAAATAGCCAACGAATTTTATAGCGGTCGTGGGAATTAATAACGAATTACCTTGTTTCTATGCTTCGAAAGGGATTGTTTCCTCAAAAATTAGAAAACGACCAAGAACAGCTCCAAAAATATTTTTCCTAGGTTACACATGATATGAGGAACATGAGAAAATTGAGAAACGAATTTTTAGAAGGTCGCAAGATTTATTTCGATTCATACCTTATCTTGTTCTAGCGATAAAGAAAGAATTCACCAAGAGCGATCCAAGCTTCAAAAAATTCGAATGGTATTTTTCCTAGCTTCTTTGGATGATGATTGATCACAGAAAAATGGTGTAGGGATTTATGGATGCCGAATGGAGGCTTTAGAGAATTGTTTGTGTTTTATTTACTAGTTGGCAATTAGGGTTTTGAAAAAGAAAACTATGAGATTGATTTAAAATGATAAGAGCCGAGTCATAGGAGAGATCTTGGGCCACAAATTTCGGCAATTATAGCTGGAAAAATAATGGGATTGATTTGATTTCAAATTTGCCATATTTACATGATTTTCTATACTTTTAAAATACATATTAATACATTTAATTACTATGCGGTTCAAATGGGGGTATTTTGGTAATTTCACAACTTGTATACATGTTAAATGAAGTTCTTAAAATTATTTGAGATCATAACTTGTGCATTGCGAGAAGTTTGGGATTTTTAAGATACTTTATAAGCCTTTAAATAAATTTTCAATCTTGTAAGGGCAATTTGGTCATTTTACATGCTTTTCAGATTTTAGGTGTTACAATGGGAATGTCTGTTGCATTGGCTCGTGAGGTTTGTTCATTACCTTACTACGAGGGTGCTGGGCTAATTTGTTATGGAGTACCCATGAGATTTATTCAAACTACGAATAGGTAGCAAGAATATTACGAAAAAGACAATAGTTCAATTTTGGTTCGTGACATTAATAGGAAAATTTGTTAGGGCTAAAGATGGAATATGGGTTTATGAAAGGAAATTTTCACTCCATTTTTTGAGTTTACAACTAAATCAAAATAATCCTTGTATTTGGTACTTTTCTAAAATCTGTGATTATAGAAACTTACAATTTAATCTTTGCACATCGTTTCTAACACATTTAAATAACATAGTTGCCATTAACATAATTAGAACGAGTGGAATGATCCCGCTGCGTTGCGGCGGTGTTATTCGTTATATTTCTAAGTACGTAGCGTTTACTAAAGTTTATTAGAGTGAAGATATTTAAAAAAAAAAAAATATTTTACTTTTTATACTAGTCGCCCCTTTCCTGGTTTAGGTAACGTAGGTGATATTTGTTATCTGTGTTATAACAAAAACGGTTTTTTTTTTTTTTTTTTTTTTTTTTAAGATTTGTATATATCAACGTTTGTTTATATTTGTGGAAAGGGTCGTGTTCATTTATTTTGTGCGTGCGATTATCTTTTTTTTTTATATTATATATATATTTTTAATATCGTAGTTGTCGCTGTAGTGTTTTATATATTTATTGTTGGTAAAACTTGTAATTGCATGTAGGTGGATACTATTGGATACTAATTTACTAATCCATGAAAGTCAAACATGAAAGTCAAGTATTTAGTGTTTATGTATGTATATAAACTTAAGGGGTCTAGTATGTCAATAAAATAGTTAACAACCGAATAGTCGGTTATAGGAAGTCAAAGGCAGTTATGTCTGTTAGTGAAAAGTTGTGTCGGTTTGTATAGTTACACCGGTTAGTATGTACCGGTTGGAAAAGTATAAATACTTATGTAACCAAGTCTGTAAACTAACATCTGTCTATTCAATAAAAGTCAGTGTGATTATTGTTGAATATACGATTGTTCAGAGAAGAGATAAGTTAACAACAGTGGCATCAGAGACAAAGGTTCAAACCATTTTTAGAGAAGAAAGCCCAACGATTCAGGGAATCGTTTTAGAAGAGAAAGACAGATTGATTCAGGGAATCAATCAAAAGAAAACCGATTCAGGGAATCGTTCAAGAAAAAGAAGAAATTGATTCAGGGAATCAATCAAGAGAGAAAACCGATTAAGTGAAGATCGAATCAGAGAAAGGGAGAAAAAAACATACCGGTTGTGTTAACTGCCGCCGTGTGTTTGCCGGAGAAGACAAAGGAAGAGAGTAACCATCATTACCAGATAAGAAGTGAAACACCGATTAACCACTACTACCATTTGATTAGAAGAAAATCAGAAGAAGGATTACCAGGGAGTGACCAGAGTTTTCCCTAATTGAGATAAAGGTAGAAGAAGAAGCGTTTTTATTTGGGGATAAAAAGGAACGGTCTTTTGTTTAAGAGAATAGGCCCACGAAAATTAAGAGAAAGCCCAAGGAATAAACATTAACAGGTTTTATTAATACCTTTTAATACTTGTTAATTTTTATTTTATCTATTAGAAGAATAGATTAAAAAAGTTTAGAATTTGAGAATTATTGTGGATTAGACAGAAAAATTTAAGTTCGACTATTGTTAGAGTTATATTGGTTTTAGTAGAAACTAAAAGTGAAGATCATTAGGAAAGAGAATGTGTCGGGAGATAAAAACGAAAATATTGTTTTCGCCTCATCATTATCATCATATCAATGTCCAGTTCTAAACAATACGAACTATACATTATGGGCATTAAGAATGAAAAAGATACTATTGGCAAATGGAGTATGGGGTTTAGTAGAAGGAACAAGTACATCAAAAGAGATTAATTAAAAAAGGATAGTTCTGCATCAGCATATCTATTTCAAGGATTACCAGAAGATTTGCAAATGCAAGTTGCGGGATGTGAAACAGCAAAAGAAATTTGGGATTCTTTAAAGGCCAGATTCGTTGGGACAGAAGACGTCCAACAGGCACACTCGCAACAATTGAAATCAGAAT
This sequence comes from Artemisia tridentata subsp. tridentata, assembly GCA_021014915.2. Taxonomy (NCBI): domain Eukaryota; kingdom Viridiplantae; phylum Streptophyta; class Magnoliopsida; order Asterales; family Asteraceae; genus Artemisia; species Artemisia tridentata. The sequence continues at coordinate 358,933,056 of CP139502.1, forward strand.
TTGAGAGACTCGTGATGAAAGAAGATGAATCAATAGATTCATTTTCAGGGAAGTTGATGAGTATTATTACAAAGGCCGCTACATGTAGATTGATGTTTGATGAACAAACAAAAGTACGGAAATTACTTAATGCAGTGCCAGATAAATTTGTACCAGTAGTAGCAACCATTGAAATGGTTGATTTTAAGACAACAGAATTAGAGGAAATTATTGGGAAACTTAAGACTTATGAAGAAAGGCTTAAGTTTAGAAAAAGAAGTGAGGAAGATAACAATGAGAAGTTGTTGTTCACACGTCAAGGGAATGACATAAATTATGAACGCAACTATGGAAGTTATAGAAGAGGAGGTGGTAATCAGACACGAGGAAGAGGCCAAGGAAGATTCGTAAGAGATAATAGGAATGAAGATAGTTATAATAGAGGGGGGAGAAGCCCTAGAGATCAAAATTATCCAAGAAGAGATCTTAGAGAAATACAATGTTATAATTGTCAAGAGTTTGGACACTTTGCTGCAAATTGTTCAAAACCAGACCGTAGAGAAGAAAAAGCAAACCTTGTGGTTGAAGATGACGAACCAACATTATTGATGGTTACTAGTAAGGATGAAAAAGAGATAACATCCTTAAAGGAAGAATCGAGAAAGAAAGGAATTGTCATTGAGAAGGATGAAATTCCAAAAGAAAAGTTAGAAGACATGAGATCAGAGATGGAAAAATGACTTAAAGTGTAAATTAGAGTTTTGGAAGTTCGAAATGCTTCAAGAATTAGAGATGGAGAAACAAGAGTTTGATAAGAAAATGAGAAATAAAGAAATGGCATTTGAGAAACAAATGCAGAGAGAGTTAGAGAACCTCAAGAAGAAGAGAGATTGCACAAGCAAAGAGATGAAAGAGTTAAAGACAAAAGGAGAACAGTTTGAGAAAGAGAACCATGAAGTTGCTTCAGATAAGAAACATCCAGAAGAAGAATCAAGTGTTGACAAGGGCGAATGCAGGAAGCATCAAGAGACGCCATCAAGAATTCTGAAGGAAAGCCAGATTGAGAAAGAAATCAAGTCAAGCAACAAGAAAGTTAAACCAAAAAATCATGATACAAGAAACAGATTATTGGAGATGCAAGATTATGAAAAGATACAAGTAAAGGAAGATGGTGACAAAGGTGACAAAGATAATCAAGATGAGATTCAAGACAATGAAGAGCAGAGTCAAATCAAGAAGAAAATTCAAGATATAGTTAGTGTCGAAGATCAAGACAAAGGAAGTGGAAACAAGCCAAAGTTCAAAGATAAAGATGATGAAGCTTGAAGATATCGAAGACATGGATTAATAAATTAGGAGGGAGTATTGGATACTAATTTACTAATCCATGAAAGTCAAACATGAAAGTCAAAACATGAAAGTCAAATATTTAGTGTTTATGTATGTATATAAACTTAAGGGGTCTAGTATGTCAATAAAATAGTTAACAACCGAATAGTCGGTTATAGGAAGTCAAAGGCAGTTATGTCTGTTAGTGAAAAGTTGTGTCGGTTTGTATAGTTACACCGGTTAGTATGTACCGGTTGGAAAAGTATAAATACTTATGTAACCAAGTCTGTAAACTAACATTTGTCTATTCAATAAAAGTCAATGTGATTATTGTTGTATATACGATTGTTCAGAGAAGAGATAAGTTAACAACAGATACCGCTTTAAAAAGTAGGTTTTATGTAGTTAGGTCTTTATTGTATTTTTTTTTTAGTATTGTTATTATTTAAGCTATGCACAGTTATTATTATGGTTTAGTATCTTAATGCTATGCATTATATTTTTGAAGGGCCTTATATTTTATAATGTTAAATATGAGGTGTTTTATTTTAAATTTTAAATGTTACTATTCAACATTGGTAATGCTAGTGCTGTTTGAGGAGGAGACAAAAGTTATGTTCTAGGAATTGTGCTTCAATTAAAGGGGTGTTATTATGTATAACGATGCCTTTTCACTTATTTTTTTTATTGCAACAGCAAATTTATTACAATCTTATATAACACTCTTGATTACAGTTGCTAATTTCAACCACATTTCTAGCCTTTCATTTTCTGATTAGTTTTCTTTTCACAATCACACCAATGGCGGCGACACCCAATATCGATGAACTGAAAAATGCATGTGGTTCAGATGATTTGAAGGACGTTTTTACTTTCTTGATCTCTCAAGAGATGACGAAGGATGAAGGTTTTCTGATTCGGATTGGGGAGGAGTGTACTCAACTTTGAGCTAAGATAGAAAAGCGGGAGGAGAATATTAAAGAAACTGAAATGTTTGGGCCCTTTAATCTATCTGCAACGAAGGGGTGGGATAGTCTTGTTGAGAGTCAAGAATGGGAGGAGCAGAGGCTCCGAGTTCTGACTTCATTACTTGTCGAAGCTCGTGAAGGGATCACGGAGAAGGAAGATCAGGTGGCGATCAAGGATGGCTTCTGATGAAGACGAAGATGCGTAGGTCATTTTCGTTTCTTGTTTTTGCGTTTTGGTTGTAGTTTATGTCTGTTTTAGCTCTTTTATTGTCAAGTTTGTTGTTCATCAACTCTGTTTCTAACTATGGATGGTTTTATGCTATGAATGCAACTATAGTTGGTCAGTAACCAGTTTTTAATCTAATGTTGTATTTTTTTTCTTACTATCTGATTAATCTCTATGTTTAGTTAGCCTGAATTTTATTATATCTTTGAATGGTGAGGGTTAATAGTTCCTGCACTGAAGCGGTCTTTGTAATAAATATATGTAAGCGACTACTAAGGTTCTTAATGATTTGGTTATCATTCGCATTACCCTGAGTAGAAACTTCTGGGTCTAAATAACTATTCCTTTTGTTGGCACCTTAATTGGGGTTTCGTTTTGTTAGGTGTTGGATGGTTTTCGACGCTCGCATTGTATCATGTTTGTCATCTGTTTAACCTTTTCTATACGCTTTCATTATTTTTGGGTTACCTAGGATTGAAGGTGTAACACCCCCAAAATCTGGTTTTAGCGGAAACATACATGTTTGGGTGCTACTAAATTGATATCACAACACAAAGTATAAAGAACGGTTTTATTTCAACCGTTTAAAATAGATTTCATATTCAAAAGTGAATTGTTTACATCATTTCAAAAATGGCGCGGAAATATAAGCCCATAAAAGATTTCATGTTGTCCCAAATATATCAGAGTCTTCCATGACTATGCCATGCCCTGCCGAAGGCCTCCAATAGGGTGTTATCGCCTTATACCTGAAAATACATGCTAAAGTGTCAACACGAGGTTGGTGAGTTCATAGGTTTTAGTATTTATAAATGTGGAACACCAGTTTATATTGTTTGGTTAATCGGTACACTCGTAATGACCATTACACTTGGTAGTATGTCCGTTACACTCGGAAATGTGACCATTACACCTGGTCATGTGACCGTTACACCCGGTCCTGTTATATGTGTTCGCCCAGTACCCCTGGTCGATGTGTGTGTCATGTATACATATAACACATACGAGTAAACAATCTAGTATTTCAGTTAAATAGTCAAATATTGAGTAAACAGTTCGCATTTTTCAAATAAACAGTCATTGAGTTTAATTAAAAACGAGCATGTATTCTCCCCCAGAAACAGTTTAAAAACCAGTAAAAGTAGGGGCCATGAACTCACCTTGGTAAATAGCAGTCAAATCACAAAGTAATTCAAACAAAGTGCAGCACCGACACGCGACCTAGATTAGTAAGGTTTGTTTTAGTTCACAATTCAAGTTCAAGAATTTCAATTATTTTAAAAGGTTCATGTTGGTGTTGCTGGTGTGGCGGCATTTAAGTTAAAACCATGTTTTTAACATTTGTAGGTATTGGCTCATGGAGTGTACAGGCGTACAAAAGATTGTGACTAGTAACCTTCGAGTTGACAGAGATTGGAAAACTACGCATGAAGGATAATGGCTATAAAATGTCAACGTGAACGACATATAGGAATGTTGGCGTTTAAGTGAATGAACGTGTGTGTATATACTTCCATATATATATATATATATATATATATATATATATATATATATATATATATATATATATATATATATATATATACACACACACATATAGTCTTTGTTGAAAAATGTGAAGTTGAAAAGGTTTCACCAATATATGGTGAGTTATAATTTGTGTTTGCGAGGAAACGTTGTTGTAATAAGTTTGAAGTTTCAAAGAAATAATCGTTCCCATTTACTTGACTTATATAAGTTTGACATGACCGATTCGAGTTAGGAAAAACATGTAACTAGTATATGGATCCAAAATTTTAAAATATTTGTTCGTAATAATTAAGTTGTTACTAGTAAAAATTGATGTCCCTCCGTTTTAAATATTTTCATGTTATATGTTGACGGATCTATAACACACGACTTGTGTTGAGTATACTTTAAGTATATACTTAGCAGCACGCGGAATTTACAACTAAGTACTTAGAAGATTTTGTGTTTGGTGTTATAAATGTTTGTATGAATAAAACAGTAAACGTAGTAACACAATGTTTAACCAAACAATTTGCTTCAATATATTACGAGTTATTCTTTGGAATATCACACAAATTACAATACGACCTTGAAGCTCTAATAATGCATGTATGTAAAACATAACCTAGGATCTCCTTTTATAGGACAAGGAGTCTTTTACAAGTAAAACTATCTACCGTATAAATCAAACTTAATAAGATATACATTGCATCTTTTCCATATATATCTTTACACGGCTTTCATCTTTATCTTATAATCAGTACTAACCTTCTGCATCAGCAGTACTAACAAACTTAGTACGGTTCATGTATTCTTCAGTTGATCTTCAGACGTACTAACTTAAACCTTGCAGTACAATCTGTTGGTTTAATTCCCAACAATCCTCCCCTAAACTTATGATTTCTGTGTAAATCATTAAGTTTCTTGAATTAAACATTAACTTTCTTTGATGGAGGGAATTCTTTCAAACACTTATCTTCAATTTTGAAACACTTCAGCATCATGTTTGTTTGAAACAAAAACCTAACAGCAAGTACACTTCAATATCAACACTTCAAACTTAATCTTTTGACTGAATTTTCCTCCCCTGAGTTCCAGAATCATCTTGAATCAGTTATCTCTTATCTCTTGAATTTGGTTTATCTTCCTCCCCTGTTTGAAAGAATTTTTGCCATCACATGAATCTGAACAATCTACAATATGACAATTTGTACAAGTTCCATCAATTCATATGGTATTTCAAGCTGCTCTCATCACTTCCAGATGTATAACCTTCTGAGAGAGGTGAATCATAGAGCATAAACTTAGTAAAATACTAAGTTATAACCATCAGTAGTAACTGTGGATTAAAAATAGTTTAAGAGACAATAGAAACTGCTTGTGAACTTGAAAACATTTTGGTTAACCTATAGTTTTTAGCAAACTATCAGCAATCAATGGATTTGATAAGTCTTTACCAATAGCCGTTTGATTTTGACTAGTCAACTCTTTACAGCTAGATATGGTGAGTTGATAACCATATAGTTTTTGGTAAACTATCAACCATGAACGGATTTGATTAGTCTTAACCAGAAACCGTTTGATCTGGACTAGTTGATTCTTATATGGGTTAGACATGGTGAATCAATTACCATTTGTTGTGTGACAAGATCTCACACTTGTAACTCAAACCACCATAAAACATAGTCCAAACATAATCCAACACCAATATGCTTTCTGAACCTGTAAATGTTAGTCCAAAACAAAAGAAAACACAAACAAAGCATTTTCTATTTGAAAAGTATCAAAAATGACTAACAAGTAAGATAAGCAGTACTAAAAATTTTCAATCAGTACAAACTGTACAAAGCATTTTACACAGACACAACTAGCAGTACCCAATCCATAAGTTACAAAAACACTTAGACATTCAATTCTTTAAGGGTTAAGCATTCCAATACCTGTTACCAAGTACTAAAATCTTCCCACATCAAAACCTTTTGTTAATAAATCAGCAAAGTTGTCATCAGTATGTATTTTAACAACTTGTACTAATTTCTTTTTATTGCAATCTCTAATAAAATGATGTCTAATTTCAATGTATTTAGTTTTTGAGTGTTGAACTGGATTTTTAATGATACACATTGTACTGCTATTGTCTATGTAAATAATAGTGTTCAAGAAGTTATACCCATAATCAAGCAATTGATTCTGAATCCATAAAACCTGAGCACAACAACTTGCAGCAGCCACATATTCAGCTTCTATTGTAGAAGTGGCCACCATAGTCTGCTTCTTGCACTCCCAAGAGATCAATCTGCATCCTAGGAACTGACAACCACCAGTAGTTGACTTCCTATCCATACTTGCACCAGCATAATCCGAATCTGAATATGCTACTAGATCAAATGCAGACTCTTTAGGATACCATAGACCAAGGTTTGGTTGACCTTTAAGGTACCTAAAAATTCTCTTTACTGCTGTCAGGTGAGACACTTTAGGATGAACTTGGAACCTTGCACAAGCACACACTAAGAACATAATATCAGGCCTGGATGATGTAAGATACATCCAGGACTCAATCATAGATCTATACATGTGCACATCCACATCTTCACCACTGTGATCTTGTAATAGCAAGTGTGTCTCCTTAGCAACAGGTGTGCTAGCAACTTTGGCATCTGAGAATTGAAATTTCCTCAGAATTTCTGCAACATACTTGTCTTGACTTATGAAAATACCATCTGGCTTCTGCTTTACTTGTAGCCCCAAAAAGAAAGTGAGTTCTCCCATAGAACTCATCTGGAATTGATCTTTCATTAGCTTCTCAAACTCTCTGCACATCTCCTTCTTTGTAGAACCAAAGATGATGTCATCCACATAGACTTGGACCAAGAGAATATCACCTTTGTCCTTTTTAATAAAGAGAGTCTGATCAATTTTGCCTCTGTGAAACCCATTCTGCAAAAGATAGTTAGCAAGAGTTCCATACCAAGCTCTTGGAGCTTGATGCAAGCCATAGAGAGCTTTTACCACCTTGTAAACCTTATCAGGATGATCAAGGTCAATAAAGCCTGGAGGTTGAGAAAGATAGACCTCCTCATCAATAGTACCATACAGAAAGGCACTCTTTACATCCATTTGGTAAACCATGAACCCCATATATGAAGCATAAGCTAGGAATAGCCTTATTGCTTCAATCCTGGCAACAGGAGCTAAAACCTCCTCATAATCAATCCCTTCTTCCTGTGTATAGCCTTGAGCTACAAGTCTTGCTTTGTTATTTATCACAATGCCTCTCTCATCCTTCTTATTCCTGAATACCCACTTTGTTATAATCACTTTCATCCCCTTTGGCAAATCAACCAGAACCCGTACCTTCTGAATTTTGAATTGAAGCAATTCTTCTTGCATAGCCTCAACCCAAATGGATTCTTCTAAAGCTTGGAGCACATTTTTGGGTTCTATTTGGGATAGAAAGCATACAAACATACATTCATGCTCATATTCATGGTGCTTCTCCTCATAAACAACACTGAGAAAACCATGAATATCTGGATCTTGGATCTGCCTTCTAGTCTTCACTCCAGATTGAACATCTCCACTAACATTGGTAAGTGGGTGATTCTTGTGTATTGATGTCTGGGGAGTAGAAGGAACATCATATGAAATAGGCATGTTCTGCAAACCGGCTCCAAAGTTATCAAAATCATCATCTTGTTGAGCAGTTGTAACTGGTGGATAAAGATTAGGTTGACTTGGTCCAACAGCATCAACATTTTGCTCAGCAGTAGAAACTTATGGCTAAGCAGTACTAACACCATTGGTACTGCTCGTGGGAACCTCAGTTTCTTTTCCCTTATCACTATCATTCTTCTCTTCATTAGCATCCTTTGAGAGAGAATCAGATACTGGTCTATCTACCAAGATTGGCATCAGGATACAATCTTCATCATCTTCAGAACCTGCATTTTCATTAGTGTTTGTACCTGCAACAGGCACATAATTCATGGAATCTGAAAGACTGTCAATATCAAAGATCCAATCTGGACCAACACCTGCAACATTTTGTTTATTCTCAAAAAAATCAATGTGCAGATTCTCTTCTACATGCTTGGTGCTTGTATTGTACACCCTAAAAGCCTTACTGTGTAGAGAATAGCCAACAAAGAAACCTTCCTTAGATTTCCCATCAAACTTTTCTAGTTGGTCTTTGGTATTTAGGATAGTAACATGACAACCAAAAGGTCTCATGAAGCCTAAAGCAGGAGTTCTACCTCTAAAAAGCTCATAAGCAGTCTTGTTGTGAGGTTGTACAATTAGAACCCTATTCAAAATGTTGATATAAATAATGTCTAAACACGTTATTAATATTTTTCTATATCTCTACGTTTTGATAATCACAAAATGTAAAATCATTAAACGAAAGATTATGACGTAAACAAGTATTTAGTTGTAAATATTTATTTTAACAACTCAATCACTTAAGGTATGAATAAACAAATGCTTAATGCATTATATGATCAAAGGAACATTTTCTTAATCACTTGAATTTTTATAAAATGACACAAACATTTTATATCTTTTACAAAATCATTTTTGGAAATTAAAGAAAAATGTTTAATCCATAATAAATTTATGAATTCAAATTTTCAACCAAAAATGGCAAAAATGTTCCAGAAAAACCTTCCCCACAAAAAGACAAAGCTGAGCAACGTTCAGATTGGGCGGCCCCCTTAATTTACTAGGCGGACCCCTTAATTATTAAGGGGACCGCCCCGCTCCTCTAGCTCCTCAGCTTTGCCTATAAATACTGGTTCATTCCTGGACTTTTTCCTCACCTTTTGCACCCCAAACCTTCTGTTCTAAATCTCTCCTTATCTATCTAAATCTTTTCTAAAAATCCTTTGATCATATATTCTTAAGCATTGGTTTCTAAGTGATCCAAGCTTCCACCATCCAAGTGAAAAAGAAAAATACTCCTTCATCAACTAGAGAAGAAGTATTGTAGTTTAATTCATATTATCTTGTAGTTGTGTAAAGTATTTGATAAGGTGTTGTGTAGTTGTGATAAGTAGATCAAAGTGTAAGTAAGTAGTTGTGTCGTAAAGAAGTAGTGTAGAAGTTGTGAAGCCGTCGTGTAGAAGCTGTGAAGCCGTCGTGTAAAAGTTGTGAAGCCATCGTGAAGCCGTGGTGAAGTCGTCGTGAAGAAGTCATGAAGAAGTTGTGAATAAGTTGTGAAGAAGTTGTGTAAAAGTTGTGAGATTGGTTCTAGCTACGATTAGAACTCGACATTTAGCTTTGTGTCATTAATTTGGTATAAGCTAAAGTTGTGTAAGGTTTTCTCCGCCACAAGGGAGTTTGTTGACATAGTGAAGAGAACTCTCGAGTAGGTGACTCGAGGAGTGGAGTAGGGCAAGGAAGGTGTCCTTGTAGCCGAACCACTATAAATCTGTGTGTTGTGGTTTGATCTTTCCATCCCTATCTTTCATTTCATTTCATTTACTTTACTTGCATTATTTACTTACATTTACTTATATTTGTTCATATTGTTCAAGAGTTGAATTCACATAAGATCGAATCGAAGTTTTAAAAAGTAAACAAAAGTTCTCAAAATATAATTAAAAAGACGTAAAACTATTCAACCCCCCTTCCAGTTTTCCACAATTGGTATCAAGAGCCCCGTCAAACAAGATTTTTAAAATAAATTGTATTTTAAAACTGGAAACGATCTATGGAATCCGAAAAATATTTAGAAGGGCAATCTATGCAAAGACCACCAATATTAGAAAGTGATGGATTTCTTTATTGGAAAAATCGATTCGAAACTTATGTGAAATCAAAAGATCTAGATCTTTGGCATGTTATTACTAATGGTGATTTTTTACCTATTCAAAATAATCCAGAAACTAAGAAAGATGAAATAGTACCTTTTGAAAAACAAAGTGATGATTTAAAAAGAAAACTTGCTAAACATAATGAGGGAAAAATGGTTATTTATAATGCGTTACCACGTAAAGAATACGAAAGGATATTTATGTGTGAAACCGCAAAATAAATTTGGAACTCTTTACTAATAACTCACCAAGGTAATAGTCAAGTCAAAGATAATAAAATAGATCTTCTTGTTCAACAATATGAACAATTTACGATTCCGGTAGAGGAATCAATAGATAATGCTTTTGCTAGGTTTAACACTATCATCACAAGTTTGAAAGCACTTGATGAGAGTTTTTCTAGTAAGAATTTTGTTAGGAAATTTCTTAGGGCTCTTCATAAAAAATGGCGAGCTAAAGTTACGGCGATTGAAGAATCGAAGACTTGTCAACTCTTCAACTCGACGAGTTGATCGGCAACTTGAAAGTCTACGAAGCAATAATAAAGAAAGACTCTGAGATGGTCAAAGGAAAAAGAGAGCAAAGCAAGTCAATTGCATTGAAGGCTAGGAAAGAATCTAGTGACGAGGATAGCTCAACCTCCGAAAGTGATGACGAAGAATATGCCATGGCCGTAAGAGACTTCAAGAAATTCTTCAAAAGACGAGGAAGATTCGTTAGACAACCACATGATGAAAGAAAGGCATTCCAAAGAAACAAAGACGACCAAGGTAGCAAAAGCGAAAGGAAGTGTTATAAATGCGGTGATCCAAATCACCTCATCGGAAGATGTCCAATGATGTCGAAGGAGCAAAATCAAAAGGCGTTCGTTGGAGGAGCTTGGAGTGATAGTGATGAAGATGAGAAAGAAACCACAAAGGAGGAGAAGTGTCTTATGTCTAAGACATCAAGTGAGGTACATTCCGAAACCGAATACTTTAGTGATGAAAATTTATCATTAGACGAAAAAGACTTAGATAGTGAATATAATAGATTATGCAAATTAGGTCAAAAAGTAATGACTAAAAACAAATCACTAAAACGCATAAATAACCAACTAGAAAACGAAATACTTGAATTAAAAATTAAACTACACCATTTAGAAAAGGGTAAAGAAGTCTTTGTAGAGTGTAGAACATGTCAAGATTTTAAAAATGAAAGCGAAAAACTTAAGGAAGAAATTTGCAAACTCAACAAATTTGAAAATAGTAGTAACTCACTTAAGAAAATAATTAGTGTCCAAAGAATATCAGGAGATAAAACCGGGGTAGGATTTAATTCAACTGACACTTCAACTAGTGAACTAAAAATGTAAAGTTTGAATGTGAATCTAGTAAGCAAAAATCTTTAGAATCAAAACCTAAATACATACTTATGAAAGATAGAAAAATACCCATTGATAGCAATGAGGAAGTAAAGATTTTCTACAAACCATCTTTAAAAACCGAAGTAGGATATTCTAAACCAAAATTAATGTCAAAAACACCTCCTCCTAAAAGACCACTTAGTCCTCACCCGCGGCCTACAACACCTCAACCTAGAAAAAACCAAAATAGACAAAACCTCCACAATAATAATCACCCAATGTGGAATTATTCAAATCCACCAAGTTTCAATCCTTGGGGAATACTTCCACCATATATGCATCCTAGTCAATTGCAAACCATGTTTGGTCCAAACAACTATGGACCAATTAGACAATGGGGACCAAGTGGCTAAATTGTCAACTTATCAGGAAATTCGGTATCTCATCTGTGATTGGCTTCTATAAGTCAACACAAACGCTTTGAAGTGCTTGAAGACTATTTATCGAAGACTAAAAGGTACGCCTCTCTTTCATGCTATCTACTATATTATATGCTTAGATTAATAAACTAGCTAACTGCATGCCCCATTAGTCTAAAATGCTTAGTTTAGTTAATACTTATGTGTTTGTTAGTGTGTAATCCTTTTATACACACACACACACACACACACACACACACACACACACATATATATATATATATATATATATATATATATATATATATATATATATATATATATATATATATATATATATATATATATATATATATATATACATATGTATAGTAATATAAGTATATATATCCTCTCACAACCTAGATACATAATTTGTTGATTATCTAGAACTAAAAGAAATTATTCGTTCTTGAACCTTTTCTTCCCCCTGGCTCTCTTGAACTGTAACGTTCAACATGAAAATCTTTTATATCCACTATTACAAAATTCATGGTGATGAAGAGAAGTGAGTTGAGTGGATCAACATAGAAGTAGAATTTGAACCTTCGCGCGAGAAAACTATGGATGAAACAAACTCCCATCGTCGTTAGCATTCATCTCCGCAATTACCTCATCATCTCTCGACACCATTCAATAGTCCACTTTAACACATAATATATATATATATATATATATATATATATATATATATATATATATATATATATATATATATATACACACATTCCCTCTCATTCCTCAAACCCTTTGTCGACTTGACGTCTTGATCATTTTATCCAAAATTGTCAAGAAAATTTTCTTTTAACAAAATGTTAATAAAATATGTCAAGTATTCCCTCCTCGTGCCAATACAACCCAACATATTTTTGATATTGATAAAATCTATCTATATACATATAAATATTTTACCGTCAGAAACAAAACTCGAAAAATTCCAAATTTTGGTAGGCGGCCCCCTTAATTTTAAGGGGACCGGCTTGTTATCGAGGGCGGCCCCCTTAATGTTTAAGGGGACCGGCCATCTGATGCACCAAAATCGTTTTTCCTCCTTGAAAAATCTGCCAAACACTCCATTTCTCAAACACCCTTTTCCTCCTACCTGCTGTGAACGAACAACACTACCCAAAACCATCAAAACCAATTACCAAATCACCAATTCGGGCTTAATTCGCAAGGGGCAAACACTTACATCTCGATTAGCAACATATATTGTAAGTTTTCCAACACACATTTTGTTTAATTTCATCCAATTTTGAGTCTAATCATAATTAGGTATTTTGATTAAGTTTTTCAATTTCGAATTTTATTGAAATTAAGTCTAGGATTATCATAACCAAATGCTCCCCATAGGATTAGAATGCTTAATCAACACTAGAAACTAAGTAATAAAAAACCCTCATGTCAAAATTTTGAAAAACCATACACTCTCATTCAAATTTTTTTTATTGTTGAATCATGCCATAAACACTTGTTAAAACTAATCACATTATATTATTACAACTCTTTTATCCTAAAAATATATTTTTCGAATCATGAAAAATGGTTTTATTAAACATAAGAGGGTGTTTGGATTAGGTCATAAAACCGTCGAAATTAAGGAGAAATAAGTTTCACAACAAATTGTCAAATTTATAAACATGCAACTAGTGATTTCGAGTCATCAAGATACATAATTCATATGTATATTGAAATATTAGTCGTTATTTTTCTAGTAAAGGGAGCGTTTGGCATAACAAATTGAAAAGTATTTTTGAGTCAAAATCTACGTTTTCATCTTTTCAAACAAGTTACTTAACATAAATACTCGTAAGAAATAGCTAGACATACAATCTAATGTTCGTCTAGCCACATTTCAAAGTGGCTTATGATGTATAAAGGAGCGTTTGGATGTTTTTGGTTCGTTATCATAATATCTCTATAACTACTCCTTAACTTCATAAAATACATTTTAAGCGAGTTAAAAGTTAAAACCAAGGAACATTGGAAACTACTTATTAGGATTAAATTTTTAGAGTTGAAGTATTTTTTCGTTCCACATAAGTAGCATATATGACATATGCATGTTATTATTTTTTTCTTATTTTCTTGTTGTTATCTTGTGTAGGTGAAAATACCTAAAACCACGGTTGGTGATGTTTCCAAAACCAAACAATACATTCCAAAAGTCTTCGCTACTCCTGGCATATCTCTCGTCATTGCAGGTTTCTATCGTACCATTTAAAATAGAAACATTCGATCATGAGGGGAGAGTTGTCGATCCATCCTTCTATCAATCCGACAATATCGAACGAATGTTCTCAAATGTTCGTCTCGATTGTCTTTTCAAAATCAATGAACCCATCATTCCTCATTTTGTTCTTGACTTCTATAGCCAAGTTACGGTGCAAACCGATGACTATGGTTATATTCTTATCTCTTTCATGATCTAAAACGAATTCATCACTCTCACTCTTGCTCAGTTTGGTCAAATCCTCCAAATTCCCTACAATGGTCAGGCTGTTTTCGCCAATGAATGGGATCTTTCGTCTCTTGAACGAAATCAACCTCGGGATGGTCCATACTATTCTGAGATTCCAACTCCCGACGACATTCGTCGATTACTTGAGCTAGAACGTGGTACGACTAACAGAAGAATCAAGTCGAAAGATGTCGATATTCATGCAAACCAAATCCTTCTAAAAGAGTTAAGCCCCGACATGAAGCGTTGGGAAGAACTTATTCGCGAGAATGCGTTTGGTACCGGTGGTCACCGTGATCATCTCACGGCTAGCATCGCTCACATGTTGTATTGTGTTGTTGTGGAAGAACAATACAATTTGGCTTATCTCTTTGTCCATCGTATCATCTCCGCCAAAAACACTCCAAATGCCAACCTTCCCTACGGTATGTTCCTCACTAGACTTTATCGTCATGTGATGGAACATTACCCACATCTTGAGAGTGATATCTATGAGTTCGTTCATCCCATCTTGCGTCCTCTTGCCGTTAACCAACCTCGCAAATCTTGAAGTGACAAGGGCAAATCTCGTCGCTCTACGTCCTTCGCACCTCGTGGTTCCACATCTCATAGGCACCTCACGTGTTAGTACTCCATCTCCCATGACCTTCGTGGACAATCTTCCAGAACTTAATTATACCGATTATCAAGTTCCTCTTCCTTCCCAACAAACCGATCAACTCCTATTTGAACGACAAACCTCATTGCTCAACACCACTCAACAGATGCATCAGGAGGTTCGAGGTGGTTTCAAGTCGATAGGAAAAGCTTTCAGGAAGATTCTTGGGAAGAAGAGATAGAGATGTGGATGTAGGCTTATTTGAACAATAATGTTATCAGACAATTTTTTTTTGTGCTATTATATATACTTGACAATTATCTTGTTAGTTTCTTGTATCTTGAAGTATGTTAATTTTTTTTATAACTATTATCATGATTAGGACTTTGTTACTAGATTCATGCTTATTAACATGCTTGCTTCATAATATGCTTATAATAGTTTACATGTATGCATGATTATTTATTATGTTTATGTTGCTATTTGATCATTCTTAATGTATATGTTCCAAATAGAGCTTGCTGCAAATACACACTTACAAA
Source organism: Artemisia tridentata subsp. tridentata (assembly GCA_021014915.2). Lineage (NCBI taxonomy): Eukaryota > Viridiplantae > Streptophyta > Magnoliopsida > Asterales > Asteraceae > Artemisia > Artemisia tridentata. Next base: position 358,948,290 of record CP139502.1, read on the forward strand.
ATGGACCATTTTCTGGAAATTTTTCATTTTTGGTCGCATGGTAAAACACCAGAAGGGCGGCCCCCTTAATTTTACTAGGCGGTCCCCTTAATTTTTTAAGGGGGCCGACCTACAATTAAGGGGACCGGCCATCTGGACAGTAATTTTTACTGTTTCCTTTTGCATCTTGTGACCCCTTTTCTCTAGTCCTAGCTACCATTTCTCTTAATAACCCAACTGATCTTGGAATATTACTACAAAACCTCAAAAACTTACCCAAACCAACCATCTTTTCACAATATAAATTCCCTCCAAATGCTAACTCCTCATTCCATCACTCTTCACCTCCATCAAACACCATCCTAATCCACCATTCTTTCACCAAAAACCTCCATCTCTAAGACCTCAAAGAAACACAAAATTGTCATTATACCCCCTAAACTACTCTTCATTGATCTAACTCAAGAAGAAACCACCACTCCATCACCACCACCTTAATGCTCATCCCCTAGTGCGTCCAATGCACCATCCAAGACACCCTCTACTCATGGCACATCCTCTTCCTCCATACCTTCAACCTCATCCATCAATGACTACATAAACTCCCACTTATCATCACCACCACCAAGAGCACCAACACCACCTCCCACTCAAGAACCTCCATCCACCGAAATTGCCATTTCCCTCTCACCCATCACACCTCTTGATGCTCATTTCTCATCTTCACCAATCCCACCACCATTCTTTCCCATACCTTGGGCTTTACTTGAAGCTCATGGAGATAATTGCCTTTGTTGCATCCACAACCGAACCATCATCTTTGGTCTTAGAGATGAAATGCAATACATGTTTTCATGTATTGAACACATGCTAACCAATCCACCTCCACCATATTCACCTATTTCACCACCACCACCTTCATTTTCTCCAAATTAAGCATATGCAATGCTTAATAATAATACCTTTTCCACCATTTTGTTTGCAAGCTCTATGAAGACCCATGTACTCTTTGGATGATTATGTAGTATGCTTTGTTGCAAGTATCTTATGATTATGTAGTATGATAGTTGTTGTATGATGTATCTTGTATGGTTGTGTATTTATACACAATATGTCTACTTAATGAATGTTTATCTTTACGATGCTTGCTCAATTTTTTTTCTTTCTTTGTTTTTGCTATATATATATATATATATATATATATATATATATATATATATATATATATATATATATATATATATATATATATATATATATATATATATATATGCTTGTGCTTCTAATATTTTTCTTGCAAGTATTCCATATCTCGATTCCTTTATACCCTCAAACGAGGGGGAGTACACATCAAGGGGGAGCTCTCGTCCCGACAAATTTCATTTCTAAAACTTGTCGGCACAACCTTTTTGATTCTACAAAAAGGGGGAGAAGTAGATATAAACTCACTAAATACTTGTCTAAAAATTAATTTTTCAATTTAATGAGTTTAGATTTTGTAATCATCAAAAAGGGGGAGATTGTTGATATAAATAATGCCTAAACACGTTATTAATATTTTTCGATATCTCTACGTTTTGATAATCACAAAATGTAAAATCATTAAACGAAAGATTATGACGTAAACAAGTATTTAGTTGTAAATATCTATTTTAACAACTCAATCACTTAAGGTATGAATAAACAAATGCTTAATGCATTATATGATCAAAGGAACATTTTCTTAATCACTTGAATTTTTATAAAATGACACAAACATTTTATATCTTTTACAAAATCATTTTTGGAAATTAAAGAAAAATGTTTAATCCATAATAAATATTATGAATTCAAATTTTCAACCAAAAATGGCAAAAAATGTTCCAGAAAAACCTTCCCCATAAAAAGACAAAGCTGAGCAACGTTCAGATTGGGCGGCCCCCTTAATTTACTAGGCGGCCCCCTTAATTATTAAGGGGACCGCCCCGCTCCTCTAGCTCCTCAGCTTTGCCTATAAATACTAGTTCATTCCTGGACTTTTTCCTAACCTTTTGCACCCCAAACCTTCTGTTCTAAATCTCTCCTTATCTATCTAAATCTTTTCTAAAAATCCTTTGATCATATATTCTTAAGCATTGGTTTCTAAGTGATCCAAGCTTCCACCATCCAAGTGCAAAAGAAGAATACTCCTTCATCAACTAGAGAAGAAGTATTGTAGTTTAATTCATATTATCTTGTAGTTGTGTAAAGTATTTGATAAGGTGTTGTGTAGTTGTGATAAGTAGATCAAAGTGTAAGTAAGTAGTTGTGTTGTAAAGAAGTAGTGTAGAAGTTGTGAAGCCGTCATGTAGAAGTTGTGAAGCCGTCGTGTAGAAGTTGTGAAGCCGTCGTGAAGCCGTGGTGAAGTCGTCTTGAAGAAGTCGTGAAGAAGTTGTGAATAAGTTGTGAAGAAGTTGTGTAAAAGTTGTGAGATTGGTTCTAGCTACGATTAGAACTCGAAATTTAGCTTTGTGTCATTAATTTGGTGTAAGCTAAAGTTGTGTAAGGATTTCTCCGCCACAAGGGAGTTTGTTGACATAGTGAAGAGAACTCTCGAGTAGGTGACTCGAGTAGTGGAGTAGGGCAAGGAAGGTGTCCTTGTAGCCGAACCACTATAAATCTGTGTGTTGTGGTTTGATCTTTCCATCCCTATCTTTCATTTCATTTCATTTACTTTACTTGCATTATTTACTTACATTTACTTATATTTGTTCATATTGTTCAAGAGTTGAATTCACATAAGATCGAATCGAAGTTTTAAAAAGTAAACAAAAGTTTTCAAAATATAATTAAAAAGACGTAAAACTATTCAACCCCCATTCTAGTTTTCCACACAAAACATAGCAAGCAGTGCTAAATGCTTCAGCCCAAAATGAAACTGGTAGCTTAGAGTCAGCTAACATTGTCCTAGTAGCCTCTATAAGAGTCATATTCTTTCTCTCAGCTACTCCATTTTGCTGTGGGGTTCTAGCTACACTAAACTCCCTTTTAATACCTTTCTCTCTGCAAAATTCATCCATCACCCTATTCTTAAATTCTATTCCATTGTCACATCTGATTATATTGGTCCCTTTACACGATTAGAGTTAACTAGAAAGTTAATCTATTTGTGTTTATGACTAATACAATGTTTAAGGTTAATTCTAACAGTTATAAAACGTGAATATAAAACAACAATATTTTTCAAAGTTTAAATTCTTATTAGAAATAATTCCAAGAATCTATTACCCAAGTGTTTTGCGGAACAAACACTTGGGATTGAATAGACAAGGGTATGGGGTGTCTCCTATCGAAACTCAAGTTTTGCTTGAGTGGTAACAATATACCCACTGAGCTATCTCAGTGAGTTGTATACTCTTTGTAGGATAGAAGTTACTTTGTAAAAGTTCTTAGCTTTCAATATACAAAGCACACTTTAACTTCTCTCCCATCTGATCTATTTATACACAAGTAATCTATGTATAAGTGATTAAAAATAATACAAGTTGTTGAGGTTGCGTGTCTGACAATTACAAATAGTAATTGTCATTTCCAAGAACCAATAGGAAAGGGCTAATAAGACTTTGGGAGTTGTTGGCTGACACTCCATGACTTTTAGCCGCAATAGGGAAGATTGGATCTGACAAGAGAAGAGTGTTGGGCTGACACTTTTATCTTCTCAGATCTTTTCCCTATTGTTCCCGCCTTTTCTTCAGGCGTTGGTTCCTCAGTCTTTCAATCACTTTTTTTGTTGAAGAGACTGGGGTTCAGTGAGTTCTTGTCCAACACTCACTGAACCATCATCTTCTTCTTTGGCTTAAGTCCTACTCAGGGAGTACCGCCTTCCTGAGTAGTGAATCCTTCTTCTTGAATTCACCTTAAGCATCCTGAAGATGACTCACTGAGAGGCTGTTCTCTCAGTGACTTAAATTGTTCTCGGTTTAAGTTTAACACTTAGTTAATTTGTATCCAAATCACGTTTAATGTATTCTTTGGTTTTTCATGACCCAACAATCTCCCCCTATTTGGATATAAATTATTCCTAAGTGTTTTGATCAGTATGAGTGAGCTAAAGTCTTCTGCTCATACTGAATGTACTAGAAAATAAATAAGGATATTGATATAGCAAAACATTCATCAATTTATTCATATCATTACAAGTCCTATTATTCTAAGTACAAAATACTCAAGGTTCCTGAACAAGACCCATGAGTTCAAGTTTTGCCTTCTTTGACATCAACACCTCTTTATCAGGTCGATCCTTTATCATTTGATCCATCAGCCTGACAAACTCCTCATTTTCAGGTCTCCTGATATTAAGCGCCATCAGTTTGTAAGCAAGGAGTGTTGTCGTTTCCACTTTATCGATGTCAGAGACTCTTTGAAAGGCTTCCTGACCAAATTCATCCACAAAGAAGATACCATACTCAGGTTCCTTGATGACCAGGTTGGGACGGAACTTGACTCCCTGAGGAGTAGTCCTGTTGCAATGAAGTGCAGCTATGTATTGTTCAGGTTCAATATCCACAACTTTTCTTTTCTTCCCAGTCTTCTGAGTAAGTTCAGGGATAGCCAGTCCCTGAGAAGCAAGTGCCTCATCATGGTTAATGCCAAGACTCTTTGCCACTTTTGCGAGTTCCTCATACTTAGCACTCAGTGACTTGATGATGATTGGGGCATTCTTGCTTGTGGTTTTCTTCCTTAGGATAGGCATCATCATATCCCATTCTCTTAACCCATAGTCTGAAAATTTGACTGTTGGAAGATGTTCAGACTTTCTTGGACCTCTATGGATTGTTAAGCTCAGAGGTCTGGTGGGGTGAATGGTGATGTCAGTTATTTTGCCTTCACCTTTGGTTTTGGTCATGTGCCATACATACCTCTCATATATCCTCTGCCTCTTTTCTTCCTTAAGTTTGGCTTGTTTGTTGTGTTCCTTAAGGATTTCAGCCTGAAGCTTGAGAAACTCATCCCCTTTGATGTCCCTCTTCTCAGACTCCTTGATCACTTCTTTGGCAACCTTAGAAATTTCAGACCTGTTGAGTTCCAGCTCTTTCTCTTGTTCCTTCCTGAGCTCTTCTTGGTGTAAAATTTCAGCAAGTTGTTCAGGAGTCCCATAGACCCTTCTCCCATCCTCTAAATCAACATAGAACGGTGCATCAGGATCTGCACGTCTTTCAGAAGAAGCCTTGACTAAGAGTGATTCAGGAGGAGGGTTTGTTTCAGTCACCATGATTTTTTTCCCTTTGTCAATGGGAGGAAGTTGACTGGTGGATGTCTCAGGGACAGTTACCAAAGCAGAAGTAGGGTCAGGGATTGGAGGGTCATCATTTATCTCCCCCTCAGCAGATGGTGGAGCTTCAGTGGAGACACCTGCTGACTGAGGAGGTGGAGGAGTATGAGAGGCCTGAAGAATGGATAGGATGTTTGAGACCATAGACTTTGTTTCAGAAGTCTCATTCTTCACGGCACATAATTCGGCAGCCATTTCCTTCTGGTGGGTGGTGAGTTCAGTTACTTGGGTGGTGTAGTGATTGACCAGCTCATTATGTGTTGTTGAGAGCTGCTCAAAGGCTGAGGAGATTCTGATCAGGTGCTCCTTGGATGCAATAACAGCCTGATGTATGGACTCTTGCTGTGTCCTTAAACCTTGAAGATCTACCCCCTGAAGGAGCTTTAGAAGCTCAGTAATGCTGGTGGAGGTGGACGCCTGAGAGGCCAAGTATGCATCCAGTTTGTTGACAAATGTGGGATCATCTGTAAGATATTCTTGTACTGATTCGATAGCCTTGAGGATGTTGGACAGTTCCTGATGCTGTCCAGTGGCTATGTCATCTACAGATTTGTTCAGGTCGCCAAGTTGTTTATCAGTGAGGGTGGCGGCCTGAAGAATCTTTGCCTGAGATTCTTCAACAGAAGCCCTGAAGTCAGCATAGGAGGCTGCCACTTCAGTGTGCTTATCCCATTGCTCATCCGTAAGAGAGTTGTAAAGACCTTCGTTGGCTTTGCGAAGGACTTTTGCCATTTGTCTTTCAGAAGCCGGATGAGCATTGTCATACTTTTGCAACCACTTAGGAGTGGTTGAAGCACCTGATGATGATGATGAGGTTGATTGAGAACTGGGTGGTTGATCCTCAGGATCCTCCTCTGACTCATCAGCCAACAAATTTTCATAGTCAGCCAGAGAAGGAGCCTTCAGGATATCCGGCTCCCCCTCAGAAGAGGGCTCACCTTCGTTGTGGCCAGGTCCTGACTCTTTTGTCATAATAACTGGTGGGGTTTGACCAGCCTGACTAGTCATAATAACTGGGGGGGTTTGCCCAGCCTGACTTTTAGGGTCAGTTCCTGAGAGAACAAAAGTGCCTGAGGTGGGTTTGGGTTCCGTATCGGCGGGTGGTTTATATCCCTCCGAGTCTTTGTCCCCCTGAGCGCCTTCATCCACTGATGGGTGTTTTCCAGTGGAATCATGAGGCACTATTGGTGATTGTTGATGGCCTCCCTTCCCATCAGGATTGTGCTGTCCTTTTGGGGATTTAGAGGCCTGAACTCCCTGAGACTCTAAGAGTGATTGCTTAGAGACGTTAACGGGATGTGAATGGGTATGGGTCCCCTTCTCAGTGGAGTAGTACTGCTCCACCGAGGATATAGAACCCTGAACTCCCTCAGGCTCTGATTGTGATTTATCAGTGCCTTCATTAGGATGTGAGTGGGTGGATGCTTCTGACCCTTCTGACTTGTTTTTGTCAGTAGGGACATTAGGAAAGGGTTTGCCCGAGGATACTGAGGATGATTGCTCAGCACCCTCCAGTGGCGTTTGTTTTGTGGCCAATGTGGTCTCTGTTATGGGAGTCTGAGAGGTCAAGGTCACAACAACTTTCTTGGTGCCTGAGGCAACAGTCTCAGTAACGAGTGGTTTAGGTCTAACCACTTTACTGGGTTGTCCCCCTTTCCCTTTGGTCTTCTTCACCTTCTTGGTTGGTGAAGGAACTGTTGAGCATACATTTTCACCCTGAATCACCATTAACATGTAGGTGGTCAGGGCGACTGGTTGTACCTCAGTAATGTCACTACTAAAGTTGGTCTTATGCAAGACATCAGGTTTTGTACCTTCATCGTCAGACCTTAATTAGTCAGAACCTAGAAGATCCTGTAGCACACAGGAAATGAACCTAGGATAAGACATGTGTCTTTGCCTATGTTTCCCTGAGAGCTTTGACATGAGGTCTCGGAAGATTATTCCTCCGATATCAATTTTTCTACCCTCCAAGAGACTAAACATCATCAATTGTTGTGATGAGTTCAACTGCTCAGTGGAGGATTTGTTTCCTCCGAGTACCTGAATGACGAATGTCATTATAAGTCTCCAGACAGGGTGAAACCATGTCTTCACTATTGGAGCCTTTGCCAGTAAGGCTTCAGGAGACTCGGTAGGACGCCTAACATCATGAGGCCCTAGGAAAAGCATTTCAGCTTTTATTTCCCGATCAGTAGGGTTTGCCTCAAAGTTCTCAACAAAGTTAAGACCTGTGGCCAAGATGAAGGTCTTGTAGTTGAAGGAGAGAGTCCTAGTCCCATTCATCACAGTGAAAGTGATGATCGACTCTTTGGTGTCCTTAGGGCAAGTAGCCATTGCGGTACACCAAAACTCCCTGAGATAGTCATTATAAATGACTTCTGGGGTAGTTGTAAAAGCTGTGGCAAGGAACCAGTTCTGTAAATACTTAACTACATCCTTGTAACCCCCATGTTGCTGGGGATAGCGGAAATTTCCAACCACATTGTTTTTGGTCAGGTCCACGCCCTCCATTGTGAAGTTCACATTGGGGGCGGTGGTTATAGCATTAGAGGAAGCCATTTTATGATCTGGTTTTGGTCGAAAAAATGGTCGGATGTTTCTAAATGCTAAGAACACACACACAATTTGTTTTGAGAGAGAAAAAAAAGGGCAGAGTTTGCTTATAATTTTCAAAAACGTGTGTGTGAATTATTTTGGATGGGTATTTATAGGATACTGGAGATGGGGGTGTTTTAGACATTTGAGCGATCTTAGTTTATTCAAAAAGAATTATTGGAAATTGTTTTGAATAATGTTTTGGGATCCGCATTTAATGTGAACACTCCACTATCCTAGTTTGGCGCAACAGTCGAAGTGAACAGTTGAGCAGTTCTGCAAAAGTGCAACTTGCAGAGCTGAGTCATCACATATTTGTAATGTGATTGGAGAGGCATTTAATGCCAAGTGGGAATGTGATGGCCCAGAGGTGGAAGCCAGAAAGGCAAAAAGAAAAAATATTCTTGAATTAAATATGAGTTCAGTTACCAACCTCGGACATTTACTAACTACATACTTAGAGCATTTAAGTCTGTATTTAATGTCCTTTTCAGGGCCCTGAATGACTATTCATTCAGTGATGGTTTTCAGGGACTTGGGATTAGTCACTGATGATTCAAGAATAAGGAATGATTCCTGAGCAACAAGGATTTATGAACTTGGGTTTAGTTCATGAACCCTAAAGATTTCAGGAACTTGGGTTTAGTTCCTGAGGTTGAGGATTCAGTGATATTAATTCACTGATGTACACATTGAGTCAGGGACCTGAGATTTTAAGAATTTACACTTCAGTTGGTAGGAATCAATCAGTGGACTGATTCTCTATATCCAACATTCCTAATTCAGCTTTCAGTCTTGTGAAAGTTGGTTCATCCAAAGGTTTGGTGAAGATATCAGCTAACTGATATTCAGTAGGAATGAAGTGTAATTCAATGTCACCATTCATGATATGGTCCCTGATGAGGTGATATCTGATATCAATGTGTTTTGTTCTCTGATGAAGAACATGGTTGTTTGAGATTGCAATTGCACTTGTGTTATCACAAAAGATGGGTACCATCTTGTACTGAATTCCATAGTCACTGAGTTGACTTTTCATCCAGAGTACATTTGCACAACAACTAGCTGCTGCAACATATTCAGCCTCAGCTGAGGACAAGGAAACTGATTGTTGCTTTTTGGCACTCCAACAGACTAATTTCCCACCAAGTATTTGGCAAGAGCCTGAGGTGCTTTTTCTGTCCATGTTGCATCCAGCATAGTCAGAGTCTGAGTATCCTTTGAGATCAAGTCCTGAGCACTTTGGATAGTATAATCCAAGGTTAGGAGTGCCCTTCAGGTACCTGAATATCCTTTTCACAGCAGTGATATGAGATTCTCTTGGGTCAGATTGATATCTGGCACATAGACATACTAAGAATTGGATATCAGGCCTTGATGCAAGTAGATACATCAGTGATCCTATCATTCTTCTAAAGAGAGTTTGATTTACTGGTTTACCAGTTAGATCAGGACCAAGGTTGTTTGGGGGAACCATGGGAGTTTTGACTGAGGCACAGTCACTGAGATCATACTTCTTCAGTAGATTCTTTACATACTTCTCTTGACTGATAGTGGTTCCTCTATCAGTCTGCTTGATCTGAAGACCAAGGAAGTATGTCAGTTCTCCCATCATGCTCATTTCAAACTTCTTTGCCATTAGTTTTTCAAATTGTTTGCAAAGTTTGAAACTTGTTGAGCCAAAGATGATGTCATCAACATACACTTGTACTAGTATGACATCATTATTTGTCTTATAGATAAACAATGTGTTGTCTATCTTGCCTCTGAAAAATTTGTTTTAAATTAAGAAGGCTGAGAGAGTCTTATACCACGCCCTGGGAGCTTGCTTCAGTCCATAAAGGGCTTTGTTAAGCTTACAGACATGATCAGGAGACTCATGGCTTTCAAATCCAGGAGGTTGCTGAACATATACTTCTTCTTTCAGTGAACCATTTAAGAATGCACTTTTAACATCCATTTGGTACACCTTGAAGTTCATGTATGTAGCAAAAGCAAGGAAGATCCTGATGGATTCCATCCTTGCTACTGGTGCAAATGTTTCCTCATAGTCAATGCCTTCTTGTTGATTATAGCCTTTGGCTACAAGTCTGGCTTTGTTTTTAATGACTATGCCATTTTCATCAGTTTTGTTTTTGAAAACCCATTTCATACCAATGACTGAGACATTCTTAGGACATTTGACCAAGGTCATTACCTTGTTTCTGTCAAATTGTTCTAGTTCATCATGCATGGCCTGAACCCAACTTGGATGTGTAAGTGCTTCTTTAACACTTTTGGGTTCAATTGTGGAAATGAAGTCCACAAATAGGCATTCATTGGATGAGGCTACTCTTAGACTAGCATCCATGTTCCTGGTGAGCATGCCTTCAGTAGGCTCTCCAATAATATTGACAAGTTCAATGTCCTGAGACCTAGTCCAACTTTCTTGAGGTCCTGGATACTGATTTGAACTTGTGGAGGCCTGATTGGGTAGAGGGGTTGGTTCTGGAGTAGACACATGATCATTGATTGGATCTTGAGTGTCTACCAGCTTACTGAGATTGTTTGGTTCTTGAGTATTTTGAACAGGCTGATTGATATCATCAGTGTGTGCATGTGCCTTAACAAACTCAGTGATGGTTGGGTTAGGTAGGTTGTGAGGGATTATGTAATAGGAGAGATTAGCATCATCTTGATACTGAGTAGAAGGATTGTTTTCAGACAGATATTCATCAGGAGGATATCTTGAAGAATTATCAATTCCTATCTTTTTTACTGAGGCAGTTGAGAACCTGATTGCGTCAGTGCTCTCATCAAAGGTAACATGAAATGTTTCCTCAGTCTGCTGTCTCCTTGTGTTGAACACTCTGAAGGCTTTTGAGACAAGTGAGTATCCCAGGAAGTATCCATCATCAGCCTTTGCATCAAATTTCCCTAGGTGATCCTTGTGATTATGAATAAACACAGGACACCCAAAGACATGAAAGTAGCTGATGTCAGGGATTCTTCCTTTGAATAACTCATATGGGGTTTTCCCATGTCTCTTGACAATTATGGATCTGTTTTGTGTATAACAGGCAGTTTTGACTGCATCAGTCCAAAAATGGTTAGAAAGGACTGATCCACATAGCATTGTCCTAGCAGCTTCAATGAGTGTTCTGTTTTTCCTTTAAGCAACACCATTTTGTTCAGGTGTGTATGGAGAGGAAAAGTTTTGGGAAATACCTTTCTCATCACAGAAACATTCAAGTTCATAATTTTTGAACTCAGTCCCATTGTCAGTTCTAATCTGTTTGACCTTAATTTCATTTTGATTTTCAATGTTCCTGACAAAGGACATGATTGTTTCAGCTGCCTGACTCTTTTTGATCAGGAAGAATACCCAGGTGTATCTAGAGTATTCATCCACTATGACCAGAGTATACTTCTCATGGTTAATAGACCTTGGACTGATAGGTCCAAATAGATCCATATGGAGAAGATGTAGGCAGTTCCTGATGGAAAAGTTGGTTTTGGTTTTAAAGGATGCTCTGTGATGTTTACCTTTTTCACAAGCTGAGCATGGTTTATCCTTTGAAAACACAAGAGATGGTAAGCCAAGGACCTTGTTTTGTTTTACAATATTGTTAATGTTCTTAAAGTTCAGGTGGGTGAGTCTCTTATGCCAAAGCCAGTTGAGTGTATCAGTGGCCTTAGCAAAGAGACAAGTTCCATCCTGAGTTAGACTGGACATGTCTAATACATAAACATCTTGTCTTCTTGGTGCAATGAGGACAATTTCCTTATTTGCATTGAAGATGGTTCCTTGCTTATCATCAAACTGAACTATGTATTTTGCATCACATAGTTGACTGACACTGATCAGATTATACTTAAGACCATTTACATATGCTATCCTAGTAAAGAAAATACCATTGCAGTTTACTGAACCATAACCTTCAGTGAGACATGATGAATTATCAACAAATATCACTTTGGGTCCTGGTTCTTCCACATATTTGTGCAGACACTCCTTAACACCAGTCATGCTCCTTGAACATCCACTGTCTAAATGCCAAATAGGATCCCTGGCATGCTTCTGCACAAATAGTAAATTGGGTCAGTTCTTTCTAGGACTCCATTTCATGGAGGGTTTGGTATTGTAGGTCTTTATGAAAGTATTAATTGATTCATGGTCAGAGGTTGAGTGGACTGAGCTACCACATGTTTTGCATTTAGTTGCAGGGGTAGCCTCAGTAGTCTGAGAGGATTGTTTCATTCCTCTTCTTGACTGAATGACCTTCTCTTTTCCTGAGGATTTCTGAGTGGAACTTCCACTAGATTCACAGTGTTTGTGATTGCGTGGTTTTGTAACCTTACAACAGGTTTTACCTCTCGAGGGATCTCAAGAGGCTTACAACCCCACCAGGCAGTGTACCTGACCGATGTAGTATAGTGTAGTGGTAAGTACGGGGGATTGATCGTTCTCCACAGGGAATAGTGTTCGTTAGGTATGAAAGGCTACTCTAATTAGGTCTAAGGGTCGAGGAAGATTCTTTTTTATGTTTTTATAGTTTTTATGAAAGCAAGTAAAATCTCGGGTTTGAAGGAGTGGGCGGAATTAGTTGCTAGTCAACTAACCCAAAATTACTACGGATGCAAATAAAATAAAATAACAAAAATGAAATGTGGTGAGAAACTTATGTGTAGAGAAATGTGTTTACTTAGATTTCCTTACTCCCTAACTATCTTTTACCGGTTAATTAGTGTGTATTAGTCGCGTGGATGACGGGTGTATTCCTTAATACCATTCGTGGGGTGGCGTACTTACTTCCCCAACTCTACAAGCTCCTACTTCACTCCTATGTCGAGCCGGCTAGGAAGCTCCTAACATGGGATCACTAGAATTCGCTTGTGCATTAAATACAACCATAAAAACCTTTAGTACGCGTTTGGTTCATGTTTCTTAAGACGTTCAAGCAAGTTACCGAATAGGAAGTTAGCCAGTTTTCTTAAGCCTAACATAGATAAACAATCATCCAATACAACTAATAACACACTAACAACCAATAATCAATAGCTAAGTTTCATTAGATCTAAGCAAACACAAGATAAAATTAGCCTAACATGTTAAACAAAAGACAAGAATAAGATAGAATCAAACAACACATAGACATATTGAATGATTAATTGATAACTTATCTTTCAATGAAACATGGAAGATCTCAAGGCAAAAAGCCCTGAAAAAGTAGCTAAAATCGTCTTAGGGTTTTATCCCAAAATTCCACACACTAAGCTCTCTTTAATGACAAAAGATTAGAAAACTATATATAGATTTTTGGATCTGACGGCGTCACCTTATGGAGTGTGACGCCGTCACCTCGCCGCTTTTAGGGTTCCCGGATGACCTTCTTGACGCCGTCCCTCTTTAGCTCTTCAAAAATCCATTCTGGCTTATCAAGGCTTGACGCCGTCGAACCATGAACGTGACGCCGTCCCCTTATGATTTAAGCCGTGACGCCCTTGATCAAGTTAAAGCATGACGCCGTCAGAATTCACATGCTATTTTCACTGGCTTATCATGAGTAAATTTCACGTCCAACTTTTCTTGCCAAAGCATGACGCCGTCCAGAGTAAATTGTGACGCCGTCAGGAGTAACTTTTAGCCGATTTTTGAGACTTTGCCGTTTTCTTCACTTTAATGCTCCAAAAACGTCCAAAATGCCTCCTTTTCCAGATTTCTCCTCAAAAGTACCTAAAATGACAAAAGGAACGATTTAGGGCAATATTTGATCAAATAAATACGATTTAAGGCTTAAATGACCCCTTAAAAGCGGTACACTTTTCGCCTCATCAAATACCCTTACACTTGAGATTTGCTTGTCCTCAAGCAAATGCGCTTTTATTCTAATCAAAATATAAGTTAGGGGTCATTTAATGCTAATATAAAAGTAATTACAACAAATAATCGTTCCACTTCAATCATAATAAGCACGGAGATTACATACTAGCACCTCACAAGTAGTGTTTAGATACTCACATCTCTCAAGTGTCATCAAAATAAATCTCATAAATGAAAACGGAAAATATCTCTCACTACCTGTCATAGCAAATAGATTACCATAGGCTTGGGAAAGGATCGAAAACCTCCTCCACTAGGCGTAAGCACCTAAGATAAACTATCAAAGAGGGCTTTTAAATGGGTTATAACGTTAGGTGTAGGGAAAAGGAAAACACGGTTTTGTTGGATAAAGGATATTTTACTGGTGGCGAGTTAAAAATCTTGATCAATTACATGTACTATACAATGTTGCTAAGCCAAGACTAGACTCGATCTTAAGCTAGAAACAAAATAACAAAATAACAAAAATATAAAACAAACATAAAATAAAACGGGATGGTAGTCCGTATGTTTTTTCTATTTTTCATTTTCTCATTTTTTTGTATTTTTCTTGATTTTTTCGATTTTTTATTTTTTTTTTTATTTTTTTTTTTATTTATTTTTTTTTTTTTTGCATACACTTTTACCCTACCATCCAAAATAATACATCATAGGGGCATTGCATTCCCCTTACACTTGAACTTTTACATAACTTTACAAATACTAATCTAATGACTCGAATTAAGATAATTGAAAAACTTGGAGTACTTTTAAAACATTTAGCACATATGGGGGTAATAAATGATGTTCATCCCCATTACTCCATTATTCTAGTACTTTACCCATGAGTCCCAATCGTCCCAAAACAATATGTACAAGGATATGACTCGACTTAGCAACCATGTAATCAACTAGATAATTAACTTGGGTTTAAACAAATATTGTAACAATAATGCACTAAAAATGAGTGCATACAAGGTAGGCTAAGGCGATTTGGGTGTACATTTAAGTGGGGTGTAACAAATTCTTCCTTTAAGTAAAATGCTTAAAGGTCGAAACGAAAAGATAGGCTCTGAGGGGTGTACTAGGGGTATCGTGTACTAAAAATGAGTACAACGCAAAGGGTGTGGGAGAATTACTTGACCAATGTAGCCAACGTAATTATAACAAAAACACAGGTGTAAAACAATGGGTTAATCCTAATGCCTCTTATCATGTAGTAAATCTAACTACACGAATGTAGTCTCACTTGTGGCCTCGGAATGGTCCTAATGCAAGTTCTAGAATCTAAGTGCTACCGGTACACACATCATAGCATAAATGCTTTTCCTACCAATTCTAGGGGCGAACCTCACATATTTGGGGTGGAAAATTTTTTAGTGGTACGGTTTTTGTGCTAGTCATATAACTCCTATCCGTGAGACGCTCATTAGAACTAAAGTTTCACTCCTATATGTTGTAAAATTTTTTAATTTGGCACTAAAATTGCCCTAACAGGTATTTCTCTCAGTTTTATTACACATCTACTATCAAACAAACAAAAATCAAGCGTAATTGTATTCTCTAAAATCGTACTTTTACCCTCCCCTTACACTTAAGATGAACATTGTCCCCAATGTTCAAATAATAAGATGTAAAAGCAAAAAGTAAAAGAATGAAATCAAATACTCCCCTGATTCGCTCGGTGGATAATGAAATTACACGGTTAAATCTTCCTCCAAAGTAATGTTGAAGCTCCATGACTAATGCATCGCCATAAGCTTGATTCCAAAAACATCTCCTTGTCCAAAATAACCTGTTAAACCTGAGAAAACAAACACGAAAACCTGCATAACATCGGCGGGATAAAATCTATATATAAGGATATAATGCTTGTGGAATGAAAATTTTGCAGATTCCTGGAGATTATAAGTTGGAGATTTTAATAAAAACTTTTTATGAAAACAAAACTTTCAAAAATTTCTGGAAATTAAATCTGACGCCGTCAGGTTATAACCCCTGACGCCGTCAGAAATGACCTGACAAAAATTTTCATTTTTAGTTTCCGGAAAATTTCTGGAAAAACCTTTACCTTACTTCCTGGAAATCCTGCAAAACATCATTATGACTCGATACAAGCATTTGACTCAAACAAACACTAATATGTATGCTAATTTATTATTATTACGATTCATGTTCATTTGTGTTCTAATAAACCGATTTAGATTTCCCTTACACTTATCTTTTGCAAAATACCTTTATATGTAGTTAAGACGAAGTTAAAAACAACATAAAGCATTTTCACAAATTAGTTTTTAACATGAATCAATAATAATAAAAATTAAACACACATACGGAAAATAAAATCAAACAAGCAAATAAATAAACACACAAAGCAAATAAAACAAATAAAGCTTGGGTTGCCTCCCAAGAAGCGCTTTTCTTTATTAACGAGTCTTGTAGCTAGACTCAAAGTCACGCTACCCTATGTAAGTAAGCTCGTCATCGAGGACGTCTTTAGGGTTAAGCTTGGATTGAAGTTTCCTATTGGTTCGCTTAGTACGATATATCTTTTCAAACTTCTCTCCATCCGGGTCATACAACGTCATCTTAATATGCCATGACCCATCTCCATCTTTGGGTGGTTTATCCCAATTCCACTTATGATCATCTTCCTCACAAATCCACTTATTCATTCCTAGGTTAATTGGCAGAACTCCTAGGAAATCAATCATCTTTCTAAAAACTAGAGGGTCTTCAAATGGATCCAATTCGGTGTCCCTAGCCAAGAGTTGCTCCACCGAATGCGTTCGGTTAACAAAGTCCTCTTCTAGGTAAAATGGGCGTTGGGGTCCTATGAAGTCTCTATCAATCCAAGGTCCATATCTAGATGGTCTCCTATTTGATTCTAGCCAATGTGGTGTTGGTTCCTCACTAGTATCATAGGCATGTTTCTTAACATCATAGACTGACCAAGTATCTCCTTCTCCTACCGCTATCTTGGATTCCTTACAATCAATCATAGCACTAGCGGTCGCCAAAAATCCTTTGCCTATCAACAAGGGGCATGTAGGGTCGCTAACCATATCAAGGACGTGGAAATCGGCTAAAATGGTTAGTTTTCCAATGTGCACTAACACGTCCTTAACTACTCCAACCGGGTAAGCAACACTTCCATCCGCTAAGCCTATTATCACCTCGGTTTCTTCAAGTTTTCCTAGTTTTAGAGAGGTGTAGAGAGGTAACGGAAGTAGGTTAAGGCTTGAACCAAGATCGGCTAATGTGTCATAAGCCTCCGAATTACCGATCTTGCAAGGTAGAACAAATAAGCCCGGATCATCTAATTTCTTAGGTAGCTTGTTTTGAACAAAGGCGGTCCCTCTTTCGCCTAACTTGAGCTTCTTTTCATCCAACTCATCAACAACCGGACTTTCAAGGTGGAGCTCCTTGAATTCTTCGTCAAGGTTTTGAGTGGGAGGTGTTTCAACT
Organism: Artemisia tridentata subsp. tridentata; assembly: GCA_021014915.2. NCBI lineage: Eukaryota > Viridiplantae > Streptophyta > Magnoliopsida > Asterales > Asteraceae > Artemisia > Artemisia tridentata. Next base: position 358,965,467 of record CP139502.1, read on the forward strand.
ATGTTGTTGACCAATTTGGATGTCATAACTTCTTGGTCATTTGGAACGACTTGGGTTTGTTTGAAACACGTGCTCATGGAATTGACCGAATAATATTGTGGACAAGAACTAGGGGACGAAACCGATGAAATAGCGTTGACATTTAGTTTCGGGTTCTTGACCGTGTTGCTAGGGAGTGCTCCCATTTCTCGGTCATTGAGGGCTTTCAACAAGGTGTCAATCTTATCGGTCATCTCGCTTTGTTTTTGTTTGAAATCGGCTTCAAACTTGGCTAAACGAGCTTCTTGAGATGCCATAAATTGAGACATCAATCCTTCAAAGTTATTGGTACTACCATTGCCGGAAGGATTGTTGTTGAAAGTACGGTTCGAGTTGGAACCGCTTGATTGAAAATGATTAGGTGGGTTGGAAGAATTGGTTTGTTGTGAGTTTTGGTTTTGTTTCCACCTAAGGTTCGGGTGATTTTTCCATGAGGGGTTGTATGAATCACCATAATGGTTTGGCTCGGGTTTGAAAGTGTACCACTTGTCTCCCGCTCCGTCGGTACGCGAGGATGCGTAGTCCACAAAAGCTTGTTCGGGGAGTTCCATGCAATCACGAGTGTCGTGGGGACCACTACATAATTCACATGAAGAAGTGATTTTGTTCACTTGGCTTGAAGGTTTAGGAGCCTCGTAGGATTTCATGAGGAACTTGACTTGGTCTTCAAGTTCTATGATCCTTCGGTCGGAAGTGCTTGAATTGTTAGAAGGCAAAGATATTGCCTTGACCGTTTTATTCAAATCACGGGGATCACTCCAACTTTCGTTGTCATAAAGAGCAAGATCCTCTAGGAGAGCCCATGATTGTTCCGCACTTAGATCACGTAGCTTGCCACCGGCCGCTTGGTCAATGGTTTGCCTCGTGGAGAGATTGATATGGTCATAGAAGATTTGGACTTGGAGCCAAAGTTCTATGCCATGGTGAGGGACTTTTTGGAGTAAGTCCTTGAATCGAGTCCATGCCTCGTAGAGAGTTTCGCCTTGACGTTGTTGGAACATCAAGATATCATTCCTTAGCTTGGTAGTTCTTCCCGGTGGGAAAAACTGAGCAAGGAAACGAGTAGTGAGATCATCCCAAGAGGTGATGGATCCTGCGGGTTGACGTTCTAGCCACTGACTAGCTTGGTCCCGCAGAGAGAATTGGAAGAGACGCAATCGGGTCGTCTCTCGAGTGGCAACATCAAGGTCTATAGAATCAACGATTTTAAGAAAGTCCTTGAGATGTTGATTAGGATCTTCAGAACGAAGTCCATGGAATGCGCATCCACTTTGCACCAACCGGATGGTGTCGGATCGCAAGGGTGTGATATTGGCTCCTTGAGTGAGCTCAATGGTGTTTCGATAGCCATGGTGGCTAGGACGGGAATACTCTCCTAAAGTACGGGCTCTAGGAGGTGGTGGTGGTTGTTGTGGTGGTGGGTTGTGGGGGTTAAGGATATTACCATCTTCCATGATGTCGGATGGTATGGTTACGAACAAAGACACGAAGAAAATAGATAGACTAAAGAAAACCTAGAAAAATAAAATAAAAATCTCACTAGAAAGGAATCTAGTGAGTAGACCTATTAGAAATAAAAATTCAACCTAAACAATAACTATTCCCCGGCAGCGGCGCCAAAAACTTGATTGCGTGGTTTTGTAACCTTACAACAGGTTTTACCTCTCGAGGGATCTCAAGAGGCTTACAACCCCACCAGGCAGTGTACCTGACCGATGTAGTATAGTGTAGTGGTAAGTACGGGGGATTGATCGTTCTCCACAGGGAATAGTGTTCGTTAGGTATGAAAGGCTACTCTAATTAGGCCTAAGGGTTGAGGAAGATTCTTTTTTATGTTTTTATAGTTTTTATGAAAGCAAGTAAAATCTCGGGTTTGAAGGAGTGGGCGGAATTAGTTGCTAGTCAACTAACCCAAAATTACTACGGATGCAAATAAAATAAAATAACAAAAATGAAATGTGGTGAGAAACTTATGTGTAGAGAAATGTGTTTACTTAGATTTCCTTACTCCCTAACTATCTTTTACCGGTTAATTAGTGTGTATTAGTCGCGTGGATGACGGGTGTATTCCTTAATACCATTCGTGGGGTGGCGTACTTACTTCCCCAACTCTACAAGCTCCTACTTCACTCCTATGTCGAGCCGGCTAGGAAGCTCCTAACATGGGATCACTAGAATTCGCTTGTGCATTAAATACAACCATAAAAACCTTTAGTACGCGTTTGGTTCATGTTTCTTAAGACGTTCAAGCAAGTTACCGAATAGGAAGTTAGCCAGTTTTCTTAAGCCTAACATAGATAAACAATCATCCAATACAACTAATAACACACTAACAACCAATAATCAATAGCTAAGTTTCATTAGATCTAAGCAAACACAAGATAAAATTAGCCTAACATGTTAAACAAAAGACAAGAATAAGATAGAATCAAACAACACATAGACATATTGAATGATTAATTGATAACTTATCTTTCAATGAAACATGGAAGATCTCAAGGCAAAAAGCCCTGAAAAAGTAGCTAAAATCGTCTTAGGGTTTTATCCCAAAATTCCACACACTAAGCTCTCTTTAATGACAAAAGATTAGAAAACTATATATAGATTTTTGGATCTGACGGCGTCACCTTATGGAGTGTGACGCCGTCACCTCGCCGCTTTTAGGGTTCCCGGATGACCTTCTTGACGCCGTCCCTCTTTAGCTCTTCAAAAATCCATTCTGGCTTATCAAGGCTTGACGCCGTCGAACCATGAACGTGACGCCGTCCCCTTATGATTTAAGCCGTGACGCCCTTGATCAAGTTAAAGCATGACGCCGTCAGAATTCACATGCTATTTTCACTGGCTTATCATGAGTAAATTTCACGTCCAACTTTTCTTGCCAAAGCATGACGCCGTCCAGAGTAAATTGTGACGCCGTCAGGAGTAACTTTTAGCCGATTTTTGAGACTTTGCCGTTTTCTTCACTTTAATGCTCCAAAAACGTCCAAAATGCCTCCTTTTCCAGATTTCTCCTCAAAAGTACCTAAAATGACAAAAGGAACGATTTAGGGCAATATTTGATCAAATAAATACGATTTAAGGCTTAAATGACCCCTTAAAAGCGGTACACTTTTCGCCTCATCAGTTTGTCAATTTGACAATCCTCAGGAAGATGGTCATTGAATCCACATAAAGGGCAAGGTGAAAAAGGCTTGGCCTTTTGCTTCTGTTTCTGCTTAGAATCAGAAGGGTAGTTCAGGCACTGAGCCTTAAGTCCTGAAAAGTTTGACATGACTGAGCATTGTTTATGATCAGAGGTCCTGTGATATTCCTTTTTGCAAATCATGCAATAAAGAACTCTATAGCAATCATCAGTGAGATGATTTGTATAGTTGCATAGCTCACATCTTTTCAGGGGTTTTGTGGGTTTGGGTTTGGTCTTTGAGGAAGCTGGTTTTTGTTCCTTCTTGGATTGAGAGGGTTTCTCAGAAGATGCAATCTTCTCTCCCAGCTTCCTGACCATTTCAGCCAACTGATCAAATTTTGAGTCAGGGCTTTGGGTTGTTTCTTTAGAAGGGACTGAAGTTGATGAGTCATCAGTATTTACTGAGACATCAAGGTTTGCTCTCTTTGGGATGGTTGTTCCCATTCCTGATCTCTCCTTTGGAGAGTGTGGTGAGAAGACCATAGGTGGGAGGCCTGAGTTTGGTGCAGCACCCTGAAGGGTATTCAGTGGAGGAAGTGGTGGATATGATTCTGATTCAGACTCATTCACTGACTCAGTATTACTGAGTTGTTCAGTGAGTTCAAGCTTACTGAGTTGTTCAATAAGTCCAAGCATATTTTTCAAAGCCTGACTTTCAGGAAGCAAGATCTTTCCAGTCTCAAAGTTAGGTAACTTACTGACTGGGTTGTCCCTGACAATCCAGTCATTTGACTTGGGAAGCAATTCTTGCTCAAAAGATATGCCAGCTGGAATAAAGTTTATTTCATTATGACACACAATTGGATCAACCATAAGAGGGTCAATACCAATGGTTTTCTGAGAGATTAATCCCACAGTGTCAAAAACCTTGGGGTTCTTCTTGGTCCAGCTTTGGATGACAGCCTTTTCTTTGTTAAGTTCAGTTTGAAGGGCTTGGTTTTGTTTCAAAATCTCAGTGTTCTGAATTTGTAGAGTTATTGTTTCTAGTTTGGCTTGCTTAAGTACAAGCAGTTCATCTCTACATTTATTCAATTCTGACACAATATTGTTATATTTTGAAAACAGGTTAAGCCTTTGTTCCTCAACAAACTTTAGATCAACACAAATATAATTCATGTAAGACTGCCAATCAGAATCATCATCCATAGAAAGTAAAGTATTTACCTTCTTCATGGTGATGTTGACCCACTCTCCATTTCAGAAAGTGCCATCAGTGCACTAACTCTTATTTCCTCATCTGAGGAAACCTCTTCATCATCCCAATCATATGCTTCAGCTACTAAAACCTTGTTCTTTGTCTGAATAGGTTTAGATGTTTGAGCAGCCTGAGACAATATGGGGTTAGTTTCAAGAAGTGCAAGTTTAGCTTTGATATTCCTATATTTTGTTTCAAAATCCTTTTGACCCTTGTTTTGAAATTGTTGGGTGGACTGAAACATTTTAGGTTGAAACTTGCTAGTTCCTGAGGAACTGTTTCCTGAGAATTTGTAAGAGGGTTCTGAGATAGTTTTAGAATAACAGTCCCTAGCAAAATGACCCTTTTTACCACATTTAAAGCATTCAGTGGTCTCATTTGCTTTTGGTTTTGTAAAGTTGGACTGATTTCTTTTGATGAAATGTCTTGAACTAGCAAGGAGTGCCCTTTCTTGGAATTCCAAGTTCAAGTCATTCAGGTACTCCTCACCAGTCCTTTCATCAATTTCTTCTTCAGAATCCTCTTGAATATCCTGCACAACACCATTAGAATAGAAAGCAGTTGATATGGGTGTGGAGGTTAAGGCCTTTTTGTACTCAAGAGCTTTTGAGTCAGGGTATCTCCTTGAGATCAAGTTATCTTCATAGATAAACTTCCCATAAATTTCAGGGAGCTCAAGGGTCTGAGTGTGGTTAGCATTCCTCAGGCCTTGTGAGAAGTTGAGCCACTTCTCAGGGAGACTGTTGACAAAGCTAACATTTGTCTCATGTTTGGACAATACAACACCATCATTTGATAATTCATTTATCAAAGTCTTGTATCTGGTGTAGGTCTGTGAGAGACTTTCAGAGTCTTTTGCCCTGAAAGTATTATACTCAAGTTTAAGGTCCATGACCCTATTTTCCTTGGTATCTGAGGGACCCTCAAAGCTGTTTACCAAGTCATCCCAAGTTTGCTTGGCTGTTAGACAGTTGATGACTGATTCCATTACATCGTCCGGAAGACATGATATAAGGATGCTTTTAAGGCGTTGGTCTTGATTGACCACCCTCCTCTCATCAATGGTCCATTGGACCTCAGGCTTGTTTAGCTCTGCGGCTGTGTTTGGGACAAATGGGCCATCCCTGATACAGGTGATGTAGTAGGGTTCCATACCGGTAAGATAGCAAATCATACGCTTCTTCCATTTGCTAAATTTCCCAGCTTCAAGTCTGGGTGCAACAGCGGAGTAGCTGCCACCCTTTTTGTCGACTAGCTGGGGTACATTGATATCAGCCATAGTAGGATCTTGGTTTTAAAAACCTAGAGCACTCTTGGTTAGTTTAAAAGATTTTATAAACCAGAGGCTCTGATACCACTTGTTCGTTCCTTTACACGATTAGAGTTAACTAGAAAGTTAATCTATTTGTGTTTATGACTAATACAATGTTTAAGGTTAATTCTAACAGTTATAAAACGTGAATATAAAACAACAATATTTTTCAACGTTTAAATTCTTATTAGAAGTAATTCCAAGAATCTATTACCCAAGTGTTTTGCGGAACAAACACTTGGGATTGAATAGACAAGGGTATGGGGTGTCTCCTATCGAAACTCAAGTTTTGCTTGAGTGGTAACAATATACCCACTGAGCTATCTCAGTGAGTTGTATACTCTTTGTAGGAGAGAAGTTACTTTGTAAAAGTTCTAAGCTTTCAATATACAAAGCACACTTTAACTTCTCTCCTATCTGATCTATTTATACACAAGTAATCTAAGTATAAGTGATTAAAAATAATACAAGTTGTTGAGGTTGCGTGTCTGACAATTACAAATAGTAATTGTCATTTCCAAGAACCAATAGGAAAGGGCTAATAAGACTTTGGGAGTTGTTGGCTGACACTCCATGACTTTTAGCCGCAATAGGGAAGATTGGATCTGACAAGAGAAGAGTGTTGGGCTGACACTTTTATCTTTTCAGATCTTTTCCCTATTGTTCCCGCCTTTTCTTCAGGCGTTGGTTCCTCAGTCTTTTAATCACTTTTTTTGTTAAGGAGACTGGGGTTCAGTGAGTTCTTGTCCAACACTCACTGAACCATCATCTTCTTCTTTGGCTTAAGTCCTACTCAGGGAGTACCGCCTTCCTGAGTAGTGAATCCTTCTTCTTGAATTCGCCTTAAGCATCCTGAAGATGACTCACTGAGAGGCTGTTCTCTCAGTGACTTGAATTGTTCTCGGTTTAAGTTTAACACTTAGTTAATTTCTATCCAAATCACGTTTAATGTATTCTTGGGTTTTTCATGACCCAACAGATTATTTTAACTTTCTTATCAACTAGGTTTTCTACTTCAGCAATGAAGGACTTAAGGATTTTACTAGTCTCATCCTTACTTTTCATAAAGAAAACCCAATAAAACCTGCTATAATCATCAGTAACAACAAGGCAGTATCTTTTAAAGTTCAAGCTATTCACAGAAGTAGGACCAAACAAGTCCATATGCAACATATATAAAGCTTGAGAAATAGAGTTTTGGGCCTTTGGCTTACAAGAAGCTCTGTGTTGCTTACCTTTAAGGCAAGAAACACAGGTTTGGTCATTCAGAAAAGTCTTGTTAGGTAAACCTCTTACCAAACCATTTTTAGCAATTTTTTAATAGTTTTAAAATTAACATGACCAAGCCTTCTGTGCCACAACATTGATTCTTCTAATGTGGCTTTTGCAACAAGGAAAGTAAGACCATCTTTAGGAACAAGGTTGTTCATCTCAATACTGTATGTATTACCTTTTCTGGGGATTCTAAGCAAAACTTGATTTTCATCAGGCAGCTTGAAATCAGGAGAAAGAATAAGGCAGTCAGTATCAGTAAAAAGAACCTTATTCTTTTTATCACATATCTGTGACACACTAAAGAGGTTGTACTTTAACTCTGGTACAAAATACACATTCTCAAAATCAAGATTACCAGTTTTTATGACACCTTTACCAGTAATCCTTCCTCCAACACCACCTCCAAAGATAACAGGTCCTCCATCCAGAGCAATAAAGTCTGAAAGGTATGACATGTTACCAGTCATGTGCCTGGAACATCCACTATCTGAGTAGCCTCTGTCTTCTTTACCATTTGAAGAATGTTCCTGCACACAAAATAAAGATTTTAGTGCCTTTTGGGGACCCAAACCATTACTGGCTTGGATCTGCCTTGTGCATCAATATGAGAATATTTATTAAAGGTCATTGATGCACCATTGGGTTTAGTAGGTTTTCTAACCCAATGTGTTGAGGCCTTGACAGCATTGTCCCATTTACCCCTAACAACATTTAGATTCCTAACAGTAGGAACTGCTAATCTAGCAGTAAAACTGCTGACTTAACAGGACAAACTGCTGGCCTATTATGTTTAGCTTTAGATACCCATTTCTTATTGTTTGAGGCTATTTTCTTGTAAAAGGGTCTATGAACTGTTTGTGCATCCTTTGAAAATGACTTTGCACCAGTAACAGTTTGTTTGTTAAATGCCTTCTTGTTTGGTCTATCAGTTAATACTGGTTTAATCCCAGATTTCACCATAACTGCTCATGGTGTCAACTTATGATCAGGATGGGTCAATCTGTTAGAACTATATTGATTTACCCTATCATTTATGTTCCTATACACCCTAGACTTTCCAAAGACATTTTTCTTCCATGGGTTAGACTCACAGTATGCAGCTAAATGATCAAAACTTCCACAAACAAAGCATACTTTATTTATCATAACAAACTCTTCACTCAACTGTTTAGATTTTGAGTGGTTCCAATTCCTTTGATTACCTTTAGGAACTGAAGATCTGTTCTTAGACCTATACATCTCTGCATATTTTACATTATTCCTAACTCGTTTACCTTTTTCACTTTTTACCACCTTAGGAACATGTTTTACTTCTGTTTTAACCACATACCTATTCTTAGATGCAACTTCTTTGATCTGAACCTTAACTTTATCAACCTCATCATCATATGAAGTCCAATCCTCAATAATTGGAGCATCTGAATCACTTGAGTTTTTAACAGAAGTCTCAGCCTTGACAAACTTAGGAGCATTATTATTGATTTTAGGGCCAAAACCAGGAAACTCAATATCTTTAAATTCTTCTAAACCTGTGTGAGCTAGATCAATTCCTGGTGGAACAAACATTCCTCTATTTGGGGGTGCAACAGATTTATACCCTAAACCAGATTTAGCCTTATTTACCACTTGAGTCTCTATTATCTTTTGAACTCCTTTAGATGTATGCTCCAGAGTTTCAACACTTAGCTGTATATTCTCTTTTTCTTTCTTAAGTTTCTCTAATTCATATACAAGCCCACTCATTTTATCATCTTTTATCTGTAAATCCCTCTTTAAAACAGCTATGTCATCATTAAAGTTTGATTCATTCTTTTTATAAAAATCAAGTTGTTCTTCCAAAACAGCTAGTCCTCTTTTATGGTTTGACAGACTAAAGCTTACTTGATTAAATTCTACTCTAAGATCATCATACTGTTTCTTAAGAGTTTCATAGTCTTTTAAAGCATGACAAGAATTTGAACATTTTTGAACCATATGTACCTCTGAGTCTGAGAAGGCCATCAAACCCAAGTTAGCTGATTCATCTTCTTCCTCCATGAAGCTCCAGTCAAACCCAGCTCCATCTACAGCTACCATAGCCTTGGAAGAAGGCTCTTCTGTATTCAAAGTTCTCCTTGTTCCTTGTTGACTCTTGAACCCTTGACCCTTGTTGCTTTGTTGTCTTGGGCTTCTGCATTCCCTGGCAAAGTGTCCTATCTTGTGACAATTATAACACTCCACCCTAGACTTATCATAGCCTGCAACATCCTTTCCATTAAAGGTGATCTTGTTTCCAGTTCTCTGATAATACTTATTTGCCCTGATGCTTATAAGAGCCAACTGCCACTTTAAATCCATTGCTTCTAAATCATCATCATGAATTTGAAGCAAGTCTTCATTATAGATCTGTAACCCACTTGATTGCTCTGCCACAAATGCATATATGGTCTCATCAGTTAAGCCAGCAGCACTAGTTTTTACACTAGCAGTACTAACTTTAGGGCTAGCAATATCAACTGCTTCAACATCATCTTGACTGGTACTGCTTGAAGAAGATAAGAATGCCATATTCCCAGAACTAGCACTGGTTCTACCACTCTTCTTAACCTTCTGCTCAATAATCTTGAGATTGTTGTACAACTCATTGAGAGTCATCTTCTCCAACTCAGGCTTGTTGCTCCAGACAGCTACATTAGTATTCCATTCAGCAGGAAGACTGTTGAGGAACTTTACATTCAAATCTTCTTGAGGAATTACATTCTTCAACCTAGCCAGTTGGCTAACAATCTTTTGTAGCCTGTTGAAGACCTGATCAAGTGTTTCAGTGCTTGAGGCACTAAAGTTCTCATAACTCTGCTTAAGAAGGGTTCTTTGTGCCTTCTTGGTGGCTTCATTACCACCAAATCTTTCCACAACTGCTTCAAAGAGTGTCTTAGCAGTCTCATATTGACTAAAATTCAGCACTTGATCATTAGGAATTGCCAAAAGTAACAAATTCCTAGCCTTTTGATCATTCTTCTTTTTGATTCTCTCCTCATTAGTGACTGGTTCAGTGTTGAGCTTTATGGTCTTGGTACCATTAGCATGTGTTTCTTCAGTAGGAATTGATTTGAAGGAATCACCATTTATAATGATATCCCATAATGCATAGTCTTGCACCATGAAATATTGCTCGATTCTGAGCCGCCATAGATCATATTCATTCTGTTTCAGCATGGGGAGTTTGGCAAGAATTGAGGTTTGGGGTGTTTCCATGTCCACCTTCTTGATAAGAGCTTCTGGATCTTCTAAACTCAAAGTATCAGAAACCTGGCTCTGATACCACTTGACAGATCTATAACACACGACTCGTGTTGAGTATACTTTGAGTATATACTTAGCAGCAAGCGGAATTTACTACTAAGTACTTAGAAGATTTTGTGTTTGGTGTTATAAGTGTTTGTATGAATAAAACAGTAAACGTAGTAACACAATGTTTAACCAAACAATTTGCTTCAATATATTACGAGTGATTCTTTGGAATATCACACGAATTACAATACGACCTTGAAGCTCTAATAATGCATGTATGTAAAACATGACCTATGATCTCCTTTTATAGGACAATGAGTCCTTTACAAGTAAAACTATCTACCGTATAAATCTAACTTAATAAGATATACATTACATCTTTTCCATATATATCTTTACACGGCTTTCATCTTTATCTTATAATCAGTACTAACCTTCTGCATCAGCAGTACTAACAAACTTTAGTACGGTTCATGTATTCTTCAGTTGATCTTCAGCCGTACTAACTTAAACCTTGCATTACAAAGTGTTGGTTTAATTCCCAACATATGTATATTTTTTTACATGTCGTTTATAAGTAAGGTGTTGAAATTAAATGTCTCGCAATGCCCCATTTTAAAAATGTACGCCGTGTTTATATATTTATCCGCAAAATATGTAATAACTATCAAAATTGTAAGTTGTGATATTTATTTATTGTCATGTTCTTTTATATGTCGTCGTCATGTGTATTTTACATAATCACAAGTTTATTAAAAGTGTCAAGTTATAAATAGAGATGTGTGTGTCGAGAAGGGGGAAAAGGGTTGTGGCCCACGTCATTCACTAGGACTGGATTACCATTTGGGCTTCCAGTGAACATGGCCTGTTAAGGTGTCGGTGAATATAAGCGAGCATACAATGATGGGCTTCGGCCCAATCAGAAGAACAACAACAGCAGGCAAGATAAAAAAAAAGTCCAATGTTATATTGAAATACACGAAACAGTCAACTGAAGCATTTTTCCCAATGCACTTATTTGCAACTTAGAAACTCAAGCATAATGTTTCATCCCTTTTGTGCCTTAAAGCTCGAATGAAAAGAAAACAGGGAATTCGACCCTTACTTTTGACCAAGGACAAAAACTACCAATGAAGAAGAGAGAAACAATCCAATGTTTTATTTCAATCGTGGTATACTCAAAACAGGAACTACTCAAATACGTCAAAACTCAACTCATTCAACATGACCGAATGGGTTGGATTACTAGAGTGAGCGAGACTTGGTCTCGAGTTCATTGCGGAGCTTAAACACCCTAAAATGATGAGGTCAAAAGGCTAGAGTGTCGACTCACCAAGTGTTAACCAACACTTTTTGGAGCATGTTCTCGGCTGGGAACAAGGTTTCAAACCCATGACATAACGTTCACAACTAAAACCACTAGTTCAAGACGATTTAACTTAAGAACAAAATCGTGAAGTAAAATTTTGGAGTTCACTCAAAGGTTCGAATGGCCTTGCTAAGTATCGAATTGAGTACTACTCAATTCGTCTATAACACCATCACAACACAACTCAAGTGATGCATTCGAATTCTAGCAAGACTCGAGAATAGAGGACTTATGAGCCTTACTGTACACGTTCACAGATTCATTTTTAAAGTTTGATTTCCTTATGGACATAAACACAAACACATCATGAGCATATTTTTAAAACTAAAAATTCAACTAACATGGCTCTAAATCAAAACCCACCACATTCGAGCAAGGATTAACCTTCACAGTAGCACGTTCGGGTAAGTACTTGTTCTAGCAATCTCGACACCACTTTTCCTAATAATTCTAACTCGACCATGATATGAAAAATCCGACAAGGATTACACAATAAACACAACATCAAGATTTTTGAGTCAACACTAGTTTCTAATTGATGTTACCAGTTTCAAAAGTCATTTTACCACACCACCATCAACAGTGAATCGCTAATATTTTTGACAAGAGCAAAACCCAAAATAATCACAAGATATTCAATCATTAGAGAGTTTTAAAAGAACAAGGCAACAAGGATAAAGATTAAACCTTACAAAAGAATGAATGATGGTTACAGGAGATTGAGGAGAGGAACACAATAACCAAACCCGATTCTAAGCAAACCCACTTCCTTATCTTCACCAAGCTATTGTCCTTGCGATTTTTTGTGAGTATTGGTGATTTGGATGGAGGGTTGCCTAGGAATCAAGTAGGGTTTATATGGCCAAAGAGATGGAACTTTTAGAATCAAAGACCAATGGCTAATTTAAACCTTGATGTATGTAATGTTGATTACACATTTTGCCAAGTAGTATTGCAGGAAAACCAACAAAGATGTGGGTGGTTTTGCTGAGATTGCCGCCGAATGGCTTTGGGAAGGAGAAGATGGTACTGTAAATTTGATACAACCTAAGTGATTTGATAGGGTCAACCATTTGGGAGTTGGGTTGGGTATTATACGACAGCCAAAGGGAAGAAAAAGGGAAGAGTTTTTGGGTAAACTTTTCTTGGTCTTGATAAGATTCGGCCTCCAGTACAAAGTTTGGGTCTCGATGTGGTCTTGGAAAACAAGGAAAGTTTGATAAAGTTTTACAATTGATGGTGATGGGAGAGTGGAATTTCTTCTTGCGTGTGGAGAAGGGTGAATAGGGAGAAGAATGATCAGTAAAGTGTTAAGACCGAAAAAGAAGAAAGATAGTTGTTTATTTATTTAAGTTTTAGAGTGTATTATGTATACCCCGTGTTTCGTTTAGTTGAGGTTAGATTGTGGTAACGCGGCTTCACGCAAACGTGAAAAACATAATTCTGGAGTCGTTTTTACGATACTGATGTAAATTAAATTTGTTGACTCCTAAAAATGAATTTTTAAAATTCAACCTTTACTAAATCATGTCGGTACGCGTGTGGTGTCGGTTTTTCAGAAAAAACAAGATAACCTCTCGTTTTGATTCGTCAGAGTCTGAAATTGTCAGGAAGTGATAAATTCACTTTTACTGATAAATTTAAATAGTTTGGGTGAGTTAGTGTACGCTACTGCGTGCGGGTTTGCTTCCCGAAATAAATACGTAAACGTATAATTGTTTAGTTTAACAATTTGGTAATAATAAATAGACATTTATTTTTATAAAATATTAGTGGAAAAGTACTGGTTGTCACAAAAGGGTACACATGTGTTCGCTGCTATTGTTGTTGTAGCTTTTAGAGGGGTTCAGGTGTTTTGGTTTATGTCATTGTCTGGTTTGTTGTTTTGTTTTCTCGTTGTTTATCCGTATCAACCACGTTATGTATGAACGTATTGGTCGTTCGTGGTTTTAAAATAAAGAAATGATTTAAGTTTTTTTGCGTCGTGTTCTTTAGTTGTTGTTAGGGTGGGAGGAGTAAGGCTCAGGCTAGGGCCAACTCGCATGCGGGTTTGCGGGCTTATTGTTGCCGATGGAGTGGGCTTCACTTGCGGGCTATATGTGCGAGTTTACAAATCGCAGCGAGTTGGAAAATGATGGAACAAAGTAACGGTCAAATGGACCGTTGAAGGGGTAAATTTTAAAAAAAAAAATTGGGAGGGTTGAGAGTGATGGTTGCCAGTAAAAAAGGTTGGGTTGAGGGTTGGAGGGTTGAAATGAGGTGGAGGGATTTGATTGGTTAAAGTTTGGGAGGGTTGGAGGGTAAAAAATGATCACTCCTCCCACCCTTATGGTCGACCTATGAGATATACTACTATAATAGCACGTGTATTTTATGAGACGTAGTTTCTGTTTTTGTGGGTTATGAATATATGACTTTGGAACATGCGTGCACGTAACGATATTTAGTGCATCAATGTCTACATACTACAAACGGTAAGTAGTAGCACCGTCTGTAATTGATGTAAGCGTAGAGTGCATCATAATGTACGAACGAATCTGTTATTCTAATCGTATGTGTAGTCTTGTATGCTGATTCGGTAGAAAGACTGTGTTGTGGTAACTGTTGCTTTAACTTTTTTACTTCTGTTGTTGTGGTTGTTTGATACCTGCTTTAAACTTTTTAATATTTTTAGTTACTTTCTAGTTACAACTGTTTGACCTGTGAGTTTTTTTATTTGGTCAACTGTCAGAAACTATGGGGTGGGTATTGGCTTGTAATATACTGACCCTCCCAATATGTAATATACTGACCCTTGTTGGGAATTAAATATTCTGAAGTTAGAGTATTGGAAAATACTTTAAAGAAGGTACTGCTAGTTCATGATCAAGGTACTGCTAGAACAAGAAGGTACTGCTAGTTCAAGTAGAATGTACTGCTAGTAGAAAATGGTACTGCTGATCAGTGAGTCATAGAGCTACTACAAGGATAAGATTGAAGAAGATATTATTTGTATGAGTCACTCTTATGCAAAAATAATATCTAGATATGTTCTCAATCAACAAGTTGATGCATGTGCTTGCATTAATTCATTTGAACAACTTGAGAGATATAAACTTCCATACGTTAGCTCGACTTGATCTTTTGTAAGACAAGTGTTGATTAGACTTAAAGTAATATTGTAAGAGATCTCTTGGACTATAAAAGAGATCTTAGATTAGTGATTATGTACGTGCACAATTACAAAGTGAATATCTGTTAAGACATAGAACAAACAAAATCACATATCAAAAATCTAGAAACATAAGATTCAAGGTCATTGTAACCCTAGTGATAAACACAAGATCACTCGTATTATTTTGAATAATATTGAATCGTTTGGTGATAAACTTTCTTTGTTCGTTGTTAAGTAACAAACATAATTCTTCCATTTCCATAACATACATAACCTTCTAAGTGTGTTTAAGTAAATTCCGCGTACTTAATCATATAAACTCAATATATCATTACACACAAAGTATACAAGGTTTAACCACGTTAACCGTGTGTCGAATTCCTCTCAACCCTCCCTACTTGTACAAATGTACTTTTAAAGTACAAAGTACATTTGTACCTTTAAGGTACATTTGTACTTTGTACTTTATTGTACTTTTTTTTTTTTTTTTTTTTGTAAAGTTTTTTTTATGTGTTATTTTTTAGTGTAATGTTTATTTTTTTTACACGTTAACGCATTAAACAACTACAATGTTTTTATTTAATTAACAACGACAACAATAGCACGTTAAACATTACCACATTAAACAACTACAACAACAACTGTTATTATTCAATTAAACAACAACATTAACACATTATTTAAAAATAACAACATCTACTACATATGAAGATTATTCATTTCATTTAAAAGATCATGAAGCCTTGCACCCGACTGACAAGCGTGATCCTCAGGATTCCTTGCCAATTCTAACTCCATCTCCAGCGTCTTTATTCTTGTCATCAACAGCTTGTTTCTTGTTTCAAGCTGGTCAATTTTATTATCTTTAGCAACGCAGTTTGAGCACTGCGTTGAAGAAGAAGCTTGACTAAAGTACTTCTTTTGAAACTCATCCTTCCACATAAAGTACCGACAACCATAGTCTTTTGTTCCTGGCTGTTACATGTTAAGAAAATAATAAGAAATGTATTATTAACAAACAAATAATTTACATAACTAAGCAAACGTATGATTACTTACCACTGAAAGAGGACATGCGTAATACGGTTGACCATAACTAGCTTCTGTACGGGATATCCTCTCTATAATGAATCCGTTCTGACAGCGACACATGTAGGGATTATTTTGTTTCACCTGGACAAAGAATTAATTTAAATAATACAAACAGTTATTTTCAACATAAATCAGTAACGTATTGTTAATTTAAATAATACAAACAGTTATTTACAACATAAATCAGTAATCATTCACAATGTTTTGTCAGTATAATTATTTACAACATAAATCAGTATTCATTTACAATGTTTTGTCTGTATAATTATTTACAACATAAATCAGTAACCATGTACTATGTTTGTGTTCGTATAAGCTCATTATACATGTGCAGTTGATCTTGATACAAAGTTTGCCATCCGGATGCAGCGGCAACTCTGTGGTGCCTCCATTGTGGGTGAATATATGGAAATGGTGAGTTTTCGTCTAGCGTAAGATGAATGTAGTGACCACAATCTTCACTCCCCACACGGCCAATCACAAGGGGGCCAATTCCTTGTGATACATCTGGAGCAGAAAAAAATGGAAAACACGTAGTGCATCCACTGTTTGATATAAATACAACCGGCCGGTTAAGCACTGTGGCAATAACCAACCCCATGTTTGGCATAAGCATCCAGTGTTCTTGCGGACAACCACTATCATGTAACCAGTTTATTCTCCTCCAAAGATTGGCATAGTCCACTTGTTGCCACAAACGTACGTAAGACTCATGATTAATTTCCAACTCTTGCAATAAAAACCTTCGGACATTGAGCCAGTTGTGTTCGCCTTGACCAATACCGTGGGCAACGCACCGAAACCCACAATTTCCATCACCTTCCACATTATAGATACTTGTGATGTATCGACGAAAAAGCTGTGGAAGCTGCTTAATGAAATACTCGCTCTCCGTATTTCCAACGTATAACCTGTGTCTGGGACTTCTTTCAACTCCAGGACCCATGTAAGAACTATGTCTCGCAGGTTGCTTGTTCAAGTCCGGGACTTTTGTAGATCTTATATTTGTGCTTCTTCGACTTGGATCTACGGTTGGTACTTTATTCAAGTCCGGGACTTTTGGTGCCTGGGACTTTTTGTCCTTTGCGCTCGGTCGTCCACGAGTATTTTTTTGAACAGCAGGTTGACGTGTATCAACAGATTCTGGATTGTATATCCCCCTCATCTTATTTAACATATTTTTTTTCACAAACGATGACATTTTGCCAAAAACACTCCTGAATTGTTGTATGTCATCTTCACAATCAGGATCATCGTCAGGATCACGAGAAGGACCAGCTTCAGTGTTGATACTAGGCCATAAACTGACCGCAACTGATGAGTACAATCTTGGGCGTCGATCGACAGTTGGAGTTCAGCGAAAATGAGTTGCAAAGCATGTTTGGAAACTTTATACCACAATTCTTGAAATATTGGTACATTACATTTGTTCATCATCTCATTTTTGCTTCTGTTAAGAGATTCCTTTATCGTAGTTTCTTGCGAAACGAGAATCTTATCGATCGAACTCAACAACGTGTCTAAGTTGGACTGTGTGCTGCCCAAGTATAATTTCAACAACGCGTGTTGAGCCTCAACTCTGCATGTTGTTGTCTGGCCGAAGGCGCGATATTGATCGGTAATACACCCGATAAACATGTCAGAGTAATTTTGCAGCCATGTTTTATGCAGATACGAAGAAATATCTGAAAAACAATGAATAACAAAAAGTCATTCGAGTTGTTATTTATTTAATAATAATAACAATGAATTAATAATTGAGTACCTGGATG
The DNA here is from genome assembly GCA_021014915.2 of Artemisia tridentata subsp. tridentata. Classification (NCBI taxonomy): domain Eukaryota; kingdom Viridiplantae; phylum Streptophyta; class Magnoliopsida; order Asterales; family Asteraceae; genus Artemisia; species Artemisia tridentata. The sequence continues at coordinate 358,983,132 of CP139502.1, forward strand.
TTCGAGCAACAAATCTTGTAGGCGTTGATAATAATGCATGAATATGTCGCGTGTCGGAGCTTGAACCATAGAATCCCATGTTATTTTAATGGACTCGTACTCCTGTAGCGACTTGCATCTATTTCTGCAATATTGAAGCACGTTTTGGTTAATGTGCCACTGACAGAGTAATTTGTTTGCGTTCGGGAATTCTACTCTGCATGCCCCAACCAACGCTAAATCTCTGTCAGTGACGATAACACGCGGGTAATATCTTTCCTCTATCACCTGCTTCACACATTGCAATACCCATTGAAAATTAGGACCCTTTTCTTTGTCCAAAAAAGAAAACGCCATTGAAAATGTTTTGTTTGTTGAAGTTAATCCAACAATTTCAAAAAATGGTAATTTGAACAAATTGGTATTGTATGTTGAGTCCATTAGCATGATTTCCGGGAATGTACACCATAGAGCATATGACGTGGGGTGAACAAAAAATAGTTCCTCAAGCTCATTAGTGACGTCATTTACCCTCTCGTAATATGTATACCCTGAATTCTGCAAATGTGAGTAAAGGACTTGGATCGGAGTTCTATCACCTTTTAGGGCTCCACGGATCGCACTTTGTGCGTTATATATAGTTCTAATGCCCGACACGTTATCCGGATTAAGATCCTTTACTGCCGAAAGTATATGACGCGGTGGTACGTGATACTGTGTCAGTGTTTCGACCAAACCGTGCTCATCCCCCTTTAATCGCATTGCATATGGGAAACCATGCAACGACTCTGCAAGATCATGATTATGACTATCATCCTTCACCCTCAACCTCCAAAAAGATTTTGTTCTATGATATTTCGCCACCAACTTGAATGGACAATCGGTTTTAGAGGTACTGGTTTGCCGTTTTCCAGTACCTTCAGGTTCATAAATCCCACCCTTTGAACACCGATAATTGATTTCATACAAATAACCCTTTTCTGATTTAGTTCTTTTTTTAACAATGACAAAACCGAGCCCCCGAGCAACATTTTGGACCCAATCCGTTACTTGCTCGTCAGTACCGAACTCCTGAAAATACATTACAAATTTTAACACATTTTATAACATTTATAACTTATAATTATTTTATAACATTTATAACATTTACAACTTACATTTATAACATTTATATAACTTTATATAAGTTTTTTTACACAACTTATATAATTTTTTTACACAATTTTTTTTTTATAACTTATACAAAGAAAGAAAAAAAAAAACTTTTTATAACTTTTTTTTATAACTTTTTTTATACAAAGAAAAAAAAAACTTATAACATTATTTTTAACTTATACAAAGAAATAAAAAAAAAAATAATAAAAAATTTAAAACCGCGTTTTACTCTTAACTCTAAACCACTACACAGCCCACAGAAACCCAACCCACCCTTATCTCTTCCCACCCCACTCTATCACTTCATTCGTCCTTCGTTGAATAACTTTCTCACCTTTCTCTCTCTCACTCAAACCCTAACCCACCCCCATCCCATCCTTCTGAAATATTCTCTGTCACTCAAACCTCCACCTTATGGTGGTTTTTGTGATGTTCTTGATGGGTGGGTGGGTGTGTTTCTGTGGGCTGTGTAGTGGTTTAGGGTTATGAGATAAGACGCGGTTTTAATTTTTTAGATCTTGTTAGATCTAAATAATGCCTAAACACGTTATTAATATTTTTCGATATCTCTACGGTTTGATAATCACAAAATGTAAAATCATTAATCGGAAAATTATGACGTAAACAAGTATTTAGTTGTAAATATCTATTTCTACAACTCAAATCACTTAAGGTATGAATGAACTAATGCTTAATGCATTATATGATCAAAGGAACATTTTCTTAATAACTAGATTTTTTATAAAACATCAAAAACATTTTATATATTTTTGAAAAACATTTTTGGTATTAAATAAAAATGTTAAATCTTTTATAAAAATATGAATTCAAATTTTTAACCAAAATCAGTTAAAATGTTCCAGAAAAACCTTCCCCACAAAAGGACAAAATTGGCCAATGTTCAGTAGGGGTGGCCCCCTTAATTTTGCTAGGCGGCCCCCTTAATAATTAAGGGGACCGCCCCCTATTTAAGGGGACCGCCCCCGCTCCAGTAGACCTCCAGCTGTCCAGTTTTTCTCCTATAAATACCAGCCTTCTCCTGGACTTTTACTCACCTTTTGCACCCCAAAACTTTCTGTTTTAAATCTTGTAAATACTTTCCAAAATCCTTTGATCATATAATCTTAAGCTTTGGTTTTCAAGTGATCCAAGCTTCCTTCTTTCAAGTGCAAAAGAAGAATACTTCTATCAATCAAGATTAGAAGTATTACAACTTAGTATCATCTTGTTACTTAAGTTGTTAGTTTAACAAAGTTTGTAAATCATTCATTCATTTGTATGTAAGGTGTGTATAGTAGATTAGTGTTGTATGTAAGTAGTGAAGAAGTTGTATAAGTAGTTGTGGTATAGAAGTTGTGAAGACATAGTGTAGAAGTTGTGAAGCCGCGGAGTAGAAGTCGTGAACCCGTTGTGTAGAAGTTGTGAAGCCGTAGCTTTGAAGTCGTGAAGTCCTAGTGTTGAAGTCGTGAAGCCGTAGCATAGAAGTTGTGTAGCGGTCGTGTTGAAGCCTTGAAGTCCTAGTCGTGAAGTCATAGTGTTGAAGTCGTGAAGCCGTAGCATAGAGGTTGTGTAGCGGTCGTGTTGAAGTCGTGAAGTCTTGGTCGTGAAGACATAGTGTTGAAGTCGTGAAGCTGTAGCATAGAGGTTGTGTAGCGGTCGTGTTGAAGTCGTGAAGTCTTGGTCGTGAAGACATAGTGTTGAAGTCGTGAAGCCGTAGCATAGAGGTTATGTAGCGGTCGTGTTGAAGTCGTGAAGAAGTCGTGAAGCAGTCGTGAAGCCGTTGTGAAGTAGTCGTGAAGAAGTTGTGTTGTGAAGTTGTGAGATTGGTTCTAGCTACGATTAGAACTCGACATTTAGCTTTGTGTCGTTAAGCCGGTGTAAGCCAAAGTCGTGTAAGGTTTTCTCCGCCATAAGGGAGCTTATTAAAGTTGTGAAGAAAACTCTCGAGCTCGGTGCTCGGGGAGTGGAGTAGGGCAAGGAAGGTGTCCTTGTAGCCGAACCACTATAAATCTCTCGTGTCTCGGTTAGATCTTTACATACCTTATTTACTTCTTTACTTACATCGTCATTATATTCATACACATAGGATTATATAGCTGCTAGTATTTATTAGAGATCGACTTCACATAAAGATCAATTTGAAAATCCATTCAAGAAACCAAAACATTTACAATCAATTTAAAAGAATACATATACAACTAATAATAAGATTTAAGTTTTAACAAACTTGAATCTAAGTTTTTTAAAAGTAAACAAAGGTTTTATAATAAATTAAAAAGACGTAAAACTATTCAACCCCCCTTCTAGTTTTCCACAATTGGTATCAGGAGCCAGGTCAATCAAGATCTTTAAAATATACTGTATTTTAAAACTTGAAACGATCTATGGAATCCGAAAAATATTTAGAAGGGGAATTGATGCAAACACCACCACTATTTGAAAACCATACTTTTCTTGAATGGAAAAATAAATTTGAAAATTATGTGAAATCAATTGATCTAGATCTTTGGCATGTCATTTCGATTGGTGATTTTCAACCAACAAAAACGATTTTTGAAAGTCAAACAAAAACGGATTTTGAAACTCTAAATGATTATTTAAAAATAAATAATAACAAAAATAATGAAGCTAAAATAATTATTTACAAAATTTTGCCGAAAGTTGAATATGAAAGAATATCTTTCTGTAAAACGGCAAATGATATTTGGAAAAATCTCTTAAACTTTCATCAAGAAAAATGTCAAGCCAAAGATGAGGATTTTGATCTTGTACATGAATTAGTCATTTTAGAAAATTTAATAGATAAACATTTAGATAAAATAGATACATGTGCTACTAGTTCAAATGTTGTTAATGAAGGTATTAACGACAAAGACTACATCAATCAACTCCAAAGTAAACTCAACCCAATATCATGGAGTGACACAGACGAAGGAAAAGATCATCATCCGGTATGTGATGAATGCAAACTAGATAAAGCTCCAAATAAGGTACAATCTAAAACCAAACATTTTTGCTATGATCCATTCATCTTAGAATTTTCAAAACTAGAAAATGAGTTTAAACATTTTTGCAAAATAGATCTAAAAACTATTTCTAAACATAAATCATCAAAAACTTTTGAAGGTAATCTTGAAAAAGAAATAATTTTAGAAGATAAAATGTCTAGACTTGAAAGTAATATTGAAATTGATCTAGAATGCAAAATATGTCAAGATTATAAACTTGAAATTAAAAGATTAAATGAAAGAGCAAAAATAGTAGCTAAATTTGAAGAAAGCTCCAAATCTCTTAAATTATTACTAAGTTGTCAAAAGCCATTCAATGATAAAACCGGTTTAGGATTTAATTCGGATAACTCTTCAACAAGTAAATCAAAACAAATTATAATTAAAAAACCTAGTAGAGAAATTTAGATATAAGGCTATTTACTGTGATTATAATTTATAAGTCAAGAAATCCATTGTTTGTTCTTCAAAACAAACTGTCAAGGAATTCTTGTACTTCTTGGTGACATCTTCTCCACGTGCATTTAAATGCAATGGATGTCCCCAACTAACCATCTCGGACCCATGAGAATCTGGGTACCAAGCTGTTTTATTTGATTAGGTAATGAACGCAAAATGGAATGTAACTCAAATCTTGCGTTAACCTACTCTTATTCAAAACACGCGCATGAAGACTTATTTATCTACAAAAATGAGGATGGAACGAAGTGATACTCATCTAATATTTACTACCTCATATCATGAAGAAATACTGGACCTGAGATAAGTCTTCTTTTTAAACTTTCCTGAGTAGTTACTTCTTGCATATAGTTATGATAATCACTGCCTTAAGATATGCTTAGTTTGATAGGTTGCTTTGCTCTCACACTACTAGTTATATTACTTGCTAATAAACTAGAAAACCTTAAGTTAATTCTCCTAGGCATTAAATAAAATGTTCTTTATCGAACATACAATATTTAGTCATCACTATCGTTTAAATCGCATAATTTATTGAAAAGGATAGCATGAGACAATAGCCTTAATCAATCAAGCATGAGATTTTTTTTAACAACTCCTTTTAAAAATGAAAATCTTCATATTTTGGAAAATGATTTTTCAAAAAAAAAAAAAAGGGATTATGTCACTTCTCTATTAAACATGTTTTTATCAAAACTAAAAAGTGTAACAACTTCTTTTTATTTCCTTATAAAAACATTTTGAAACAAATTCAAATCTACCTTGGTGAAATAATTTTCATACTCAAATAAAACCTACTTTCAAACATTGTTGAATAATGCCTAAAAACCTTACTCAAATCATGCTTGATCCAAGTCTAGAAATCCATGCTATCACAAAATTCCCATCATATAGACACTTGTTAGGATTAATTAACTAGCTAATTAATCGTCATAATAATGGTAGTATGAATTACTTGGTAATTATATGTTGTTTTCTTGTTCATATATACATATATGCTTCTTGGTAAATGAGTAGGTTGCATGATAATTAAAATTGCTTAATTGAATGTGCTTAGCATACATAAGTTATTAAACTTTAAATTGCCTAAAAAAGAAGTTGGACTTGCTTGAAGCTAAACTCAAAAACACAACCTTTTCTACAAATTTTTGCCAAAAACCCATTTTCAGAAATCTGGAAGTCAGCAGATGGGCGGCCCCCTTAAATACCTAGGCGGCCCCCTTAATTATTAAGGGGACCGGCCATCTGGAGATCCGGCTTACTGTTTCCTTTTTTTCAATTTCCAACCCATTTTATTCCATACTTCCCAAAATTCACAAACACATTTTGTCATAAACCACCCACCAAAATTTACCTTCCTAAACCACATCATTCCTTCACTATAAATGCACATCCTCATCATAAATGCCCATTCACATCATCCACTCAAACATGTCTTCCTCCAACTACCCAAAATCAAAACCCTCAAGAGTTGCCAAAATCTCGGTGAGACCAATTTGGAGACGAAAACTTGACTCATGCCATAACTCCAATTCCACATGTGATGTTGCTCAAAGTCAACCTAAGCCTAAACCTCATACTCTTACTCCCACAAATACACCCTTATCACACCCATGTGAAGAACAAGAACAATCCCAAAACAATAACCCAAATCTCATTCACATCACCCCACATCTCCTTCGATCCATCAATTTACCATCATCACCCACTCATAACTACCCAAGCTCACAAGTGTCTCCACCACCTAGAGTGTCTCCACCACTCCCTACCATCAACCATACTCCACCATCATCACCCACCAACGAACACTTGAAGTTCGTTGACAAACTCAAAGAAGCCCATGAGCTTAATGCTCTTCTTGCCCTACATCTTGCTCAAAGCAATCTTGACCAACCTTCATCGAGTTCTCCACCATCACCACACAACAAGAGTCACATTGAGAAACATGTCAACAATTATCCTTGTTGCATCTTTCTCCAACAACAAACCATTGCTCTTAATGAGCACTTCACATGGATTTAGTATCTTCTCACAAGACCTCATCCAACATCCACTCTTGAGCAACATCAAAACCTTCACCCATCATGGTCCGCTCCAAACTCACCACCTCCAAACTCTACACCTCAAATGTCTCCACCATCACCATCTCCAACCTCCACACACCCAAACATATACCTTCATTAATCCCATTTACTCATCCTCTCACTAGTTTTCATTTCAAAAACCACCTCCATCATCAAGCAAGTCAAATGGATTTCTTAGGCAAATTAGAATTCTATAACAAATGTATGCTTTAAGCACTATGTATGTTGTAACAATGATTATGTTTGTCACATAATCATTTTAAATTAATGAATGTTTGTGTTTTCCTTTCCTATATATGTTTGCTATGAATGTGTTGTTTCTTTTCTTGTTTAATTAAGATATATGCTTATCACATGCTTACAATATGATCTTAGTAGTTTACATATAACCATTACTCTTTTTAATATGTTCTTGCTACTATTTAATCATTCTTAATATCCATGATCCAAATGGAACTTGCTGCAAAAACACCCTAAAAATGACCTTTTTCTGGAATTTTTTCAAATTTGGTCTCCTGGGAAATCACCAGATGGGCGGCCCCCTTAATTCCTTAGGCGGTCCCCTTAATTTTTAAGGGGGCCGCCCAACAATTAAGGGGACCGGCCATCTGGACAGTAAAATTTACTGTTTCCTTTTGCATCTTGTGACCACTTTTACCTAGCCCCAGCTACCATTACCCTTAATGCACGAACTGAACTTGGAATATTACCACAAAACCTTCACAATTTGCCTAAATCAACCACATTTTCACAATATAAATACCCTCCTTACAATTACCTTTCACTTCATCAACCATCACCTTCATCAAACACCCATTTTCATCCACCATGTTGTCACCAAAATCATCCATCTCTAAGACTCCAAGAAAGCAAAGACTTGTCATCATACCACCAAAACAACTCTTCATTGACCTCACCCAAGATGACATCAAAACTCCATCACCACCACCTCAAAATTCATCCCCAAGTGCACCTAATGCACCATCAAAAACACCCTCTACCCATGGAGCTTCATCTTCCTCCATTCCATCCACTTCATCCATCAATGACTACATCCATACTCACCTAACATCATCACCAAGAACATCATCACCACCATCCACTCAAGAACCTCCATCCACTCAACTTGCCATTTCCTTATCACCCATTACACCACTTGATTCTCATTTTTCACCTCCACCAAACCCACAACCATTTTTTCCCATACCTTGGCCACTACTTGAAACCCATGGTGACACTTGTCTTTGTTGCGTCCATAACCGGACCATAATCTTTGGTCTTAGAGATGAGATATTCTATAGGTTTTCATCACTTGAAAACATACTTACCAACCAACCTCCACCACCACCACCACCATCCTCACCCACTACACAACCACCACATCCATTGTCACCCAAGTAAGCACATGCAATGCTTACTCAAAAATAATTTTTCCACCCATTTTGTAAGCAAGCTCCATGGAAGATTATGTTGTCTAGGATGATTATGTAGTTGAAATTATTAACTAGTGTAGGAATGCTTGTACTCATGTATGGTTGTGTAATTATACACAACATTTATTTTTATGAATGTCTTTATTTTCATGCATGCTCATTATTTGTGCTATATATATGCTTGTGCTTCTAACATTTTTCTCGCAAGCGTTCCATAGCTCGTTTCCTTGGTGCCCCCAAACGAGGGGGAGTAAACATCAAGGGGGAGTTCTTGTCCCGACAAATTTGATTTTAAAACTTGTCGGCTTAACCTTTTTGATTCTACAAAAAGGGGGAGAAATAGATGTAAACTCACTATATACTTGTCTAAAAACTAATTTTTAGATTTAATGAGTTTAGATTTTGTAATCATCAAAAAGGGGGAGATTGTTGATATAAATAATGCCTAAACACGTTATTAATATTTTTCGATATCTCTACGTTTTGATAATCAGAAAATGTAAAATCATTAATCGGAAAATTATGACGTAAACAAGTATTTAGTTGTAAATATCTATTTCTACAACTCAAATCACTTAAGGTATGAATGAACTAATGCTTAATGCATTATATGATCAAAGGAATATTTTCTTAATAACTAGATTTTTTATAAAACATCAAAAACATTTTATATATTTTTGAAAAACATTTTTGGTATTAAATAAAAATGTTTAATCTTTAATAAAAATATGAATTCAAATTTTTAACCAAAATCAGTTAAAATGTTCCAGAAAAACCTTCCCCACAAAAGGACAAAATTGGCCAACGTTCAGTAGGGGCGGCCCCCTTAATTTTGCTTGGCGGCCCCCTTAATAATTAAGGGGACCGCCCCCTATTTAAGGGGACCGCCCCCGCTCCAGTAGACCTCCAGCTGTCCAGTTTTTCTCCTATAAATACCAGCCTTCTCCTGGACTTTTACTCACCTTTTGCACCCCAAAACTTTCTGTTTTAAATCTTGTAAATACTTTCCAAAATCCTTTGATCATATAATCTTAAGCTTTGGTTTCCAAGTGATCCAAGCTTCCTTCTTTCAAGTGCAAAAGAAGAATACTTCTATCAATCAAGATTAGAAGTATTACAACTTAGTATCATCTTGTTACTTAAGTTGTTAGTTTAACAAAGTTTGTAAATCATTCATTCATTTGTGTGTAAGGTGTGTATAGTAGATTAGTGTTGTATGTAAGAAGTGAAGAAGTTGTGTAAGTAGTTGTGGTATAGAAGTTGTGAAGACATAGTGTAGAAGTTGTGAAGCCGCGGAGTAGAAGTCGTGAACCCATTGTGTAGAAGTTGTGAAGCCGTAGCTTTGAAGTCGTGAAGTCCTAGTGTTGAAGTCGTGAAGCCGTAGCATAGAAGTTGTGTAGCGGTCGTGTTGAAGCCTTGAAGTCCTAGTCGTGAAGTCATAGTGTTGAAGTCGTGAAGCCGTAGCATAGAGGTTGTGTAGCGGTCGTGTTGAAGTCGTGAAGTCTTGGTCGTGAAGACATAGTGTTGAAGTCGTGAAGCCGTAGCATAGAGGTTGTGTAGCGGTCGTGTTGAAGTCGTGAAGAAGTCGTGAAGCAGTCGTGAAGCCGTTGTGAAGTAGTCGTGAATAAGTCGTGAAGAAGTTGTGTTGTGAAGTTGTGAGATTGGTTCTAGCTACGATTAGAACTCGACATTTAGCTTTGTGTCGTTAAGCCGGTGTAAGCCAAAGTCGTGTAAGGTTTTCTCCGCCATAAAGGAGCTTATTGAAGTTATGAAGAAAACTCTCGAGCTCGGTGCTCGGGAGTGGAGTAGGGCGAGGAAGGTGTCCTTGTAGCCGAACCACTATAAATCTCTCGTGTCTCGGTTAGATCTTTCCATACCTTATTTACTTCTTTACTTACATCGTCATTATATTCATACACATAGGATTATATAGCTGCTAGTATTTATTAGAGATTGACTTCACATAAAGATCAATTTGAAAATCCATTCAAGAAACCAAAACATTTACAATCAATTTAAAAGAATACATATACAACTAATAATAAGATTTAAGTTTTAACAAACTTGAATCTAAGTTTTTTAAAAGTAAACAAAGGTTTTATAATAAATTAAAAAGACGTAAAACTATTCAACCCCCCTTCTAGTTTTCCACAGATCGTTTTAGATCTAAAAAGATGGTGATGGTGATGGTGATATATTTCGGTGATGGTGGTTTTTCTGTGATGATGGTGATATATTTCAGTTAACCTTTGTTAATTGAAAGATTTAGTAAGTAATTTACCAGATCTATTAATTTTTTATAAAACGCCTAATTATTTAAAAATTAGGGTTTCTTATTTTTTTAGGGGTTTTCAAAATTATATTGATATATTTCAATTAACCTTTGTTAATTGAAAGATTTAGTAAGTTAATTATCAGATCTATTAATTTTTTATAAAACGCCTAATTTTTTAAAAATTAGGGTTTCGTATTTTTTTAGGGGTTTTCAAAATTATATTGATATATTTCAATTAACCTTTGTTAATTGAAAGATTTAGTAAGTAATTTATCAGATCTGTTAATTTTTTATAAAACGCCTAATTTTTTAAAAATTAGGGTTTCGTATTTTTTGAGGGGTTTTCAAAATTATATTGATATATTTCAATTAACCTTTGTTAATTGAAAGATTTAGTAAGTAATTTATCAGATCTATTAATTTTTTATAAAATGCCTAATTTTTTAAAAATTAGGGTTTCGTATTTTTTTAGGGGTTTTCAAAATTATATTGATATATTTCAATTAACCTTTGTTAATTGAAAGATTTAGTAAGTAATTTATCAGATCTGTTAATTTTTTATAAAACGCCTAATTTTTTAAAAATTAGGGTTTCGTATTTTTTTAGGGGTTTTCAAAATTATATTGATATATTTCAATTAACCTTTGTTAATTGAAAGATTTAGTAAGTAATTTATCAGATCTATTAATTTTTTATAAAACGCCTAATTTTTTAAAAATTAGGGTTTCGTATTTTTTGAGGGGTTTTCAAAATTATATTGATATATTTCAATTAACCTTTGTTAATTGAAAGATTTAGTAAGTAATTTATCAGATCTATTAATTTTTTATAAAACGCCTAATTTTTTAAAAATTAGGGTTTCGTATTTTTTGAGGGTTATTTGTTTAGAAACTGCTTGTGTGGTTATTTGTTTAGAAACTGCTTGTGTGGAATCTGCTGTTGGACAAAAAGTTAATTATTTTGAAAAAAAATATGATGGGAATAAAATTGGTTTATGTGGAATCTGCTTGTGTGGTTATTTGTTTATTGTGCTTATTTTATTGTGCTTATGTGCTTATTGTGCTTATTGTGCTTATGTGCTTATTGTGCTTATGTGCTAGGAATAAAATGGGCTTTATTGATTAACAAAAGCTCTGTAAGTTTCTTTCTTCCTTTAAGATTAACAAGATATTAGTTAATTGGGTGTAAACGGGTTCGGTTAACACCTTGACCCTCAGTCCAATTGACTGAATCTTTGTTATATCTTGGGTGCTGATGTGCTTATTGTGCTTATGTGCTTATTGACTGAATAAAAGGCAACATATTTAAAACTTGGTTTTTTTTTAAAAAACGAGATACGGCGATGATGATTTTAAAAAAACTTGATTTTGGCGAGGCATTTCCGAATGGAGGCAAAATAAATTTGATTTTGGAACCTTTGATGTTGCAGCCATATATGATAAAACTTGCTTATGTGAAACTGCTTATAATCTGAGCCTAATGTTATCTCGATGCTTATAATCTGAGCCTAATATAATCTGAGCCTAATGTAATATTGAAAAAGCGCAAAATTTATTATTACCTCTTGTGTGTAAAATGGTGAATTCGACATTTTTGGCTTTCACTTGCGGCTTGTGTGTTTGTTCAGCTGATTGTGTTTCACTTGGCTTTCACTTGTGGCTTGTGTGTTCGGTTAGTATGACCCTTCCTTTGTTAGCTGCTTGTGTGGTGCTTGTGTCTGAGCCTTCCTTTGTCAAGCAGATCAGTTTGGTTGCTTGTGTGGTTGCTTGTGTGGTGCTTGTGTGAGCATGTGATATACTGACCGGCTTGTAATATACTGACCCTCCCTACTTGTAATATACTGACCCTCCCTACTTGTAATATACTGACCCTCCCTACCTAGCTGATTGTGTTTCACTTGCGGCTGTCACTTGCGGCTTGTGTGTTTTATACATGTAATATTGAAACTGCTTATAATCTGAGCCTTTTGTGGTTTGTTTGTGATTGAAAGTTGCTTTGTGCTTGAGAGTTGCTTTGTGGTTGAGAGTTGATTTGTGCTTGAGAGTTGCTTTGTTTATAATAGAGCAAAGCTGCTGAGAATCCTGCAAAGCTGCAGTTTGAGAATCTTACTATTGAGCTTTTACTATTGAGCTTGTGAGAAGCTTACTATTGAGCTTGTGATAATCTTGCAGGCTTTTGTATGTCATGTGTATTGCTTTGCTGAGAATCCTGCAAAGCTGCAGTTTGAGAATCTTTCTATTGAGCTTTTACTATTGAACTTGTGAGAAGCTTACTATTGTGTGGTTATAGGGAGGGTCAGTATATCACAGAGCCTTCTGTTTTTGTGCCACAAACCCATTTGAGACTAAGGCGATGACGATTATAAATCTGAGCCTGCTTGTGTGGAATCTGCTTGTGTGGAATATGGACTTGGACAAAAAGTTAATTATTTTGAGACTAAGGCGATGACGAATGTTTTTTTAAAAACCGAATGGATGGCAAAGTGATATTTTTGTCACTTTGCAACCTTCAAATCCGAGCCTACTGAAAATCTAAATATTTGTGAGTTGATTATTTTGAGACTATAAGGCGATGACGATTATGTTTTCTAATCCGAGCCTTCCTTTGTTAGCTGCTTGTGTGGTGCTTGTGTCTGAGCCTTCCTTTGTTAAGCAGATCAGTTTGGTTGCTTGTGTGGTGCTTGTGTGGAATCTGCAGTTTGGTTGCTTGTGTGGTGGTTGTGTGGAATCTGCTTTGTTACCTGCTTGTGTGGAATCTGCACTTGGACAAAAAGTTAATTATTTTGAGACTAAGGCGATGACGAATGTTTTTTTAAAAACCGAATGGATGGCAAAGTGATATTTTTGTCACTTTGCAACCTTCAAATCCGAGTGATTGCGTGGTTTTGTAACCTTACAACAGGTTTTACCTCTCGAGGGATCTCAAGAGGCTTACAACCCCACCAGGCAGTGTACCTGACCGATGTAGTATAGTGTAGTGGTAAGTACGGGGGATTGATCGTTCTCCACAGGGAATAGTGTTCGTTAGGTGTGAAAGGCTACTCTAATTAGGTCTAAGGGTTGAGGAAGATTCTTTTTATGTTTTTATAGTTTTTATGAAAGCAAGTAAAATCTCGGGTTTTGAAGGAGTGGGCGGAATTAGTTGCTAGTCAACTAACCCAAATTACTACGAATGCAAATAAAATAAAATAACAAAAATGAAATGTGGTGAGAAACTTATGTGTAGAGAAATGTGTTTACTTAGATTTCCTTACTCCCTAACTATCTTTTACCGGTTAATTAGTGTGTATTAGTCGCGTGGATGATGGGTGTATTCCTTAATACCATTCGTGGGGTGGCGTACTTACTTCCCCAACTCTACAAGCTCCTACTTCACTCCTATGTCGAGCCGGCTAGGAAGCTCCTAACATGGGATCACTAGAATTCGCTTGTGCATTAAATACAACCATAAAAACCTTTAGTACGCATTTGGTTCATGTTTCTTAAGACGTTCAAGCAAGTTACCGAATAGGAAGTTAGCCAGTTTTCTTAAGCCTAACATAGATAAACAATCATCCAATACAACTAATAACACACTAACAACCAATAATCAATAGCTAAGTTTCATTAGATCTAAGCAAACACAAGATAAAATTAGCCTAACATGTTAAACAAAAGACAAGAATAAGATAGAATCAAACAACACATAGACATATTGAATGATTAATTGATAACTTATCTTTCAATGAAACATGGAAGATCTCAAGGCAAAAAGCCCTGAAAAAGTAGCTAAAATCGTCTTAGGGTTTTATCCCAAAATTCCACACACTAAGCTCTCTTTAATGACAAAAGATTAGAAAACTATATATAGATTTTTGGATCTGACGGCGTCACCTTATGGAGTGTGACGCCGTCACCTCGCCGCTTTTAGGGTTCCCGGATGACCTTCTTGACGCCGTCCCTCTTTAGCTCTTCAAAAATCCATTCTGGCTTATCAAGGCTTGACGCCGTCGAACCATGAACGTGACGCCGTCCCCTTATGATTTAAGCCGTGACGCCCTTGATCAAGTTAAAGCATGACGCCGTCAGAATTCACATGCTATTTTCACTGGCTTATCATGAGTAAATTTCACGTCCAACTTTTCTTGCCAAAGCATGACGCCGTCCAGAGTAAATTGTGACGCCGTCAGGAGTAACTTTTAGCCGATTTTTGAGACTTTGCCGTTTTCTTCACTTTAATGCTCCAAAAACGTCCAAAATGCCTCCTTTTCCAGATTTCTCCTCAAAAGTACCTAAAATGACAAAAGGAACGATTTAGGGCAATATTTGATCAAATAAATACGATTTAAGGCTTAAATGACCCCTTAAAAGCGGTACACTTTTCGCTTCATCAAATACCCTTACACTTGAGATTTGCTTGTCCTCAAGCAAATGCGCTTTTATTCTAATCAAAATACAAGTTAGGGGTCATTTAATGCTAACATAAAAGTAATTACAACAAATAATCGTTCCACTTCAATCATAATAAGCACGGAGATTACATACTAGCACCTCACAAGTAGTGTTTAGATACTCACATCTCTCAAGTGTCATCAAAATAAATCTCATAAATGAAAACGGAAAATATCTCTCACTACCTGTCATAGCAAATAGATTACCATAGGCTTGGGAAAGGATCGAAAACCTCCTCCACTAGGCGTAAGCACCTAAGATAAACTATCAAAGAGGGCTTTTAAATGGGTTATAACGTTAGGTGTAGGGAAAAGGAAAACACGGTTTTGTTGGATAAAGGATATTTTACTGGTGGCTAGTTAAAGATCTTGATCAATTACATGTACTATACAATGTTGCTAAGCCAAGACTAGACTCGATCTTAAGCTAGAAACAAAATAACAAAATAACAAAAATATAAAATAAACATAAAATAAAACGGGATGGTAGTCCGTATGTTTTTTCTATTTTTCTTTTTCTCATTTTTTTGTGTTTTTCTTGATTTTTTTCGATTTTTTTTTTTTTTTTTTTTTTTTTTTTTTTTTGATCATACACTTTTACCCTACCATCCAAAATAATACATCATAGGGGCATTGCATTCCCCTTACACTTGAACTTTTACATAACTTTACAATTACTAATCTAATGACTCGAATTAAGATAATCGAAAAACTTGGAGTACTTTTAAAATATTTAGCACATATGGGGGTAATAAATGATGTTCTTCCCCATTACTCCATTACACTAGTACTTTACCCATGAGTTCCAATCGTCCCAAAATAATATGTACAAGGATATGACTCGACTTAGCAACCATGTAATCAACTAGATAATTAACTTGGGTTTAAACAAATATTGTAACAATAATGCACTAAAAATGAGTGCATACAAGGTAGGCTAAGGCGATTTGGGTGTACATTTAAGTGGGGTGTAACAAATTCTTCCTTTAAGTAAAATGCTTAAAGGTCGAAACGAAAAGATAGGCTCTGAGGGGTGTACTAGGGGTATCGTGTACTAAAAATGAGTACAACGCAAAGGGTGTGGGAGAATTACTTGACCAATGTAGCCAACGTAATTATAACAAAAACACAGGTGTAAAACAATGGGTTAATCCTAATGCCTCTTATCATGTAGTAAATCTAACTACACGAATGTAGTCTCACTTGTGGCCTTGGAATGGTCCTAACGCAAGTTCTAGAATCTAAGTGCTACCGGTACACACATCATAGCATAAATGCTTTTCCTACCAATTCTAGGGGCGAACCTCACATATTTGGGGGTGGAAAAATTTTTTAGTGGTACGGTTTTTGTGCTAGTCATATAACTCCTATCCGTGAGACGCTCATTAAGATCAAAGTTTCACTCCTATGTGTTGTAAAAAATTTTAAATTTGGCACTAAAATTACCTTAACAAGTATTTCTCTCAGTTTTATTACACATCTACCATCAAACAAACAAAAATCAAGCGCAATTGTATTCTCTAAAATCGTACTTTTACCCTCCCCTTACACTTAAGATGAACATTGTCCCCAATGTTCAAATAATAAGATGTAAAAGCAAAAGTAAAAGAATGAAATCAAATACTCCCCTGATTCGCTCGGTGGATAATGAAATTACACGGTTAAATCTTCCTCCAAAGTAATGTTGAAGCTCCATGACTAATGCATCGCCATAAGCTTGATTCCAAAAACATCTCCTTGTCCAAAATAACCTGTTAAACCTGAGAAAACAAACACGAAAACCTGCATAACATCGGCGGGATAAAATCTATATATAAGGATATAATGCTTGTGGAATGAAAATTTTGCAAATTCCTGGAGATTATAAGTTGGAGATTTTAATAAAAACTTTTTATGAAAACAAAACTTTCAAAAATTTCTGGAAATTAAATCTGACGCCGTCAGGTTATAACCCCTGACGCCGTCAGAAATGACCTGACAAAAATTTTCGTTTTAAGTTCCCGGAAAATTTCTGGAAAAACCTTTACCTTGCTTCCTGGAAATCCTGCAAAACATCATTATGACTCGATACAAGCATTTGACTCAAACAAATACGAATATGTATGCTAATTTATTATTATTACGATTCATGTTAATTTGTGTTCTAATAAACCGATTTAGATTTCCCTTACACTTATCTTTTGCAAAATACCTTTATATGTAGTTAAGACGAAGTTAAAAACAAGATAAAGCATTTTCACAATTTAGTTTCGAACATGAATCAATAAGAATAAAATTTAACACACATACGGAAACAAATAAAAACAAACAAACAAACAAATAAACACACAAAGCAAATAAATAAAATAAAGCTTGGGTTGCCTCCCAAGAAGCGCTTTTCTTTATTAACGAGTCTTGTAGCTAGACTCTAAGTCACGGGGTCTACGTTTTTCCGTTTTGCTTCTCAATTGCCCCCCTAATCATCCTAACAACCTCCATATCAATTTTGTATTTAGGTCCAAGGTTTAAGCAATCTTTATAATAAAGGCTTCTCCTATTCCAAACATGGTCCATGCCTTTTTCTTTATCCTCTTCATTGATGTCCTCAATCGCACCAATGTTGTCCATGTCAAATCGAGGCACAAAACGAAACTCATTAACCCGATAAGGCATCCTATATGTGATCCTATCTATGTGATTAGAAAACTGAACCGTGCCTTTCAAACGGTCATACCTTAAATTGGATGCTTCGATAAATGGCTTACCTAACACAACGCGAGATAGGCGGCAGTCAACAACACTTGCCATATCTTCTAAAATCATGAAGTTGGTGACAAAGGTAAAGCTCCCAACAAGGATATGTATATCCTTAATTCTTCCAACGAAGTTACAAACTCCGCCTGGACACTTGGGGTCCATCCTAGGCTCAAGTGGTGTGTTTATGATTTGGCTATAGAGGCCTGAGGACATAACGTTGATTGGGGATTCACAGTCAATGTAAGCATGCTCAACGTATTGGTACCCAATCATACATGGTATCTTCACATTCCCGGGATCACCTCTCTTAATCTTTGGGTCAATTCTAACAAAAGGTGGTCGAGGGTTATCAACTAGGTTGTTATAGTAAGCAATCTCCTCCTTAGTGGGGTATTCATTGAAATAATCATCAAACCTAGGATCTACCTTCACTTCTTCAATTTTCTCAATCAACTTATCAACCGTAAGATTATTACGTTCTAAGTAATTATCTGAGTATATGGCGGTCCCTAAGTTGTTCAAGGCATAATCAAGCTCTATATCAATCATTCTACTGAGCTCCCTGAGCTCACTAATCTCATTCTCAAGTTGGCTACGCAACAAAGCCACTTCGCCAGGTGTAAGGGGTGGATTCGCGTTTTCCATAATGGCAAACTGAATAGTCAATGAAAATCTGTTACGAACAAAAGCACAAAGAAAATAGATAGACTAAAGAAAACCTAGAAAAATAAAATAAAAATCTCACTAGAAAGGAATCTAGTGAGTAGACCTAATAGAAATAAAAATTCAACCTAAACAATAACTATTCCCCGGCAGCGGCGCCAAAAACTTGATTGCGTGGTTTTGTAACCTTACAACAGGTTTTACCTCTCGAGGGATCTCAAGAGGCTTACAACCCCACCAGGCAGTGTACCTGACCGATGTAGTATAGTGTAGTGGTAAGTACGGGGGATTGATCGTTCTCCACAGGGAATAGTGTTCGTTAGGTGTGAAAGGCTACTCTAATTAGGTCTAAGGGTTGAGGAAGATTCTTTTTATGTTTTTATAGTTTTTATGAAAGCAAGTAAAATCTCGGGTTTTGAAGGAGTGGGCGGAATTAGTTGCTAGTCAACTAACCCAAATTACTACGAATGCAAATAAAATAAAATAACAAAAATGAAATGTGGTGAGAAACTTATGTGTAGAGAAATGTGTTTACTTAGATTTCCTTACTCCCTAACTATCTTTTACCGGTTAATTAGTGTGTATTAGTCGCGTGGATGACGGGTGTATTCCTTAATACCATTCGTGGGGTGGCGTACTTACTTCCCCAACTCTACAAGCTCCTACTTCACTCCTATGTCGAGCCGGCTAGGAAGCTCCTAACATGGGATCACTAGAATTCGCTTGTGCATTAAATACAACCATAAAAACCTTTAGTACGCATTTGGTTCATGTTTCTTAAGACGTTCAAGCAAGTTACCGAATAGGAAGTTAGCCAGTTTTCTTAAGCCTAACATAGATAAACAATCATCCAATACAACTAATAACACACTAACAACCAATAATCAATAGCTAAGTTTCATTAGATCTAAGCAAACACAAGATAAAATTAGCCTAACATGTTAAACAAAAGACAAGAATAAGATAGAATCAAACAACACATAGACATATTGAATGATTAATTGATAACTTATCTTTCAATGAAACATGGAAGATCTCAAGGCAAAAAGCCCTGAAAAAGTAGCTAAAATCGTCTTAGGGTTTTATCCCAAAATTCCACACACTAAGCTCTCTTTAATGACAAAAGATTAGAAAACTATATATAGATTTTTGGATCTGACGGCGTCACCTTATGGAGTGTGACGCCGTCACCTCGCCGCTTTTAGGGTTCCCGGATGACCTTCTTGACGCCGTCCCTCTTTAGCTCTTCAAAAATCCATTCTGGCTTATCAAGGCTTGACGCCGTCGAACCATGAACGTGACGCCGTCCCCTTATGATTTAAGCCGTGACGCCCTTGATCAAGTTAAAGCATGACGCCGTCAGAATTCACATGCTATTTTCACTGGCTTATCATGAGTAAATTTCACGTCCAACTTTTCTTGCCAAAGCATGACGCCGTCCAGAGTAAATTGTGACGCCGTCAGGAGTAACTTTTAGCCGATTTTTGAGACTTTGCCGTTTTCTTCACTTTAATGCTCCAAAAACGTCCAAAATGCCTCCTTTTCCAGATTTCTCCTCAAAAGTACCTAAAATGACAAAAGGAACGATTTAGGGCAATATTTGATCAAATAAATACGATTTAAGGCTTAAATGACCCCTTAAAAGCGGTACACTTTTCGTTTCATCACCGAGCCTACTGAAAATCTAAATATTTTTGAGTTGATTATTTTGAGACTATAAGGCGATGACGATTATGTTTTCTAATCCGAGCCTTCCTTTGTTAAGCAGACTTGTGTGGTTGCTTGTGTGGTGCTTGTGTGAGCCTTACTTTGTCTGAGCCATACTTTGTTAAGCAACTGGGACCAAAAAAAAAAAAAAAAAAAAAGTACAATTGTACCTTCTAGCATACTGTTGGACTGAAAAAAAGGACAAAATGGGCTGAAAAAAGGACACCTCCACTAGGGAGGGTTTTGTACCTGACCCCCTAGGGAGGGTCCGGTTAGTATGACCCGTGGGTATTTTGTAATGTAGGTTTTCTTGGTTAATACAGCTTCTATTAGTTTAGATTTTCAAGTAATACACCTGAGTTTTCAAGTCGTACAGTGATATGTTATTGTTTTTTTTGGTAAGTCTGCTTTGACTGTTTTTCTTGCACAGACTGGCTTCATTGCGAACCATTTTTTAATTCCAATTTGGATTATTTAAGGTTGGTGACTAATCTTATTTTTAGTCAGCTCTTTTTTTTGTCCAAAAGCTAAACTTTTTAAAGTCTATCTGTGTTTGTTGAAACATATAACTTCAGCCTAGTTTTATTAATTTAATTTGCAGAGTAAAATAATGATCAAATATGAATAATTAAAACATCCAATTACAAGTGACATGCAGGTAAACGGGCCACAAGCTGCGCCGCTACCCCCTTTTTGTATTGCAAAGCCTACTCTATTGAAAATAAAACATTGGCCCTTAGCAGCCGGAGAGTTACTTTGCCCAACTTTCTTCACGCGATCGAGGAGCTTGATTGCTTGGGGGGCCAGCGCCCCAAAGGTATCAAAAGCGAAGGGCACAAACACATGCTGGTTCTCAACATAGGCCGCTTCATGTTTATCCACTTTTTTGCTCTCGGCTTTCAAAACTGTCTGCCCTGCCACAAAAATAGAATCCCGGAGTCCCACCAATGGGGATACCCCAGTAAGGTCAATGCACGCATGCTTGCCTTGCACCCATCCAAACACAAGAACATCCGCTGGCCTCAAGGTGGACCGCCCATCAAGTGGGTCCGCCAAGAAATTCACGGGAGCCTCTTTTTTGGCTGAAATTCCTGCCCTTCGTAACACATCCCATAGAAAATCTCTAACCAGGTCATGTCTATATTTAAAGCCTAGCAGCTCCTTACAATGTAGGGCGTGTTCTCCAAACTTGTCCAAGCATGCTTTTTTACAAATCGGACACGGTTCGTCGACGGGAAACATGGGAATCATAAGTCGGTATTTGAGGACTGCCCGATATTCGATAGCCAACATGTGTTGCCCGAGTCCGTCAATTGGGAGGGCAGTGAGGAAATCTTGAGCATGGGCCCCTTTGAGGCATTCAAACACCGCTTTGTGGCGCGAAGACATGTTAAACTCCTCCTTCATAGTCTGCATGGCTTTACAGTTAAACGCACTCGCCAAGATTTTTTAAGGCTTTTTTGGGGCGGTGTCTTTATCCGTAAAACAACCCAAATCTACATTGGGGAGAGAGCTGCGAATGTTGTCCAGTGCGAGCTTGTAATCATCGTCCATCCCAACCACACCGCTGTTCCTTAGAATGTGTTCCTGTAGCTTCCAGGACTGCGCCCTAGAAGCCACATAAGCATATGCGGACACATCTTTCGCTGAGCACAGGCCCAACCCCCCCGAGCTGATCGGTAAGGAAGCCATTCGCCATTGAAGATCCCCAAAAAATGGCCCCCCATAAACAACAATATCCTCAACTGCACCTCGGAGACCCTTGTCAAAAATGGATACTGCCTCCCCGACAAAGGTCGGTTGGCACGTTCAAAGCCCAAACAACAGTTTGGCCACACCCATACATGAGCGAAACAATAAGAGCTCACTTTGGGGGTCCCGTAACTTCTGCAAAACGCCCATCAGGCCAACCGCGCGCTGAGCCCTCTTGACTGCCATTGAGCTAATGTAATCCCCACCACGGCTAACAGCACCCCCTAGAAGCTTTACCCCTGTCTGTGGTCTTCCGATCTCATCAGGAAAAATGCCATGCTTCACTTTCATACCATTGCTTGTTGGCCAAAAGATCTCCGACTTCATAATATTAAGCATAAGCCCAAACTGGGGACCTTCCGCTCGAATTATGTCTAAGGCCTTAGCTACTTCTTCGGCCCTGCCTATAATCGTGCCATCATCCAAATACCACGCATGAAAGGGTAGGGAACAGTGTTCTTCCACCTGTAGCACCAACGGATGCAAGACAAGTGCAAAAAGAAGTGGCCCTAAAGGATCCCCTTGTTGGACCCCTGTGTAGGCTCCGATACACGTATCTCCCACGTAGAGCCTGGCAGGCTGGGCGTATAAGAACTGAACCCATTGGTAGATAGATGGGCAGCGGATACTTACTTCGCGCAGAAGGATTGTGCGGTCAACCATGTTGAAAGCGTTCGAAAAATCCACAGTGAGCATGGCCAGTGATCCGTCGTCATGGAACGCATTCAAGAATCTATTCGCACTGTGGAGGATAGCCTCTGCTCCATTGGGGACCCCGACCCCAAATTGAAAGTCCCCTAAGTAAGCCGACATCTCCTTCCCGATTTTATGCATTGCAACTTTAGAAACCAACCTCCGCCAGATACCCCCGACTGCAATGGGCCGGATTCCATTATCGGGTTTTAATAAGGGGGTTAGGGGGCAGAGGCAATGAATTCCGCCTGAATTTTCTGGCACAACCCTCGCAGCCAGATGTTAACCACCTCAGTGATGGCCACAAGAAGAGCAGATGGCGGAGAGGACCCCTGTCCACACAACGCGTCCAAAATATGTTGTGCTCTCAAACCATCCCTCTCGCAAGAAGTTCCTTTAGGGATGGAGCTGATATTCTCCAATACAAATTCAGCGTTAACCTGAAGAGCATCTTTGTTGGGCAAGACATGAGGCAAGTGGGGGGATCCCAGATCGGGTGCTTATCAACCAAAGCTTTTAAGGTGGAATCCCCAAAAGGTGCAACCCCAGAAGAGCACAAAACCTTAACCGCGGCCGTGAAGTGACCATCAACAACTTTCCTCAGACATTGTTTGATATTAGCACCATTCTCCGATTCATTTTGGCTGACTGGCCCTCTAGTCGGCTCTTCATCCGACTGGGAAAGAAGGGGGAGAACGAGCTCCTCAATACCCACGCCATCTTTCCAAATGGCTAAGGAGCGCATGATGCTACTGCATTGCAAGGATTTACGATTCCCAGACCTCCGTTCCTGCCTGGAAGTCGGTCAGATAGTGCGTAACGTGCAACGAGGCAACACCAACAACTTAATCCAGGCCTCAACCGATCCAGAGGAAGCCACTACCTTGCCCAATGTATTTGATAAAGCTTGCGCAAATGCTAATCGACAAGACGGGGGGATGCTCTTAACCGTAGTTATCGGCATAGCAAAGAGTCTTTCCAGAAGACTGATATCCACAACCAACTTCCTACCAATATCCGGCTCGGTAGCGGGTTCGACTATTGGCTGGCAGGGCTTAGGGATCCCTATAATAAATTCACCCTTACCATCAGCATTCCGCAAGAATTTGGCGACACCATCTTCATGATGACACCCCCTACTGAGGGCATGCAGGGCCATGCATTGGCCACATAACCACTGATTAATATTCGGCAGGGCCTTCATAACTTCCCCAAAGAGGCCCAGATCCTCGGAAATGGCATTCCGCAAGGCTTCTTTACCATCATCCCACCCTAAACGGTCCCGTTTAAGGTGAGCAAGCAGCCGGGAGTTGCTTGATATACCAAATTTACAAGAATGAAAAAAATTAAAGGGGCAGGCTTGTCCTGCATCAGAAATGCAGGGTCCACTCCCTTTAACAAAATGACGCCGCCTTCCAACAGATAGCGACATAACTACAAAACCCGACTCGAGGTGAGTGGGCATACACTATCTCCCAAGATCGTTCCAGGGCAACTAAAAGTTGCCTACTCCCCGGGTAAACGCGAGGCACCTAAACCATGGCCCGGGGAAGGTGGCGGGTGGCGCTGGGCAGAAGGGAGGGAGGGGAAGGGGAAGTTGTTGGAGGGGAGCTGCAGGGATTGAGACAGGTTGTAGGAGTCTAAAACTTAGTAAAAAAAATTAGCAAAAACTGGGTGGTAAAAATTGGGGGTTTGGGGAGATTTGTGACTAATATGTGTTGAATTGAAATGGATTTTGATTTTGTAATTGGATTGTTGTTGAATTGAAATCGGATTTTGTGATCGGATTTATTTAGGGTTTTTTTTTTTTTTTGCTGAGTTAAATCGGATGTTCTCGTAATGGATGACTAACTATTCCTTGCTGAACTGTCGCTTTTTTCGGAGCCACCTTTTATTTCTGATGCTGAAAATCATGATCCAGAAAAGTGTGAGCATGTCGGTTCAAATATCACAAGATCACATGGGAACAATACTACAACAAGATGACTTGAAGACTTATATTGGATGATGACCTCAAAGAATCCTCAAAGATCATCCAAGTCAAAAGAACAATCATCAAAAGACTCGCTGCTGAAAGCACAAAGATTAAAGACTTTGAAGAATCAAAGACCACGAGCTAGAAACTCAAATTTATGTTATAGAATGCTAGAATTCTAAGTGTAATTTCTGGGGTGACCTCCCTTGGGGGAGATTGTTAGGAATATAAATATTCAAGTGAAAGACTCGGTCACCCCGAGTATCAATTAGCATTCAGTAGCTCGTAGGATTATTAGTTATAGTTTAGTTATTATAGTATTCGTGGAGTGGGTCGGGTCTTTACCCACTGTCAGCTCACTTCACAGCCCACACGGGGCGTTTAACCTTGTAGTATAAATACCCCTTCCCACACATGGGAAGGGTTGGAACTTCTCACATATTAAACTAATACATATTCACTTTCTCTCTCTAGTTCTCAACTCTTCTCTTTCTCTCTCTAGACTTTTGGCCAAATCACAACCATTTGTGTGTTATATGTTATTGAATATACTACAAAACACGTTTATTAACAAGTACTCTATGGGAAAAAGGGGGTGTCCCTTATTAATATTATTTTTTTGTTTGTTTGGGAGTATGTGTAAGTATGTTTCTATAAAGTGATGTATTTTTATCTGTTTTGGTTAACTGATTATCACTACGGCTCTTAGATGATGGATTAGATAGTATGTTAGAAAGCGGATACGAGGCTAAGATGAGGTAACACTACCGGCCTAGTAACTTAAAGTCCAAAATTTTGATAGGGAACCATAATAAAACATTAAACAATCCACTTTGTCTCGAATCAAATCAAACCCCCTATCATAATGATTTCCCAACCCTAACACTGTGTTCTTGAGTTAATATTTGAGGGGAAAGGAAAGAAAATGGAATGTTTTGCTTTTTGTTTTTTTTTCGGGTTCTCGAGTTTATTTTTAGATAGAAAGGTAAGAGATGAAAAGGAAAATTACAAATAAGGGGAAGGGAAGGTGTGAAAGAAGGAAATTATGAGTTTTTTTTGTGTAGATTTGTTCTTTCCAAAATTGGGGGATTAGGAAGGGAAGTGGGTCACTAACATCATGAGCTTTTGTTAAATTACAATTATATCCTTATTATTTTCATATTGTTTGCCTTGTGTTTATGTACTGCTTTATGTTGTGCAACGATGGCTTATTGTACCTAAATAAACAAATCTAATGATTTGGCTTTAATATCCTGTGTTGCGGTAACACTAGTGTACAACAAAGTAGTGGGCTTTTCATCTTGAAATTTTAGTAAATATATCTCGAGAAGTGTGAGGTATAATTCTATATCCACTGTTTGATTAATATCTCAGATTGCTTATATCAAAGATGTGGCTAGGCTAGTGTAATTTTGATAATGGTATAAATTAATTAATGTATATAGTTTTTTAGTTAGTTTTTTTTTTTTTTTTTTTTTTTTTTTTGTATATTGGTAATTCTGTTAGCTTCTCTATCATTTCTTTGTTACTCCAAAATGCAAACTCAATAACACAAATTGCAATAACTATTTTCTTCACAGTGTCATCCCTTGCTTTTCTCATCATATCTCTCCCCTTCCATTCTTTAAAATTTGGACTCGAGAACTTTATGGTGTGTTTAGTTGGTGAAAAATACTCCATTTTTTAAGAAAAAATTTCATTAGAAACTGAAAAACTGAAAATCCGTTTAGTCACACATTTTTTAGAAATTTTTCTAAGAGAATGAAAACATCATTTTGCAAAAATTAAGAGGAATTTAGGAAATAGCCCTTTACTCTTTCCTATTTTCCTTCCACCTTTTTACATCCCTTTGCACTTTTTTAATTTTCTAAAAAATATCGTCTAAACGCGTTTTCTAAATTTATAGCATATTTTCAGAGATAAAAACACTTCTCTGGTTCTAAAGAAATTGAAAAAGTATACTAAATGTATAATTTTTTTTAAAGAAGGGAAAAAGAAATGAAGAGGAAGATCTAAGAAAATTTTCTTTAAAAAATCTTCCTCCCAAAATTAGAGGAAAGGGAAATGAAACTTTAAAATATATTTTGTAAAGATTAATATACCTTTTTTTAAAAAGATTTGACAATAACAACGAAATGACATACATGTAATTAAAACAAATTATTTTTCTTTTCCTCTAAATTAAAAACTCACTCTCAATTTCAAAAACCCTCGATTTTTTAATTTTTTTAAATCTCATCTCAATTGTTCAATATTTTGACTAATTAGGATCTGGGTTATGTTTTAATTGGATTAAGTAGCGATAAAGTTGGTTAATATAGAGTTAAGGTTAGGGTTTTTTGGGGAGGTCTAATTTTTTTTGGACGGCAGTTGTGGCTACACGGCCCCTTAGCCCAGAAGGCATAGCGAGCCCACACAACCAGGTTGGGTCCAGCCCAGAAGGCAATGGCACCCTTCTCTTTACGCACGCGGGAGGAAACCCCTATCGCCCTAGACAAGACTCGAACTTGAGACCTTGCCTAGGAGGGTAAAACCTCTATACTGCTAGACCAGAGGCCCATTGGTTTGGGGAGGTCTATTTAGGTATTATTATTTTGTGTTTTGATGATGTCATGTTTTGAGGTACTAATGTTCAGACTAATGAAGAAGTTGCTATTAAGCTGGTATGTCTGTAATTTTTTATGCAATGTGATTGTGATGCAGTAGTTGTTAGTAGTAGTGGCCGTTTGCTTTATGAAAGCGTTTGGTAGCTTAGCGTTTTACGAGCTATGATAGTGTTTTACGAGTGTTTGTATAGCAGCAGATTAGCAGACTACTTGGTACTTATGGTTATATGTTTCTTTGACAGTTGCTTTGAGCTCCCGGTTTGGTAACACCATAGTCGTAACGTGTTGCCATACACTGAGAATAACACACTGAATCTATTCTTACCCGTTACTACTGAAAACTGGACCCACTAAATCACACACATACACAAGCCCTTTACAGCATTCGTGGGCCAACGCTGACTATAACGTTGATGGGTTATGGTAAAGGATGTTTAGGATTTGCTTATTTCTTAGCTTATTGTGTGTTTTTCAATGTCTTTAAGTACTTGTAAGTATTTCAATTGAGATAACAGCTTAAGCTTATTTGCTTACTTTGGGATGAAATAAGTTCTTTAAAGTTTCCCTAGCACCTCCTCAGACTGCTTGAATTCCTATTGATTGACTTTTAGATTCTAAAGAAACAGATTTACAAAATCCTTAAATTGTTAGTTATCTACTATTTACCGAGTTCCGTTACAACATAAGCAAATACAAACTATATGAAGTTGATTATGAGCTTCTGCTTATTTCACTCAGCATTAGTAGATTAAATATGCAATGCCAAGAATTCCCTAATGAGACTTCTAAATTTCATATCATAGGGAACAAGAAATATGACTTCTTTGCCTATGGCTTAGTTGCAACAAATAAGTGAGACATATTCTGAATTCATCTTATTCAATGATGGTTATTGAAGCTATGTATTTAAGGTGGCAAAACATGTACATTTATGCCATTTCAAAGCTATTGTTACGCATAAATTAGCTTGTATAAGATACTTCAAGAAGGAAGTAATTTCTATATACCTCAATTGCTATAGTCCCTTTTTTTTATAAACCTTAAAATGTAAAAACTGGTTATTCAAGTGATGTTTACTGGTTCAGGCTTCCAGTTTGATTATGTCTTTGACTAGACTATTTTGAAGTTTACTGGTTCAGGCTCTTGTAAGTCTTTTACTTGATATATTTGCCGATGCACATACTTGAATAACGTAATTCTATTTTGTAGGCGGTGTTAATGCTGGACCAAGTAGTGGGGCCCCACCTGCGATTTCTAGCCTGAATAGACAAGCAGGTGAGTCATACTTATAGGTTTTGTAATTATATACTACTATTACACATGTGTGTTTATTTAGTCTAAACTGATAATTTTGATGCAGGTGGCGAAGAAAGTAGGGCTGGTATTTGGTCTACAACACATCCCTCGTGGAGCCGAAATCCCGGGACAACCAGTTCCGGGAACCTATCAGCAGAGAAGTATATATTTACATTGCATCTTTATCATTACACTTGCACACATTACAGGTTTTAATATCAACCCTATCTATGAATTGGTAATAGTGTATGTTTTCAATGCATATAATTAGGTAGAAATGAAACGGGTCGAAAGTTGGCAATTTCCATTTTCTTTGTTCTCAGGTCCTTTATTAAGTCAAATTAGAATATAACCCATCTTATACAAATTGTTAATTTGCAGGTATCAAGATCCACCATTTTGCGAACAACGGGATCTTCAAGATTAACATCCACCAATGATCCTGATCCATTTCGTGTACGCACAACAGATGCAAGCCCTGGTGCTCTTAAGAGGTTCAAGCTCAGATCAGAAACGATCCATTTCTAGGGATACTTCAAGCAGCAACCTAAAGAACTTTGAATCGACCCTTAAGGGTATTGAAGGCATGCGCCTTTAACATCGCTGAGTTAAGTTGCAATATATTGGAACATTGGCAAAATATGTAAATTTGTTTCATTCAAATCATGTATACTCTATAAAGCACGTTAGTACTATACAAGGATTGCGGTATTTGAATTGTAGAGTGCCCAAACTACTCTTCGCTACCATTGTCGTAACGAGAATTTTCATGTTTTCTGAAATGATTTTTTATGGTTATGTCGGGGTTGATGTATCATGTTGTGGATAAATGTCTTACTTCGTAATATAGTCAGAGATTGTGGTTTTGATCTTGTAGTTTAACCATAATGTATCTGAAGCCAAATTTCGGCAGGTTTTGACAGGGAAAACAATCTTACAAGAAAAGATACCAATCGTCTGACTGACTTGATAACGCGTGGGCTATAAGCATCACATCAACACAAACAAGATGTCGATTAAAAAATTTTGACGCGTATTCTCGTCTGGAATCACTTAGTATTTCTCACAAGCTTGACTTGTTCACAGCTAGTCAACTGCTTGTGTAGCTTTTTAGGTGAGGCAAAAACATTTATATAAGAAACCATACCACTATTCAGTGTCAGTTAAACATAAACATGATAATTTGAACTCAGATTCAATTACATAAACTCGGGTTATGAGATTGAACCCGTATAAAACAGGAAACGTACTCTAACGGCCCATGTTTAGTGGCTAAACAAGTCTTTTGTTATATCTTAAGTTAGCCTTTCAAGCAACACACAGACAAATTTCCTTTATCAAGAGTTAAACTAGAGACTCGGATTTGACTACAACAGGAATCCACTACCTGTGACCAGGCTAGGTATACATCATGACCTGGACGTTGGGTTAAGGGCATGCCATCTTGGATCACGGAAACAGTATATGTATCCAAAACCAAACCCAATCACCCAACCCAAATCTCCTTGGTGCAACATTTAGTTTGAATTGCTGTGGTTCAAGTATATATATAAATGCAGCAGGTTACATCCATGATATAGCACGCACTCAAGAAAACAACACATAAAGGTGAACATTTGACGACGAAACAAACACAAGTCACATTAAAGTACAACAAGTTTAAGGATGATTCAGTACATGATAATAATAAAAAGAAGATAGAAGCATTGGATGGATGTGGAGAGATGATTTATGGCAGCTGGGTGCAAGGCCTGCAAAAGTGAGGCATTCAACACGTGCGTGAAAAGTTTAAAATTTAGATGGTGAAATATATATACACATATACCTGTGATATCTGGTCTTAGCAAGGAGATTCAAGACCTGAGTGGCGAAGGTTCCTAAGTTGCTTAACATGTTGGATGAGTAACGTAAGCTCTTCTTGGAAATCAAGGGATGGTGGAGGTGGCAATGGGAGTGGTTGTGGTGGTGGTGGCTTTGGCCAGTTTTGGGACTCGAGCCGCTTTAAGAAAATCATTAATAAAAATTAGAAGAATTCAATCAATGTATATATGAGAGAGCGAGCGAGAGAGAAATGTACATACAATTTTATAATGCAGGCTACATTTGAACGTGTTCATTTGCCTAATCTCCTCACATAGTTTTTTATGCGGTCCACGCTCTAGGTGCATCCTCCTTCTCATCTCGTCATCTATCTGCGGCCAATCCACTTCATCAGTATCTTCTGCATCCGAATCAGTATCTTCTGCATCCGAACCATAAAAGTATGAATATGAGTCGCACTTCTCCTTGCTCTTGTTGTTGTTGGATTCGGATTCCCCCTTCACATTGTCACATTCAGATAACTAAAAGTAGAAATATATAGATATCTTTCAGTATCATCATATTAATCAAAAGTATAAATTTCACAACAAATATATATTAAAAGTAATAATAAGGGGGTGGTTGGCTTATGAGCTTATTTGTGTTTCGGCATAAGCCCAAATTTTCCGTCTTATTTTGAGACTCGTGGGCTTATATTAAACTTATATAAGCCCACAAGTCTCAAAATAAGCTCGAAAATTAGGGGTTATGAAATATAAGCTCATAAGCCCACATATAAGCTTAAACAAACACACAACAAATATATCTCACAATTATGCACAACAAACTATGACACACGCACTAGGACTTGAACCCGCAACCATTTGGTTGACAGTACATGGGGCATTAATTAATTTGTTAGGTTATGAGATTTCAGATCTAAAATCTCTTACAATAAATTACTATCCTAAAAATCAAATTCGACAAAACAAAACCCTAATTTTTATCTCAATCATTTTATTTAATATTAAAAAAAAAAAAAAAAAAAAAAAAAAAAAAAAAAAAAAAAAAACCCTTAATTTGTACCTCCTTAACGATTTCTTTCACTTGTTCAGAAAGGACCAACAACAAGTACGAGTCTTCTTTGTCTGATGCCGCTATGTTTGTTTTGTTGTTAGATTGATTGTGAGGCGCAACCAAGAAAAGTTAATATTAGGCTTCTTGTTGTTTGTTTGTTTTTTTTTCCTCAAAGTTTCAATATATGGTTTGAGTTTTTTTTTTTTTTCTTTGTTTTTTTTTTTGTTTTTTTTTTGGGCGCAACTTTACACATTATATATAGAGTAAACGAGAAAAATAGCCCGCGCGATGCTGCGGTGCGATCGTTTTATTGCTATGTTTTTATTTAGTTAAATGTTTGTAATTTTTTTAGCCACGCATTTTTTTAGAATGGTAAGTTTTGTATTTAGAAAAAAATATAATTGGTAAGTAAAAATGGGCTTAAGGTAACTTGTATGGTTAGTTCATAAGGATAATTGGGCTTTATTTAATTTGACAGTGCATTTTATGTTTTAAGCCCATAGGAAATGAGTTGTAAAAAAAAATAGGTTTTTGTTTAGGGTGTTTAGTAAGGCGCCGTTCTGTAGGGTTTTAATTTTTCTTTAAGAGTGACGCGAAATCGATTATTGGGGAAACAATTGGGGAAACAGTTTAACCAAAACCCTAATAATTTTCTTTTACATTTGCCTAATTCTTTGCTTTCATAATGGCTACACCACCAACAACATCTGCCTATGGACGTGCCCGTACACCTAATTTCCAGAAGCTAAAGTTTGCTGCTGGTTCCGATGAAGTTGATGATTGTTTGGTTGCAGCGTTTAGCCAGGATTACACCGAAAATGATCAGCTGTTAATGGTGCTTGGGGAGCAGCGCGATCAGTTATGTGCAAAGGTTAAGTGGTTAGAGGATTTGGTGGAAGAAGGGGAAGGTTTCTTACCGTTACATGAGGAGGGTCACATTGGTTTGGACCGTTTGAAGGAGACTCTGAAGAGAGAGAGGAAGGTGCTTGCTGGATTGATTAAGGTGATGGATTTGGCCCGTAAAGGAAGGGAAGAGAAGAAGATCAATCTTTTCTGGTTCGGATGATGTGTTTTGTGTGGTATATTTTGGTTGTCTTTTGTGTTTTTATTAGAAGTATGTATGCTGGTTATGACTGAATGTAGATGTTGTGTTTTGGGATGGTTAGTAGAATGTATGAAGTTTAAAATTGTGAATATAATATTAAGGGTATGGTTGTTAATATCTTCTTTTGTGTTGCAAAATGATTGGAATTTTTTTGTGATATGCATTAGTGTTTTTATTTTTAATAGATAAAAGTTATGGCTGTAGAGGCGATGTACAAAATACAGCGGCAAAATGTATAGGAAGATGTAGAGTTGTTGCACCAAATAAGAGTGTTATTAGCCATTAACAGCTGAGTTATATTACATGATGTTGTGCATTTGTTATACAAAAGGGTGGGCTAATACATTTGCTGAATAGAAAACTAACGTAAACATAAGTGGTGCTAGTAGTTCTAGATATGTACATAAGTCATTGATCGTGACTGTTGGTAGTGGCCATAGGGAAGTTTGCATTTAAGTAACAAAAGATGATAGTTGCACATAGCAGATTAGTTTTTTGGTCTTTTGGTGTCTGATGGCTGCTCTGTGAAGAGTGGCCGCTTCATTGTTTTTTGACCAACATTCGAGGGTGTGTCTGTCTTTGATCTGGTTTGCATACCTGTATAGGATGCTGGTGGTGGTGTTTTTCCTGCAAGAAAATGCAAAAATGATGATGCTATGTTAGATTAAATTGTAAAGTTTGGTGTTTCTTTGTTAACTATTCCAACTTTGTTACCTGCTGTTTTTTCTGTGTGTGGTGGATTGTCTTGTTCTTTTTCTTTTGAAACTTCAGCAGTTTCGGAATGTTCATGCTGGATGATAGTGTTGGTGGGTGTTTCTATCATCTCTGTTGTTGTGGCTGTTGGTACATAGGTGTTAGGAGGTAATGGTTTTGGTAGTGATTGAGTACCTGTATTATAAAATTAATATGTGTAACTATTAGGATGAATGTAACTGATATTTGTAAATGGTGATGACAGTTATGTTTATTCACCTGAAACTTGTGCTTCAATCTGTTTAAGTTGGTCTGGTATGCCAAATACTTCATCAATGACAAATTCAATGTATCCTGGGTTGCAAGTTAGATTGTAATGAAATTTAAATGTATGGGTTGTTCCTACAATTGCTTCAATTGCATTTGGAAAATGCCCAGGCTCAACAATTTCATTTGATGTCACCAAGTCTGCACAATTCACACGGATAAATTCATCTGCCTTAGGTGTGAAGAATATAAATTGTGCGGGTTTGGTGCCATCTGTTATAGTAGCTCTGAAATTGTATCTGCATGAATGGAAGGATTATGTAAGTAAGTGTAAATTTAGAAAGATGTATATGTTGTATTTGTTTACCGATAGTTAGGGGCTGGTATGAATCCGTGTTTCCTGCATTCGTAGTTTCCTTGGATGTTTGTTGCTTTATTAGTGCAGATACAACATGAAGTATAGTACCATCCTCTGCTAGTATTGAGGTTCGTTATTGTTCCTTGGCAAGTAAACCGTACTCCCTATGAAAATATGTAAAAAATGTAGGTCAGATATGTTTTTTGCATTTCTTATAGTTGCAATATAAATGTACATTAGTAGTTGTATCTTACCTTGTATGTATCTGGATTATGTTCAAGAAGTGTTGCAATTGGAATACGGTTTTTCTGCTGTTCCTGTTCAGTGTCTTGTAATCGGTATCTAGTGACACATAATGGGGCCTTTTCCTCATACAGTGCTTTGTACCTGTTACATGTAGAAATTATTTAGTCAAATGTGTTTACACATAAAAATTTAGAATACTGAATAAGGATAATGAAATTTACGCTGCTTTATATCGTTCCAGTTCTGGGATGTCAGGGTTTATGTAATAATATGTTGCTGCTGTTGATGAAAGTTGAAGTTCTGTAGAAACAAAATGGTTATTTTTTTAATGTTTGTTCTGTTTATGCATATATAAGATACATATTTTAGTGTCAATAATAGTAAAGTTACCTCTGTTTTGATACTTTGAAACTCTGCATGAGCTGACAGCTATTATGATAGGCCTTTCAAGTTGTTCAATAGCTTCTTTTGGAAAATTGTCGGCAAGCTGATCCCACAATGTCAATTCAATAGAATTTCGACTGTTGTAGTAACGAATTGTGAATAATTAGCATGAAGGTAGTCTGCATTATAGGTTATTTGTTTTATAGTTTTTTTTTAAGTAACTTACTTTAGATTTTGTATCTCAACTTTTCTGATTCTTGATTGATTCTTGTTAGGATCGCCAATATTGCCAGCGTCTCCTGATGTAATATAAGATCCAATATAATCTGCATTTTTTAAGATATGTAGAGTTATATGTAGGTTTTTAATTATAGTGAATAAAAGTATTAGAAGTTGTTATTGCGTACCTGTAAGTACTGGATATTCTTTCTTGGGTCTGGTGTGTGGGTCGTACACTTTTCTAGGTAACTGATTGTAGGAGGTAAAATTAAAGTAGTGATTCGGGAATGATTGTGCTGGTATGGGATCCAGTTTTGTGAGTGGGTTAAATGAGAGTGATGTCTTGTTCTCAAGAGTTTGCTGCCAATTTTCTGTTGGAATACAATGGAAACCTGATATACGAAATGCTGTTCCAGGTATAAGAAGAGGCCTGAAGTGATGAATGTCTTCAGCAATCATGTTTGCTTGGACTGCGTCACCCTGTTTGTATTAAGAAGGTTAATGAGGAAGTAAGTATAATGTTTTTTGTATATTGTTTGTTTCACTTACGTGTCTGTCTATTAAGATTGCACGGTAGCCTTTTTCAGTTGTATCTGGAGGATTTCGAGTTGCCCATGCACGATATACTTTAACCTCGATCAATTTGTCTCTGTCTCCAGGTTTCAGTTCCCGAATAGAGCTTAATGCCATAGTGGTTAACGCCATTCTGTGATAACAACAGTTGGAAAAGCTATTAGGAAGCATACATGTGAACTGAAAAAAAAAGGTAATTAAATGAGCACATACCTTTTGTATTATATTTTACTGAATGGAATGAAAAAAAAAAAAAAAAGACTAAATGAATGGAAATTTGAAGTTATGCAAATGCTAATGATGCTTATTTTGTGCAAATTTTTTTTAAGTGTCTAAATTTCTGGTGAAGTAATTGTGGAAAGGAAATCTTTGTACACTATGTTTTTAGTTGTGTTGGGGGGGTGGGTTTCTTGTGTTTTTATAAGGATTTTCAGACCATTTGGGGTTGTTGCTCGTGATAATGCGACATAAAGTTGACCATGTGCGAAAACAGGCTCTGGAAGATAGACGCCGATTTTGCTAAGAGACTGCCCTTGACTTTTGTTTATCGTCATTGCGTAGCAGACCTTGACTGGGAATTGTTTTCGTTTGAATGTGAAAGGCATGCCATCATCATTTTTTTTCAAAATAATTCTTGGTATGTAAACTCTTTCGCCAATCCTGTTGCCTGTAATAATTTCTGCCTGTATTAAATTTGAAAACAGCTGTGTGACAATCATTCTTGTTCCATTGCAGAGGCCACCTCCTAGGTTTAGATTGCGTAGCAGCATAATTGGGGTGCCAATTTTAACCTCAAGCTTGCTTGGAGGGAATCCTTGGATTTTCAGTGTGTTTAGAAACTCCGGCGGATACAGAAGCTCATTTGCAGCACCATCATTTGTAAGAGGAATAGCTTCATCACAACTTATGTAAGTTGTTGTTTCGCCTTTTACTAATGATAGAACTTTTGCGTTTATTGTATCGGCTGTCTCGTTCTTAGGGCACACAATGGCTTTTTGCTGTAAGATTTCTGCACTTGGTGATTCTAATGTGTCTTTGTCATAAATGAAATTGATAAGTGTATGTAGGCCTTCGTCATTGTCTTCAATTAAATGCTCTTGAGGAATTGTAATCCAACTGCCGTTATGTGGGTCTTCCAAATCACGCTCACCTATTTTGCCATCTCCTATATCTAACAACCATGAAGCAAATGTTTCCGTCTTTTTTTTTTCAATGGCATCAATGTCGGTCTGCAGTAACCTCATATTTTGTTTCAGTCTACATACTTTAAAATGTTGCCATAGATACGAAGCAGTTATTGATGCATTCACTATATCTGCTTTTGTACCCCTTTTTTTTACTGGTAGTGTTTGTCTAAAATCACCACCAAGCATTACTGATTTTCCCCCAAATAATCTATCCGGATTGCTGAGAACATCTTTAAGTGTTCGATCCAGTGTCTCAAAGCATCTTCGGTCATTCATAGGAGCTTCATCCCAAACAATCAAATCTGTTTGTGAAAACAGTTCTGCAAGCATTGTTTTTTTTTGAACATGACACATTGATTCATCTGTTAAATCAAGTGGCAATTTGAAGCGCGAATGTGCTGTGCGGCCACATGGAAGTAACAATGATGCAATTCCAGATGATGCGACTGCTAGAACTATTTTTCCTTGTGACCGTAACCTGTTGATTATTGTCTTCCATAAAAATGTTTTACCTGTGCCTCCATGGCCATAAACGAAGACCAATTGTTGCTCATTTGTTGCTGAAGACTGGACAATAAGGTTATAAATAATCTGCTGCTCGTTGTTCAGTTTGGTGATAGCAACATCTGCTTCATTTTTTAGTTCATCGTGATTGTAATTTTTTTCTTCCATTAGCAACCTGTTATTTAAGTCGTCTAGTAGCTTCTGAGGAGGAGGTTGTAGGCCAAAATCAGTAACTGATTTTGAACTACTGTTTAGTATGACCTCTAACTCATACAGAATATAGCCTTTCATTTGTGGATGGTTGATATGAAGATTTCTGATATGAGTCATAGCAGATGCTCTTGCCGGAATATCATCAGCCATGAGGGACCAATGATTTTCCCAGAGGATTACTGTGTCTCCAACATCACAATAAAGCAAGATCTGAGCAAAAAGTGTTCGCAACTCTGCTGATGTTGCCGAAATAGCTGCTTCTTGTAAAGCTGTTTCCCATTCTCGGTCATCTTTAAGTAATCCCATGGCTTGACATGCTGCTCGATAAGTAGGAAAAATTGTGTTGTTTACTTTTCTAACTTCTGTAAATGATCTGCAACCTTTTTGGTGACACAGCAACATTCTGAAATAGAATAATTCCCCTGCAGCAGGATGCACATATGCAAGCCTTCCAATCGACGCCTTTGTTTTGTGTTTTCTAGGCTTCCAGGTTTTCTGATTTTCATACCATACGAAAGCCGAAGGGAAATCAACGTATGTGAGATGGCGTCCTTCCTCATATAAGCTGTTGAATTCAAACCATTGGGTAAGTGTTGTCAGTGTTCTTCCGTCATCACTGATAACATATCCCAAAGGTTCTTTATCACGGAAACTTATCCGTTGCATGCCTTCAAGATGAACTGCAAGAATTTGGACGGCTGGTTCACGGTGATGTATCGGGAAGTTTAGTATCCTCCAGCAGGCTTCGTGTGGACATATAAAATGGCCATCTATGAAGTTCTGGATTTCATCTACATGTACTGTTGGAGTGTTAGATGATGTTGACGCTTCACCAATGGGTCTTGTGATTCGGGCTGCAATTCAATCAGTTCCTTTGGATATGTATTTGAATAAGTATTTGATGAGCATACTCCAGCCACAATATTCCACATTTATGTGTGCGTGAAACATTAGGCAGAGTATCCTATTATATGGAACAACGTACGTATTATCTAGCTTGACTTTGTTTTTGGTTGCATAATGTCTGCTCTTTCTTCTACGATAATGCACATGGCCGTTGTTATCAAAGAATGTTTTTTCTTGATATTTTTGAGGGAATTTTTTTGTGCACACATCTTGCTGCATACATGGGGCTTTTGGATTAACAGCTCCACATGGTCCATGCAACATCATTTCGGTTACAACTTTGTACCCTTCTGGATCAGCTGTTCTGTCAGGTAGCTCTGCACAGATGAACTTGTCCACATCTTCGGGTGACCGTATCTTGTGAGTTGATTTTAGCCATAGCAATGTGTGACAGTGTGGCAAACCCCGTTTTTGAAATTCTATTGTGTATAAAACTGAATTCATAATCAAACGGAAGAAAATATGAGTTATTTATATGTTTATGTATATGTGTGTGATATACATGTATATTATATGTATATGTTTAATTTGTTATGTATGTATTTATAATTTTTATTATGTATTATTTGTTAAATTTACTAATAAGATATATATTAAAGAGATACCTCCTGTTGCAGGTCCAAATATGGTGCCTTCTTTCAGAATTTTCAGAAAATCATTGACCTTTTGTTGAAACACGCGAACAATGATGTCAGCTCTAACATTTGGTGAAAGATGTGGGCGAGACTGCATATATCTGTGGATTTCTGGCCAATTTACATTGCATGTGAACGTGATGAAAAATTGAGGATTGCCAAGAACTCGACAGATAGCAAGAGCATCTAGATAATGACTGTACATGTATCTTGGCCCGCCAGTAAAACTTGAAGGTAAAATTATTCTTTTATCTATATCTGCACCTGAATGATCTCCCCTTGAAATAGCATCATAGATGCCTGAAAAATACTCACTTCTAATGTTATTTTGCTTGGCCCTTACAAAGTCAAGACGATCTTGTTCTAGTGCACAATAGACTGACACCACGTATTGTTGAAATAACCTTCCACCTTTAAAAAGCAAACCATAAAGATGAGGCCTTTCGTGTAACTGATAAATGTAATAGGTGTTTGATGAACTCAAATAAGTACATTTTATTACTGTCATTTATCCTATTAATTTGACTTGTTTTACTATATTATGTATGAGGATTGATACTTAATCGTTTACTTTTGTAATTCTCAGGTAAAAACAAGCATTTGGTGAAACTTGGCGATTTTGGACTAATAATGGAGCAAAACGTGCATAAAGTGAAGAGTCTACTGAAATGAAGAAGATCAAGACTAATCTGCTCCAGATGCGCCGCATCTCACTATCAACATGCGCCGCATCTCTATCAAGATATCACCAGATACGATCCAAGATACAAGAGGACATGCGCCGCATCTAATCATGGAGTTACGCCGCATCTTCTGGCGGTGTACGAATATTCCTGAATATTATAATCTTGGACCCCACGCGAAGTTAAGTACATGCGCCGCATCTACTTAAGTAGATGCGCCGCATCTTCCCTCAGACACAAACTATAAATACCCCGTAGACCAGACGCATTAAAGAGATTCGGAAGTTCGAAAACCTAAAGACCGAACAGAAGAGAAGGACGAATTCAGTCAAGAGGCAGCACAAGACACACCCAAATCGAAGATACAAGAGCTGTAAGAAGGTGCTGCATGTATTTAATTCATTAAGTAGTTTTGTTTTATTGTTTTAGCAAACTTTAATTCATCAGGATTGGTGGCTTGTGTAATGTGACAACGGAAAGATTGCACTCCCTTTAATACTTGCTTTCCCATCAATTAAAGTTTATATGTTGATGTCTTTGGTTACTACTTATTAGTGCATTGACCACCTCTGTGTTTATTAGTGGCTTGCGGGCACCCGACTGCGGGACAAGGTGTGGCTCCCACGGTTGTTTCTAAATTGATCACTTAGGAATAACTTTTAGACATAAGTCGTCATTAAGGGTTTACTCGCCGATAAGAATAGGACCAACGAGAAAGGGTTAATTACATACACTTCATATAAAGCTATCAATAAAACAAGTGACAAACTACTTAATCATAAGGACAACCCTCTTATTGTCTCTAGTATCTATCTGTGTACGTGTGTGCTACTTGCTGATTCGTGCCTATTTGTTTATTTTATTATTTAATTGCAAACAAAACTGTGCCAGTCTCTCAGGCTGAAACCCCCTTGCGTTAGGATATTAAAATACTGATTAGATTAACGAGATTATACGTTCCACTCTTAGTGATCGACACTCTACTTACCATTATCTTCATACTGACCGGGTACACTGCTCGTTAAGTGTGTGTGTTATTGATAAGTCGGCTAAATATAAATTTAAAACTTGAGTAGGCATTAAAACTGCTAAACCGCAACGACACATCACGCGCATCAGTGTTCATAGACATCTTAGGTCTTTCACCATGTGCATTACGGATTTCCAATGTTAATTTTGTAGTATAGCCTGGCTGACCATACACAAAAAGAAGTGGAAACTGTAATGACATATAGGTTGAATGCAGCTTGTTAATTCTTTGAGGGCGTTCGCCTTTTTTTTGTATTATTACATCGTAATCTGTCTTCGTTTCAGGTCCATTTTCAAAGACGATAGCACCAACGATGTCTGCAGATGGGAACTCATATTGCCAAGCTCCATCTACATTGTAAAGCCGAATGGTGAAATCAGGTACATTTTGTTGCTCCCAGATGTCTCTAGCTGTCCTAAACAATGCAACCAACTCATTATGAGTATCCAAAATATGTATCAGACCTTGGACAATTTCAGGGTTCAATGAAGATGATTGTGTTCCACCAAATCTTCTTAACCTATTTTCGACTTCATTTCTCGTGTCGTATATGTAAAGTTGCAAAAACTTTGGTTTTTCATTTTCTGGAGGACATAATGCCCCTAACCAATGACACACCTGACCACAAATTCTGAACACATATGGTGCTCGTCCATCATTAATTTTTTCATCTATGTGTGCACCAAATGATGTCATACTAAACATTTGGTTGTATGCTCTAATGTTTTCCATAAAGTGCCTGTCATTGAATAACTGTTTTAAAGAATCTGGCGGATCTCTTTCTTCTTGAAGACACACCTTCCCTTCCCCACAGCATCGACTATAACGAATGTGTGATGGTGTTGAATTTTTGAGCCTTTCACCATACCAAAATGCAGCCCCGCAGTGGTTGCATGTCCAATCAGGATCGCCAATATCAATATATAGATTAGAAAACACCTGATAGAAAATGCAATGAATTTATTTATGTAAGCTGAATTTACAGTAGCTGTTTAAGTAAAGTTAATCTGAATAAGGTAAATGAATATAGTTACCTTGGGAATTAAGAGTGCGGCTACGGGTTTGGCGAAATGCATTAGGAGCATCAGTGTTGTTCATAGGTGTAGGATCGTTGCTTTCATTTTGTAACACATATGCATCATCTAACGAATTTGTAGACGTATAATCTGAGAAAAATTGTGTGAAAATTAATAGGTATTGATGCGTGGTTTTGCAACCTTACAACAGGTTTTACCTCTCGAGGGATCTCAAGAGGCTTACAACCCCACCAGGCAGTGTACCTGACCGATGTAGTATAGTGTAGTGGTAAGTACGGGGGATTGATCGTTCTCCACAGGGAATAGTGTTCGTTAGGTATGAAAAACTACTCTAATTAGGTCTAAGGGTGAAGAAAGATTATTTTTGTATTTTTATATTTTTATGAAAGCAAGTAAAATCTCGGGTTTGAAGGAGTGGGCGGAATTAGTTGCTAGTCAACTAACCCAAATTACTACGAATGCAAATAAAATAAAATAACGAAAATGAAAAGAGTTGTGAAACTTATGTGGAGAGAGGTGTGTTTACTTAGATTTCCTTACTCCCTAACTATCTTTTACCGGTTGATTAGTGTGTATTAATTGCGTGGATGACGGGTGTATTCCTTAATACCAATCGTGGGGTGGCGTACGTACTTCCCCAACTCTACAAGCTCCTACTTCACTCCTATGTCGAGCCGGCTAAGAAGCTCCTAACATGGGATCACTAGAATTCGCTCATGCATTAAATACAACCATAAAAACCTTAGTACACATTGGTTCATGTTTCTTAAGACGTTCAAGCAAGTTACCGAATAGGAAGTTAGCCAGTTTTCTTAAGCCTAACATAGATGAACAATCATCCAATACAATTAATAACACACTAATAACCAATAATCAATAGCTAGGTTTCATTAGATCTAAGCAAACACAAGATAAATCTAGTCTAGCATGTTAATCAAAAGACAAGAACAAGATGTAATCAAACAACACATAGACATATTGAATGATTAAATAATCACTTATCTTCAATTAAACATGGGAGATCCAAGGGTATGAAAACCCTTAAAAATGGCAGAAATTCGTCTTAGGGTTTCTCCTCCAAAATTACACACAATAAGTTCCACCCTAATGACAAAAAATTGCAAAACTATATATAGAGTTTAAGGTCTGACGGCGTCACGTTGTAGATCCTGACGCCGTCACCTCGCCGCTTTTAGGGTTCTCGGATGGCCTTCCTGACGCCGTCCCTCTTTAGACCTCCAAAATCCGCTCTGGCTTATCAAAGCTTGACGCCGTCAGAATAAGGCTTGACGCCGTCCCTCTTTAATTTAAACCGTGACGACCTTGATCACTTCAAAGGGTGACGCCGTCAGATTTTTCATGCAAAATTCTCTGGCTTATCATGAGTAATTTTCATATCCACCTTTTTTCCCAAGCCATGACGCCGTCTGGACCAATCCCTGACGCCGTCAAAGGTACTTTCCAGCATAATTTTGAGACTTTGTCGTTTTCTTCACTTTTATGCTCCAAAAACGTCCAAAATGCTTCCTTTTCCAGATTTCTTCTCCAAAGTACCTAAAATGACAAAAGGAACGATTTAGGGCAATATTTGATCAAATAAATACGATTTAGGGCTTAAATGACCCCCTAAAAGCGGTACACTTTTCGCTTCATCAAATACCCTTACACTTGAGATTTGCTTGTCCTCAAGCAAATGCGCTTTTATTCTAATCAAAATACAAGTTAGGGGTCATTTAACACTAATATAAAAGTAATTACAATAAATAGTCGTTCCACTTTAATCATAATAAGCACGGAGATTACAAACTAGCACCTCACAAGTAGTGTTTAGATACTCACATCTCTCAGGTGTCATCAAAATAAATCTCATAAATGAAAACGAATAATATCTCTCACTACCTGTCATAGCAAATAGATTACCATAGGCTTGGGAAAGGATCGGAAACCTCCTCCACTAGGCGTAAGCACCTAAGATAAACTATCAAAGAGGGCTTTTAATCGGGTTATAACGTGAGGTGTAGGGATATGATAAACACGGTTTTGTTGGATAAGGGATATTTTACTGGTGGCGAGTTAAAGATCTTGATTAATTACATGTACTATACAATGTTGCTAAGCCAAGACTCGACTCAATCTTAAGCTAAAAACAAAATAACAAAAAAAAAAAAAAAAAAAAAAAAAAAAAAAAAAAAAAAACATAAAATAAACATAAAATGAAACGGGATGGTAGTCCGTATGTTTTTTTTCTATTTTTCTTTTTCTCATTTTTTTGTATTTTTCTTGATTTTTTTTTTTTTTTTTTCATACATTCTTGCCCTACCATCCAAAATAATACATCATAGGGGCGTTGCATTCCCCTTACACTTGAACTTTTACATAACTTTACAATTAACTATTCTAATGACTCGAATTAAGATAATCGAAACACTTGGAGTACTTTTTAAAATATTTAGCACATATGGGGGTAATAAATGATGTTTTTCTCCATTACTCCAT
Organism: Artemisia tridentata subsp. tridentata; assembly: GCA_021014915.2. Taxonomy (NCBI): domain Eukaryota; kingdom Viridiplantae; phylum Streptophyta; class Magnoliopsida; order Asterales; family Asteraceae; genus Artemisia; species Artemisia tridentata. The sequence continues at coordinate 359,026,795 of CP139502.1, forward strand.
TACACTAGTACTTTACCCATGAGTCCCAATCGTCCCAAAACAATATGTACAAGGATATGACTCGACCTAGCAACCATGTAATCAATTAGATAATTAACTTGGGTTAAAACAAATGTTGTCACAATAATGCACTAAAAATGAGTGCATACAAGGTGGGCTAAGGTGATTTGGGTGTACATTTAAGTGGGGTGTAACAAATTCTTCCTTTAAGTAAAATGCTTAAAGGTCGAAACGAAAAGATAGGCTCTGAGGGGTGTACTAGGGGTATCGTGTACTAAAAATGAGTACAACGCAAAGGGTGTGGGAGAATTACTTGACCAATGTAGCCAATGTAATTATAACAAAAACACAGGTGTAAAACAATGGGTTAATCCTAATGCCTCTTATCATGTAGTAAATCTTACTACACGAATGCAGTCTCACTTGTGGCCTCGGAATGGTCCTAACGCAAGTTCTAGAATCTAAGTGCTACCGGTACACACATCATAGCATAAATGCTTTTCCTACCAATTCTAGGGGTGAACCTCACATATTTGGGGGTGGAAAATTTTTTAGTGGTACGGTTTTTTGTGCTAGTCATATAACTCCTATCCGTGAGACGCTCATTAAGATCAAAGTTTCACTCCTAAATGTTGTAAAAAATTTTAAATTTGGCACTAAAATTGCCCTAACAGGTATTTATCTCAGTTTTATTACACATCTACCATTAAACAAACAAAAATCAAGCGTAAAAGCATTCTCTAATCATACTTTAACCCCCCCCCCCTTACACTTAAGATGAACATTGTCCCCAATGTTCAAATAACAAGATGTAAAAGTGAAAAGGTAAAAGAATGAAATCAAATACTCCCCTGATTCGTTTGGTGGATAAAGAAGTAACATGGTTAGATCTTCTTCCAAGAGAATGTAGAAGCTTTATGACTAATGCATCGCCCTAAGCTTGATCCAACAAACATTTTCTTGTCTAAAATAACCTGTTAAACCTGAGAAAACAAACACGAAAACCTGCATAACATCGGCGGGATAAACTCTATATATAAAGATATAATGCTTGTGGAATGATAATTTTGCAGATTCCTGGAGATTATAAGTTAGAGATTTAATAAAAACTTTTTATGAAAACAAAACTTTCAAAAATTTCAGAAAATTAAAACCTGACGCCGTCAGGTTGCAACTCCTGACGCCGTCAGAAATGATCTGACAGAATTCTCATGTTAAGTTTCCGGAAAAATTTTGGAAAAACCTATACCTTACTTCCTGGAAATCCTACAAAACATCATTATGACTCGATACAAGCATTTGACTCAAACAAATACGAATATGTATGTTAATTTATTATTATTACGATTCATGTTCATTTGTGTTCTAATAAACCGATTTTGATTTCCCTTACACTTAGCTTTTGCAAAATACCTTTATATGTAGTTAAGACGAAGTTAAAAACAAAATAAAGCATTTTCACAATTTAGTTTTGAACATGAATCAATAATAATAAAACTTAAACATACATACGAAAACAAATAAAATCAAACAAACAAATAAATAAACACACAAAGCAAATAAAGCTTGGGTTGCCTCCCAAGAAGCGCTTTTCTTTATTAACGAGTCTTGTAGCTAGACTCAAAGTCACGTACATTACGTGATTCCATCATTCATAATGACGTATCCCTGATAGATATAATCCTTGTTATTAGGGTGGTGGTGCCTCAATCGCTCGACATTCGCTGTCACTTCACCTCCTCCCTTGCTGGTCAAGCTTACTACCCCATCTTGGTGTAGACTTTTAATTGTGAACGGTCCGTACCACCAGGGACTTGGTTCATCGGTAGGTGTTTTTGTTTCTGAATGCCTTAGGAGCACGGAGTCTCCTTTTGTAAATTCAACGGGGTTATTGGTCTGCTCATTAGCCTCAATATAATTGTTATCTCCACCCTTACATTCTTTAATCTCATATTCATTGTAATTCTTAATCCTTGCCTCCCATGCAAGGATTTTCTCTCGAACATTACCACGGATTATATTGGGGTTCGCCTCCATCTTCTTTTGTAGAGCAACATCTCGTATATGTCGCGGGATCGTGGGGAAGTTTATTGTTATCTTCCCCTTCTTCATTTGGATGGTACTATTTTCGTAATTGATTTGTGCCCTAGTGGTAACGAGAAAGGGTGCCCCAAGGATTATTGGCATATTCATATCATTTCTTTCAATGATCATGAAGTCGAACGGATACAGGAATCCGGCAACGTTGACCAACACATCTTCTGCAATTCCTAACGGGTACTCATAAGAATGTTTTGCAAAGGAGAGTTTAGTACGGGTGATGGATGGCAGTTCGTTGGTTAACTGGACATAAACGGATAAAGGCATCAAATTTACGTCGGAACCTTGGTCAGCTACCGCATCCAAATACTTGAGTTTTCCAATGCTGCATGGTATTTCGAAGACCCCGTAGAATTCCTGCTTTTCCACTAACTTTTGTCTTATGAGGCACTCATATAATTGCCCTCCGGGTAATGTGTCGGATTCATCATCCGGTTCCATTTTCTTGGACTCCTTGTTGGGTAGATGAGTACGTCGATAGTGTCTCACCCAATCTTTTATGGTCTCCTTGTTTATATCGTGCTTCAAGTAATGCCTCACTTGTTGTGACTTTGGCGGTTCTACCAATTGGCGCTCCTTAGAGGGCGCCTCCTTGCCTTTGTCTGAATCGCAGTTGCAGGCATTGGTGTTTCCATCGTTAAGTGGGACGAGGTCGATTTTGTTAACTTCCATAGTTATGGATTTCCCTCTTCCATCATTTTCGCCCTCTTGGACGACGGAGATGTTCTTGACAAATTTAGTGTTGGGAACTTCAACGTCATTCCTTACCAACACTTTTTCAGGAGCTTTTTTATTTGTGTATTCTTTCAAAAGGTTCATCATCTCCGCCATCTTCTCTTCTATTTCCTCCTTCTGTTTGTAGATGGCTTCCTCAAATTTTGCCAACCGTTCGGAGTGTTTTGACATGTATTCTCGCATTCGAGCTTCGAATGTTGGACTAAGTTCCTGAGGTGGTGAGTTGGGTTGAGCGTGCTTATGGAAGGGTTTAGTATTTTCCCTACGGGGTAATTCGGACAATGGTATTTGCTTAACGCTTGAGACCGAGTTAATTGTTGCTTTTTGTGGACTTAAGGGTCTCTTTTGCTTTTCCATAAGATATGCAACCCTTTTCTCAAGTTCAATAACGCTTTCCTCAGTGATTTGATTGGCTGTATCGGGCGATGAATATGTCTTGACCGCCGAGCGTACGTCGTGGGAAACTTGCCACAATTCATCATCGTCGGATGCAAGCTCATCAATGATTTCCCATGATTCCTCGGCGCTTTTGTCGCGCAATCTGCCCCCGGCGGCTCGATCGATGGCACGCTTGGTGTGGTAATCAACATGGTCATAGAAGATTTGGATTTGAAGCCAGAGATTTATGCCATGATGAGGGACTTTTTGGAGTAAGTCCTTGAATCGAATCCATGCCCCATAGAGGGTTTCGCCTCGACGTTGTTCAAACATCAAGATATCCTTCCTTAGCTTGGTAGTTCTTCCCGGTGGGAAAAATTGAGCAAGGAAACGAGTGGTGAGATCATCCCAAGAGGTGATGGATCCTGCGGGTAGACGTTCTAGCCATTGACTAGCTTGGTCCCGCAGAGAGAATTGAAAGAGACGCAGTCGGGTCGTCTCTCGAGTGGCAACATCAAGGTCTATAGAATCAACAATTTTGAGAAAGTCCTTGAGATGTTGATTAGGATCTTCAGAACGAAGTCCATGGAATGCGCATCCGCTTTGCACCAACCGGATGGTGTCGGATCGCAAGGGTGTGACATTGGCTCCTTGAGTGAGCTCAATGGTGTTTCGATAGCCATGGTGGCTAGGACGAGAATAGTCTCCTAAGGTACGGGCTCTAGGAGGTGGGTGTTGTTGTGGTGGTGGGATGTTGGGATCAAGGATATTACCACCTTCCATGATGTCGGATGGTAATGGTTACGAACAAAGAAACGAAGAAAAAAGATAGACTAAAGAAAACCTAGAAAAAGAAAATAAAAATCTCACTAGAAAGGAATCTAGTGAGTAGACCTAACAAAATAAAAATTCAACCTAAACAATAACTATTCCCCGGCAGCGGCGCCAAAAACTTGATGCGTGGTTTTGCAACCTTACAACAGGTTTTACCTCTCGAGGGATCTCAAGAGGCTTACAACCCCACCAGGCAGTGTACCTGACCGATGTAGTATAGTGTAGTGGTAAGTACGGGGGATTGATCGTTCTCCGCAGGGAATAGTGTTCGTTAGGTATGAAAAACTACTCTAATTAGGTCTAAGGGTGAAGAAAGATTATTTTTGTATTTTTATATTTTTATGAAAGCAAGTAAAATCTCGGGTTTGAAGGAGTGGGCGGAATTAGTTGCTAGTCAACTAACCCAAATTACTACGAATGCAAATAAAATAAAATAACGAAAATGAAAAGAGTTGTGAAACTTATGTGGAGAGAGGTGTGTTTACTTAGATTTCCTTACTCCCTAACTATCTTTTACCGGTTGATTAGTGTGTATTAATTGCGTGGATGACGGGTGTATTCCTTAATACCAATCGTGGGGTGGCGTACGTACTTCCCCAACTCTACAAGCTCCTACTTCACTCCTATGTCGAGCCGGCTAAGAAGCTCCTAACATGGGATCACTAGAATTCGCTCATGCATTAAATACAACCATAAAAACCTTAGTACACATTGGTTCATGTTTCTTAAGACGTTCAAGCAAGTTACCGAATAGGAAGTTAGCCAGTTTTCTTAAGCCTAACATAGATGAACAATCATCCAATACAATTAATAACACACTAATAACCAATAATCAATAGCTAGGTTTCATTAGATCTAAGCAAACACAAGATAAATCTAGTCTAGCATGTTAATCAAAAGACAAGAACAAGATGTAATCAAACAACACATAGACATATTGAATGATTAAATAATCACTTATCTTCAATTAAACATGGGAGATCCAAGGGTATGAAAACCCTTAAAAATGGCAGAAATTCGTCTTAGGGTTTCTCCTCCAAAATTACACACAATAAGTTCCACCCTAATGACAAAAAATTGCAAAACTATATATAGAGTTTAAGGTCTGACGGCGTCACGTTGTAGATCCTGACGCCGTCACCTCGCCGCTTTTAGGGTTCCCGGATGGCCTTCCTGACGCCGTCCCTCTTTAGACCTCCAAAATCCGCTCTGGCTTATCAAAGCTTGACGCCGTCAGAATAAGGCTTGACGCCGTCCCTCTTTAATTTAAACCGTGACGACCTTGATCACTTCAAAGGGTGACGCCGTCAGATTTTTCATGCAAAATTCTCTGGCTTATCATGAGTAATTTTCATATCCACCTTTTTTCCCAAGCCATGACGCCGTCTGGACCAATCCCTGACGCCGTCAAAGGTACTTTCCAGCATAATTTTGAGACTTTGTCGTTTTCTTCACTTTTATGCTCCAAAAACGTCCAAAATGCTTCCTTTTCCAGATTTCTTCTCCAAAGTACCTAAAATGACAAAAGGAACGATTTAGGGCAATATTTGATCAAATAAATACGATTTAGGGCTTAAATGACCCCCTAAAAGCGGTACACTTTTCGCTTCATCAGGTATTAAGTCAGTAAAGTTTATTTCATGTAATGAAGAATGCAATATTTACCTGAATAACCTGAAGGCCCTTCCGTATTGCTGATAGGGGCACGATTGGTGGTTTGATTCTGTAACACGCATACATTATTTGCTGAACTTGTAGAAGCATCTTCTGCAACAAATTTTGTTCAAGTTAATGGCTATTAAATTTTGTAAATGATAAGTGTGTCATTAATATTGGCGAAAATAAACCTGAAATTATGCATGCTACTCTGGAAATGGAGTGAAGGTGGGTAGATTTTAGTGGCATCACACAAATTTTCCTGTTGTGTTTGTATTTTTGCAACTGCAAAAGGCAATTATCTGTAAATAAAATGATAACTAAAGAACTTTTTATCAGTTTATAGAACAATTGCACTACCTTTTGCTCTTCTTGTATGTAACATATTATTGTCTTCATTTATGATTGACCCTCTCTTTTGTATATTAATATCGGTACTAATTTGGCGCAGGCTGTTATTTGACTGTATCGTGTGACTATCAGAAACGGCGGAAAAAATAGGCTTATGAAGGTTTGTATCGAAAGCCCTGCTACTCATATCTGAAATTCCATTTTTGTAATTTCCAAATGCCTGTGCAGCTGTCATATTCTCCATTTGTATTTCATTCCTTGCATCTGTAGAAGTTGTTGATGTGTCAGTCAAATTGTAATTAGAATTCTGTTTAATCAGCAAATTTCAGAAGCAGGCATACCACTACTCTGCTGATCTCCCATTAATCTTCCATTGCTATTCCTATTAGGCACACCAATTTGTTTAATCTTGTCTCGTAATTGTAGGGTGTCAGCATCATAAGTGTCCATAGAATTTAATGTGCTTGTATTTCTAGAACCTGCACAACACCAAATCAATTAGTTTAGAAACAATCAACTGACAATTTATAAGGATAAATGGTACAATTACTATTCTCACCTGTGGCATAATCCCAAGGATGATGTAAACTTGTATATGTTGAATGAGGCTCCCGAAAGTGGCTGCTAAATTGTGTCCTTTCCGACATATGTTCTTTTTTGTTTTCAGTGTCATATTTGTGCGACATCAAATCAGTTTGTAGGTACACTTTGTTTTGAGGATTCTGTTTGTGGTGAAAGTTTGGATAGTTTGATAGAGACAGGTTGAACAAATATCCCGTTGACAAATCTTCGCTTTGGCTTGTAGTTGGGCCAGAAGTTTCCCTTCTAGTTGGGCCACTGTTTTTGAAACTTCTAACATCCCCAAATGGTCTTTGCATTTTTGTGTGTCCAACAGGCTCATTCACAATATATGCAGGAATGGTTGTTTGATTTTCTCTTGCAAATCCATCAACCATTGAAAACCATTCATTTGTAATTTTTTTTCCATGATCCATTATGTTACAACTAATGTGTTAATGTTATTTTTATTTTTTTTTATCTACCAGGTACAATATGCATGAAGTGCTCAACTGTATACAGGTACAAATGGCATAGTGTATAAAGAAGATTAAAAGATACAGCTAATGAGAAGCATGATACATGCATACATGAAATCAGAATAGAAGGAAGGTTTTAGAAAACATACCTTCGGAAATCTTTGTTCCTCAGATGTATTTCTTCCTGATTGTTTTTTTTTTTTTTTTTTTTTTTTTTTTTTTTTTTTCTGTCTCGTTTTTTCTTTGGTTGAAGAGGCTGATTTGTTTTAGGTGTAAAATGTGGCTGGTTGTAGTAGTGTATATCTTTTCAGTCGTTCCAGAAACTCACCAAGAGTGATGTGTGTGTTCAAGGTCAAGAAGAGCCATGCTTAAGTACAATATTTGGTAACACATGGCAAGTAAATATGGAATGTTACAATGGTTAGGTCTCTTACATGTTATAATATTATTATACTTACTTACTGGTATGAATAATAGAGCATTAGTTGAGATACAGAGTGAACAGGAAACTTCAAAATGTTTCATATCCAATCACATTTTCGCAGCATAGCAACCGGCCACTGTTCCATCGTTAATTTTTGTTTCTCAACCAATAGGGATGCGAATTAAACAATGATAAAGGATTTAAGAAAACTAATTACTGTCACATCATAAATCTCTATTAGTATATATATTAATTACACAGTTCCTCCTTGTGGTTTGCAGGGGTCCTTTTGACAAAAAAAATTGCACCACTCAGCCTTAAGTGTTAAACGTTATGCACTGTTTGTCCCTCCCTTTAACGACCGTTACTAATGCTCGTTAAGTCACCCCATATGATACCACCATAAGGGTATTTACGTCATTTCACACTTCATCTTCTCTCTTTACTCATCTTCATCTTAAACAGATCCGCTCAATTCACAATCATCACCCCACCACTCCTCCGCTAGCACGACCACCACCCTCATCCTCATTATTTATCATCTTCCCCATTACAACCACCCATTAACAATAATCAAAACCTCATTATTCCGGTAACCAATTGCATTTCTTCAAAACAACTCATCTGCTTTACTTCCCAAACATATCAATCATCACATTATAAAAATCAAACCCACATTATATCAAGATCCAAAATCAGATCTGTAAAAACATACCCCTTCATCATCAAAACTAAAAAAATAGATCTTCAAACTACATCATCAAAACTAAAAAGATTATATCATGAAACTACAAAATCCATTATAGCATAAATTAAATCTTAAACTACAATAACAAAATCCAAACACCCTCCGGTTTATCATCTTTAACAATCAGTGCCATAACACACTCCTCTAGTCTTCTTCTTATACACAAAGTCACAGACACTTATTCCGGCACCATTAATTATTCCGGTTACGATAAAAAAAATCCGGCCACCATAAGTCCACCATCTAACACACCATATTCAAACGAAATTGGTTATCTTCATCCCAAGCAAACCTAGATCTGACAAGCAGCAAGTGTTGGGTCATGAAAAACCCAAGAATACTTAAAACATTATTTGGACACAAATTAACTAAGTGTTAACTTAAACCGAGAACAATTCAAGTCACTGAGAGAACAGCCTCTCAGTGAGTCATCTTCAGGATGCTTAAGGCGAATTCAAGAAGAAGGATTCACTACACAGGAAGGTGGTACTCCCTGAAGTAGCACTTAAGCCAAAAAAGAAGATGATGGTTCAGTGAGTGTTGGACAAGAACTCACTGAACCCCAGTCTCCTCAACAACAATGAAGTAATTATGAATGATAACTGAGAAGCGTGTCCTGAAGAACTAAGTGCCTGAGATGAAAGGCAGAAATATCTAGGAAGGATTTAAGATAAGATCAAATCTTATCTTGTCAGGAAGAAATCCTTCCTAAGACGGCTTAAAGTCTTGGAGTGTCAGACCAACCACTTCTAAAGACTTAATAAGCCATTTCTATTGGTTCTTGGAAATGACAATTACTGTTGTAATTGTCAGACACGCTTGCTCAACAACTTGTAATATTTTAATTACTTTTACTCAGATTACTTGTGTATAAATAGATTGAGAAGGAAAGAAGTTGTGTGTGTTTTGTACAATTAAAGCTTAGACTTTTGCAAAACAACTTCTCTCCTACAAAGAGTAACGCATCCCTGAGATAGCTCAGTGAGGTCGCATTGTTACCACTCAAGCAAAACTTGAGTTTAGATAGGAGACACCACCATACCTTGTCTATTCAATCCCAAGTGTTTGTTCTGCAAAACACTTGGGTATAGATTCTTTGATTCATTTATAATAAGAATTTAAACGTTGAAAATTACCTTGAGTTTTTATATTCACGTTTTATAACTGTTAGAATTAATCATAACATTGTATTAGTCATAAACACAAATAGATTAACTTTCTAGTTAACTCTAAGCGTGTAAAGGGACCAACAAGTGGTATCAGAGCCTCTGGTTTATAAAATCTTTTTAAACTAACCAAGAGTGCTCTAGGTTTTTAAAAACCAAGATCCTACTATGGCTGATATCAATGTACCCCAGCTAGTCGACAAAAAGGGTGGCAGCTACTCAGCTGTTGCACCCAGACTTGAAGCTGGGAAATTTAGCAAATGGAAGAATCGTATGATTTGCTATCTTACCGGTATGGAACCCTACTACATCACATGTATCAGGGATGGCCCATTTGTCCCTAAGACAGCCGCAGGGCTAAACAAGCCTGAGGCCCAATGGACCATTGATGAGAGGAGGGTGGTCAATCAAGACCAACGCCTGAAAAGCATCCTTATATCATGTCTTCCTGACGATATAATGGAATCAGTCATCAACTGTCTAACAGCCAAGCAAACTTGGGATGACTTGGTAAACAGCTTTGAGGGTCCCTCAGATACCAAGAAAAAATAGGGTCATGGACCTTAAACTTGAGTATAATACTTTCAGGGCAAAAGACTCTGAAAGTCTCTCACAGACCTACACCAGATACAAGACTTTGATAAATGAATTATCAAATGATGGTGTTGTACTGTCTAAGCATGAGACAAATGTTGGCTTTGTCAACAGTCTCCCTGAGAAGTGGCTCAACTTCTCACAAGGCCTGAGGAATGCCAACCACATTCAGACCCTTGAGCTCCCTGAAATTTATGGGAAGTTTATCTATGAAGACAACTTGATCTCAAGGAGATACCCTGACTCAAAAACTCTTGAGTCCAAAAAGGCCTTAACCTCCACACCCATATCAACTGCTTTCTATTCTAATGGTGTTGTGCAGGATATTCAAGAGGATTCTGAAGAAAAAATTGATGAAAGGACTGGTGAGGAGTACCTGAACGACCTGAACTTGGAATTCCAAGAAAGGGCACTCCTTGCTAGTTCAAAATGTTTCATCAAAAGAAATCAGTCCAACTTTACAAAACCAAAAGCAAATGAGACCACTGAATGCTTTAAATGTGGTAAAAAGGGTCATTTTGCTAGGGACTGTTATTCTAAAACTATCTCAGAACCCTCTTACAAATTCTCAGGAACTAGCAAGTTTCAACCTAAAATGTTTCAGTCCACCCAACAATTTCAAAACAAGGGTCAAAAGGATTTTGAAACAAAATATAGGAAAATCAAAGCTAAACTTGCACTTCTTGAAACTAACCCCATATTGCCTCAGGCTGCTTGATGCGTGGTTTTGCAACCTTACAACAGGTTTTACCTCACGAGGGATCTCAAGAGGCTTACAACCCCACCAGGCAGTGTACCTGACCGATGTAGTATAGTGTAGTGGTAAGTACGGGGGATTGATCGTTCTCCACAGGGAATAGTGTTCGTTAGGTATGAAAGGCTACTCTAATTAGGTCTAAGGGTGAAGGAAGATTATTTTTGTATTTTTATATTTTTATGAAAGCAAGTAAAATCTCGGGTTTGAAGGAGTGGGCGGAATTAGTTGCTAGTCAACTAACCCAAATAACTACAAATGCAAATAAAAGAAAATAACTGAAAATGAAAAGAGTTGGTAAAACTTATATGGAGAGAAATGTGTTTACTTAGATTTCCTTACTCCCTAACTATCTTTTACTGGTTGATTAGTGTGTATTAATTGCGTGGATGATGGGTGTATTCCTTAATACCAATCGTGGGGTGGTGTACGTACTTCCCCAACTCTACAAGCTCCTACTTCACTCCTATGTCGAGCCGGCTAGGAAGCTCCTAACATGGGATCATTAGAATTCGCTCATGCATTAAATACAACCATAAAAACCTTAGTACGCATTGGTTCATGTTTCTTAAGAAGTTCAAGCAAGTTACCGTATAGGAAGTTAGCCAGTTTTCTTAAGCCTAACATCGATGAACAATCATCCAATACAACTAATAACACACTAATAACCAATAATCAATAGTTAGGTTTCATTAGATCTAAGCAAACACAAGATAAATCTAGCCTAGCATGTTAATCAAAAGATAAGAACAAGATATAATCAAACAACACATAGACATATTGATTGATTAAATGATAACTTATCTTCAATTAAACATGGGAGATCCAAGGGTATGAAAACCCTTAAAAATGGCAGAAATTCGTCTTAGGGTTTCTCCTCCAAAGTTACACACAATAAGTTCCACCCTAATGACAAAAAATTGCAAAACTATATATAGAGTTTAAGGGCTGACGGCGTCACGTTGTAGATCCTGACGCCGTCACCTCGCCGCTTTTAGGGTTCCCGGATGGCCTTCCTGACGCCGTCCCTCTTTAGACCTCCAAAATCCGCTCTGGCTTATCAAAGCTTGACGCCGTCAGAAATGGGCTTGACGCCGTCCCTCTTTAATTTAAACCGTGATGGCCTTGATCACTTCAAAGGGTGACGCCGTCAAATTTTTCATGCAAAATTCTCTGGCTTATCATGAGTAATTTTCATATCCACCGTTTTTGCCAAGCCATGACGCCGTCAAGGGCAATCCCTGACGCCGTCAAAGGTACTTTTCCAGCCGATTTTGAGACTTTGTCGTTTTCTTCACTTTTATGCTCCAAAAACGTCCAAAATGCTTCCTTTTCCAGATTTCTTCTCCAAAGTACCTAAAATGACAAAAGGAACGATTTAGGTCAATATTTGATCAAATAAATACGATTTAGGGCTTAAATGACCCCCTAAAAGCGGTACACTTTTCGCTTCATCAAATACCCTTACACTTGAGATTTGCTTGTCCTCAAGCAAATGCGCTTTTATTCTAATCAAAATACAAGTTAGGGGTCATTTAATGCTGATATAAAAGTAATTACAACAAACAGTTGTTCCACTTTAATCATAATAAGCACGGAGATTACAAACTAGCACCTCACAAGTAGTGTTTAGATACTCACATCTCTCAGGTGTCATCAAAATAAATCTCATAAATGAAAACGGATAATATCTCTCACTACCTGTCATAGCAAATAGATTACCATAGGCTTGGGAAAGGATCGAAAACCTCCTCCACTAGGCGTAAGCACCTAAGATAAACTATTAAAGAGGGCTTTTAAACGGGTTATAACGTTAGGTGTAGGGGTATGATAAACACGGTTTTGTTGGATAAGGGATATTTTACTGGTGGCGAGTTAAAGATCTTGATTAATTACATGTACTATACAATGTTGCTAAACCAAGACTCGACTCAATTTAAGCTAATGAAAGAGAATAACAAAAACATAAAATAAACATAGAATGAAACGGGATGGTAGTCCGTATGTTTTTTCTATTTTTCTTTTTCTCATTTTTTTTTGTATTTTTTTTTTTTAATTTTTTTTTTTTTTTTCATACACTCTTGCCCTACCATCCAAAATAATACATCATAGGGGCGTTGCATTCCCCTTACACTTGAACTTTTACATAACTTTACAAATAACTATTCTAATGACTCGAATTAAGATAATCAAAACACTTGGAGTACTTTTAAAATATTTAGCACATATGGGGGTAATAAATGATGTTCTTCCCCATTACTCCATTACACTAGTACTTTACCCATGAGTCCCAATCGTCCCAAAACAATATGTACAAGGATATGACTCGACTTAGCAACCATGTAATCAACTAGATAATTAACTTGGGTTTAAACAAATGTTGTCACAATAATGCACTAAAAATGAGTGCATACAAGGTAGGCTAAGGCGATTTGGGTGTACATTTAAGTGGGGTGTAAACAAATTCTTCCTTTAAGTAAAATGCTTAAAGGTCGAAACGAAAAGATAGGCTCTGAGGGGTGTACTAGGGGTATCGTGTACTAAAAATGAGTACAACGCAAAGGGTGTGGGAGAATTACTTGACCAATATAGCCAAAGTAATTATAACAAAAACACAGGTGTAAAACAATGGGTTAATCCTAATGCCTCTTATCATGTAGTAAATCTAACTACACGAATGTAGTCTCACTTGTGGCCTCGGAATGGTCCTAACGCAAGTTCTAGAATCTAAGTGCTACCGGTACACACATCATAGCATAAATGCTTTTCCTACCAATTCTAGGGGCGAACCTCACATATTTGGGGGTGAAAAATTTTTTTTGTGGTACGGTTTTTTGTGCTAGTCATATAACTCCTATCCGTGAGACGCTCATTAAGATCAAATTTTCACTCCTATATGTTGTAAAAAATTTTAAATTTGGCACTAAAATTGCCCTAACAGGTATTTCTCTCAGTTTTATTACACATCTACCATTAAACAAACAAAAATCAAACGTAATAGCATTCTCTAAAGTATCGTATTTTACCCCCCCTTACACTTAAGATGAACATTGTCCCCAATGTTCAAATAACAAGATGTAAAAGTGAAAAGGTAAAAGAATGAAATCAAATACTCCCCTGATTCGCTCGGTGGATAATGTGGTAACACGGTTAGATCTTCTTCCAAGAGAATGTAGAAGCTTTATGACTAATGCATCGCCAAAAGCTTGATCCAACAAACATTTCCTTGTCCAAAATAACCTGTTAAACCTGAGAAAACAAACACAAAAACCTGCATAACATCGGCGGGATAAACTCTATATATAAGGATATAATGCTTGTGGAATGATAATTTTGCAGATTCCTGGAGTTTATAAGTTATAGATTTAGTAAAAACTTTTTATGAAAACAAAACTTTCAAATATTTCAGAAAATTCAAATCTGACGCCGTCAGGTTGTAAAGCCTGACGCCGTCAGAAATGATCTGACAGAATTTTCATGTTAAGTTTCCGGAAAATTTCTGGAAAAACCTCTACCTTACTTCCTGGAAATCCTGCAAAACATCATTATGACTCGATACAAGCATTTGACTCAAACAAATACGAATATGTATGTTAATTTATTATCATTACGATTCATATTCATTTGTGTTCCAATAAACCGATTTTGATTTCCCTTACACTTATCTTTTTGCAAAATACCTTTATATGTAGTTAAGACGAAGTTAAAAACAAGATAAAGCATTTTCACAATTTAGTTTTGAACATGAATCAATAATAATAAAACTTAAACATACATATGAAAATAAATAAAATCAAACAAACAAAGAAATAAACACTCAAAGCAAATAAAGATTGGGTTGCCTCCCAAGCAGCGCTTGTTTATTTGTTCGAGTCACGAGCCTGACTCTACCCTTATTTAACGGAAATAGGGGAGGTTTTCCCTACACTTAGGATTAAGTGTGGGTGAAAGTAGCGATACACACCCTTAGGGTGGAAATATGCCACGTGAGGAAAGATTGGTGGATGAATTATATGCTCAAAAGGGTGTGCTCCTTTCATCATAACCTTACCTAGTTCACTTTGGTCAATGGGTGAGTTAAAGTATTCTCCTAAAAAGGGATCATTTTCTAACAACTTCGAGAGACTCCTAATTGGAATCTATCTTGACCCAATAGACCCGGTTTAAACCCATAATGTTTCTTGTGATCAATCATGAATGGGTGATGTAGACATGTAAGGTCATTTTTCACTCCTATATTGTCTTCCTCACTACAAGGCTTAATGTCTACTACCTTAAACTTAAGACTACCCGGACTATATGTTTTGATGGGTGGATCGGGACCTAATTCAATTCCTAAATTTTCATCCAAGGATGGAAGATTAGGTAATGGTTTTGGTTGAGGCTCCGGCTCATCAAAACTAGGAACTTCCATATAACTAAAAGAAAGGTTATGACTACAAGTATTCAAACCTATATCCTCTAGTTTTGTTTCTTCCAAAGGTTCTACTTCAATTGGGGTTCCTATAGTCCCTTCTACTTCTTCCGGGTAAGTCACGGGCGGTGTGTATGCCTCGAATGATGGTAGGACTTGTGGGGTACTTTGTAGGTTTGTGTTATTTACCTCATCCTTCCTTGTCTCTATATCAATTATATCCACATCATGTGTTTTAGTAGAATCTAACCCAAACATGTTCCTAAGTATCTCAAATCCTTCTCTAGCCATTTCAAGTTCTAAGTCCGATTCATAAGAATCTTCCCCGATAACATGATTACTATGTTCAATTTGTGTAGGTCACGACTAAATCTCAAACACACACTCGTTAGGACAAATAAGAACTCGTACTACTACTATATTAAGCTACGTATGAAGAGATGAATAAGCTAATAAGCACTACTAAATAAGATAAGAGAATAAGAAGAAGAAGAATAAGAAGAAGAGTGGTCGGCTTTCAATATATCGAATGTTACACAAGCAAAGCTTACGCATACAACATGAAAAACCAACAATATGAATGACTCCCATGCCTTCTATTTATAGGCATTGGGAGGGGAATAATTCTTAGGAATATTCCCTTACATGAGATAAGTATAAACTAAATAATATGACCGGTCCAAGGACTACTATTGAACCGGTCCATAAATACAAACAATATAGTCCTAATCGTGCAACATTAAATCTAAATGAACAAGACTTGAAATTATATAAAACATGTTCCTAACAATCTCCCCCTAAGTCTTGATCATCAATGTTGCTCGACGTCTTCTTTGCTTCTTGGGCTTCTGACGTCTGTATAATCTTTGTTTCTTTGTTCTTGTTTAATGATGATATGATGTTGTCTCTTTCTGCCAATTTCCAACGTCTTTTCGTCTTCTCCATCATGCTCATATGTCTTTGTCTTGTTTTGAATCATATTTTGAACTTTTGATGTTACTGAGTCTTTGTGAAAATATTACTTCAAGATATGAACATGATGGAGTCTTGATGGTCGAACTCCAGCTCCTTAGCAGTAGCAGCAACAGCATCAACACGAACCAACCGGTACTTACAGGCTCAGATTTGAGATCATCAACAGCATAGTGTGAAGACTTTCTCAAATCCTAACCCAGACCGTTCTGAACCGGATTCCCCCGAAAGGGATTACACGGACACACCGAAGTGCACCCACGATTCAGTGAGTCGCTGGAGATCACCCCACGACTGTAGACCGTTTGGAGCAAAACACTAAGCGTAACCCACAAGGAGTTACCGAAGTGACCTGCTAACAGAGTTGTTTGATGTTGCTCTGGCAGGATTTCCATTCAATCATTGATAATCACAATTGTGACTTCTCTCATGAATGTTCTTGGCAGATTGCTGAGATCTGCGAAGGACACTTTCTTAATTTTACATCTGCTGCCCATGATGTAGAACAACAGAGTAATACTAAGTGTACCTAAGAGATCTTTTATGAATCTCATGGCTCTAGACTCAATCAGTGCACATTTGTTTGGTCATCGGAGGCATGGAGCAGATTGGCTCCTTTTCAATATCAACACTCTCGTAATGAGAGGTCGATAGATTATAAAGGGTTCTCCGTGTGAATGAAATAAATGTCTTTTGAGAGACACTTGAGTGGCTAAGAAGGTTTATTAGTGCGTCACTGGGTCCATGACGTCTTTAGTCTTCAATACCGGTGATGCTCATCAACCAGTAGATTATGAATTGAACCCGGTGTCTGCCCTAAGGTTGAACAAATGGAGGGCTATTTCTTTTCACCCTTTTCTTTACTTTTCTTTTTAATTCTTCAACCCCTTCTATCTCCGTTCATTCATTTTCTCCTTTTGATATCATACCTAGGACTTTCTAGTTCTAAACTATTGGTATTGTCCTTGGGTAGATCCCTCCGGCTCTGGCAGATCATAGGACGGTTTTCCCTAACCTTAGTCACCTTGTAACTCCATGACTATCCTAATGATGCCATAAACCAAACCATTGAAAATCTCTCAAAGTGTCGATAATTGTAAAGACATTTTGTTGACACCTTGAGAGTTTGATGATTTTCAGAAGTACTCCCCCTTAACATGTGCGCATAAGTAATGAATTTTGAAATTTGCACATGCCGGAAAGAGTTGGCACTTTTGAATTGATTGACTTTCAATGAACCTGATCGTTGCGAGATACGCTTACATCACCAGTTAGACTGGCTTGAAATTATTACCCGTCCAGATCAGATTCAAAGATTATCGCTCGAAATCAGTACATTCTACTCAGACACGTCCTTTGCGAGACACGCTTACATCACCAGATAAACTGGCTTGAAATTATTACCCGTCCGAGACATGTCCTTTCGACTACTGACTTTCCTATTCGTCAATTCGAGGGTCAATTCTGAGTTTGAGCACACGAGATTCCAGCAAATGATACATCATATTTTAATCATCTTTTTCTTCTCCCCCTCAAAAATAGCATACTCATGATGTTTTTGGAAAACGTTTATGATTAAAATATGCTGTTTTTGAGTTTTGGGGAAGAATTTCAAGAACATTTATAATTCTTTGAACAAAGATTATATTTTCAAATACTCCCCCTTAACAAGGGAATATTTGTCCTTATGAGCAGAATGTTTGAAAAACATTGGAAAACATTCTGATTTTAATTCTGCTCATAACTAAGAAGCTTTCACTCCTTTCGCAGGATTGAGGCACTGAAGCGTACCTCAGGATCCTTACTTTGAGGTCCGGGTTGTACACTGTTATGTGTGCACAAACCGTAATGTACAGGCCAAATATGGAAAGAAGAATGATATGATGAAATTTGAGAATTAATTCTTACATCATCCACCTTTACCAAAAGTTGTGAACACTGGGTCAGTTCGCTGAAACAATCTGATGGCGAATGGTGGACGACCCCCAACATAGCTCTCTAGCCTCCTCATCTGATCCCTATGGTATAACCGTTCTTCCATCTTCCGAATAAATTCCTTGACTTGTCGCAGCTCCTTTGAATTCCATCTTCTCGATTTTTCCAACATCGAATCTCGAACTCTATTGGCTAGCCCGTCACGTATACTCTTTAGGATATCATCACAGAACTTGTGAATTTCATTGAATGCCATGAAGCGGTGAAAATCAGTTGTGCTTCTGTAGACGAACCCAAAGTTTGGACGATGTAGCATGGTGTACTGAGGATCCTTATTGCTGTTTAGAAGGAACTGTGGTTCAACAAGATTAAGCTGAGTCTGATAACTTTCCACACCAAGCTGGAGATCTTCTACACGTTCTTTGATGATGGTTCTCCTGATGTAATGACAGAGGGAAGTACTAAGTGCATATCGAAGCTCGTTGGTCAGATGCTGCAATTTGCCTTGGACCTTCATCAGATACATGTCTTCGATATCATTTAGATTTAGATCAGGAAAATACGCCTCAGAGAATTTGTAAAGATTGTTATCGATTCTTCTTACTGTGATCTCTTCTAGAAATATATAATCGCATCTTCTAGATCCGCTTACGTTGATGACGGCTAATATTCTGAGATCACTGTAAACTGGTTCTTTTGATTTCTGGAGGACAAGTTTGTACTTGTACCAGCTTTGTCTTTTAGAGTACCAGTGATGAATCCCCAGCTCTGCATCACGATCATATTTGACGAGCCTTTTAACAAACAGATTGCTGTTAATAGCTGCCTCTTCAATAGCTGATTGTGCGTAATGAGCAGCTGGTGTGAAAGTGATAGATGTAGCGTACTTTGTCGTCCCTTGAGCTCCATTCTTTAGAAGTTCCAGATCTTTGTTGAAGAACATTAGAAAGGGAATTTCCGAGTGATGATGTCTTCGAATCACGATCAGTGGCTTGGTCCAATCAGTGATGAATGGTTGATGCTTGCCTACTTTCCTGATGACGTCTGGACTAGCCCAGTCGAAGTCACTTGACATTGCCCGTGCAATGTTTTCAAGGTGATATTCGAGTTCTGCTGCGCTATTGGATTTGTTCTTCAGAAGAAGGAAAGCATCATTCTTGATCCGACGAAGTTCCTTTTTGGTCATTTTCTTGATATTGAGAGTTCTTTTAATTTCTTGAGTAACAGCAAAGGTGCTGTCTTCAACTCGTGAAGCTTCGTCAGTCTGAACTTGAGCGCTTGCTAGATGATCGAACCATTCATTTCCTAGCACATCCGTATCATTATCCAGCCATGTGACAACTGTTGGTCCGATAGATGACTTTCTGCTGTGTGAAGGCTTGGACTTGGATGGCTTTGGTTTTGGTGATGGTGACGGTGAATGAGGTTGATCATCTTGTGGTTGGAATTCCATATCTTCAGTTGTAAACTGCTCATGGTGATGTTCTGTTTCAGTGGGACCAGAGGATTGATGTTTAGGAGGTTGAGATGATGGTTTATGTTCCGTTGGCTCCTGAATGTGAATCCCTGACCCGCCTTTGTGTTTCTTTTGTTCGGGTTTAGGGTCCTGATCATCCTCATCATCTTCTCGAATGCGTTTTCCTTTTTCAGCAGTTTCCTTGCATGACTTCTTCTCAATATGTGCTTGAAGAGCTGCAATCAGGTTAACTTCCTCTGGAGAAGGAGAGATGATTTCAAAGAGTCGGTCGAGAAGCACAAGCTCGATATATTCTGTGGTAAGTTCTGGAAGTGGTTTGGTGTTGGAAGAAGAAGAGACAGCTTCTTTGATCTTTTCGTCAAGTTGTGCATCAATATGTTCATTTATGTTTTGTTGAAGGTCAGGAAGAAATTGATTAACAAATTTCTTTGCCTTGCGTGTCATATGATCTTTGATGTTGAAACCAAGAAATTCATCTATCTGCTTCTTGCTTTCCTGCATTTCTTCCATTTGTTGAGACAACTTCTTGACTAAGTCTTCCATTTCAGCCAATTTAGTTGTAGCTTGGTTGTCTCGTTGTGCTTGTGCTCTCTTTACTGCCTTTTTGAGTTTCTTTGCTGCAGGAGTCACAACCTCAACTTTCGTAACATGGACAATTCTTCTCTTGCTCTTTCCTTTGTAGGCCTTAAGAATATTCTCAGAAATAGTTGCTTTTGATTTTGGTGATGAAGACCTCGAAGATGATGGAGTGAGTGAAGGAATTGGTTCATCAGATTGAGCAGTTGATTTCTTTTTGAGGTGAGGGTGGAGGTGTAGGATTCTTAGGTGGTGATCCAGGAGGTGTCTTTGGTGAAGAAGCAGACGAGGGCTGAACTGATGGTTGTTCTTGCTGCTGTTGTGGGTTATGAACGACCATAATCAGTTTAGATTCGTTTGTGTCCTTTGGAGGGGAAGGAGGAGGTGTTGGAGTGTGAGAACGAAGGTAGTTATCTGCTTCCAGGTTAGCTTGAGCCTCCTCCTTACGTTTCCTTTCTTCTTCCTGTTTAGCTGCTTCCTCAAGATCTTTGGCTGCTTTAGTTGTTTGGTCTCCTAGAATGTCTTTTTCTTCTTCTAAGTTCCAATCTTCATTATCATCATTACGTGTTTGTTCCTCGGGATTGTCATCAAACATAGAATCAGAAATATCCTTATCAGATAAAACAATGTTGCTATCCTGATCTTTTTCCTTTTCCTCCTGAGTTGGTGCTCCCAAGTCGGGTTGATTAACCGAACTTGTTTGCTGTGAAGAGACCTTTGTTGATTCAGCTCCAGACCCACCGGGTTGATTAACCGGATCATCTTGGGTCATGGCTTCTTTAGGAACAGTTTGTGATCCTCCAACTCCATGTGTTCTTTCATACTCCATATGTTGTTCCAATACTCTCTTTGCTCTACGCTCTTCATTTTCTTTTAATGATTTGAGACTTTGTTTTTGAGCATTCTCCTTAGAGATCTTATTGTGAAATTCAGCTTCTTCTTCAATCATAAAGACGTGTTCTTCTTCAGATTCAGATGATTCAGAGTTAGATTCTGTATCTTCATCAACGATTCTATTCGGTTCAGGCTTTGGCTGTGGTTTACTGGGTACTCTTCTCTTTATGAATGTTGTTCTTGGATGTTTTTCTTTTGGTTTAGAGACACTTGAGGCACTTCCTATCTTTGTCTTACCTTTTGAATGAGTCTTTGAAGATCTAGATTCTTCAACCATCTTGGCAAGACCCACACGACGTTCTTGGTATGCTTTGTCGTAATCATGATAAGCTTTTGTTTCTTTGACCTCATCAGGCATCAAAAATTCTGGCAACCTTGAACCTTGCTTTCGCGTGCTTTCTTTTGGGAAATAAACTTTGCCCAATGTTTTATCTATGCTATACTCATGAACTTCTTGATCTGTAGGACGCTTATCAAGGTCTTCATGTTGATCAAGTAGATAGCTGATAAGAACTTTGGTGAATCGAACAAATGGGATTTTCTTGAAAATTTTACGCTGTAAGTACATTATGTCGTCCCAAATAAGAGCAGCAAAGTCAATAGGTTCTTGGTTTAGAAATCCCCACAAGACTTGAAGATGAGACAGTCTTGGATGCTCAAACCCACTATCTCTTCCAGTTATTGAATGTGTTATGATGAAGAAGATAGTCCTCCAGGGTTGAGGGATGTATCTAGCATTAACTTTGGAGATCGTGGTTAATGGTGTATCAGGTTGAACATCATAACCAATATCTTCCAGGAATTGCATGACCTCAGACTCTGAAGGTGTTGGGTGGAATCGGTTAGCAGCTTCAGGTGCCTCTGGAAGTTTCAAGGCTTTTCTGAGTGTATCAGGTGTAACTCTGATTTTCTTCCGATCCAGTTTGCAAGTAAAGTACTTGTCATCATTGCTCTTAGTGAAGGTATCCCAGAATTGATGAATATATAACTCTGGAATGGTGTCTGAGCCGTCAAGAATATCCCTGCATTTGTGAGCTTTGAGAATCTCTACAGCAATCTGGCAACTTGGATCAGAACATTTGATCTTGTCCAATTCTACCCGTGAATTGTTCTTCCCTATTTCCAGAGTATACCCACGAGGAAAGACTTCTTCTTTGGTGAGAGCAGGAAGTGGATGTTGTTGGGAAGTTGCCATTGATGTTTCTTAATCAACAATCATATACGAGTATACAGAATGCATGTTTGTTAGAAAAATTGTTAGCTTTCAAGAACAATACATAGCATCCTATAGTATTAATGATTGTTTGTTACATGCTTGATCAAAGAATTTATCAAAAAAAACTAGCCAAATTCTATAAAATTTTGATTAATTTTGATAAGTATACAAGATATACCTAAGGAAATTGATCAAAGTTTTATATCAGATCACAACTGCGATAAATTATGTCAACTGCGATAATTATTGTCAACTGCGATAATTATTGACAACTGCGATAATTATGACAACTGCGATAATCATTCAATCAAGATAAGTATCTTAATTGTAATAATTATCCAACTGCGATAATTATCTCAACTGCGATAATCATCCCAACTGCGATAATTAGCTCAACTGAGATAATTAGCCTAACTGCGATAATTATCCAACTGCGATAATTATCCAACTGCGATAATTATGACAATCACGATAATTAAGACAATCAAGATAAAAATCTTAACTGCGATAATTATCCCAACTGCGATAATTATCCCAACTGCGATAACTTATCCCAACTGTGATAATTTTGGCCAACTTCGATAAACTCTTATACAAGAGTTTACGAGCACTTTTTGACGATGAACATTCAAATCTTAATAGTGATTCATTATGATTTGTGACCACAGATTTTCACAAACAATTTGTATGACTATTATGGGCATTTTGGCTAAGTTATAACAAAAACGAACCATAATTACACATAAATCAAACTGCTAGTGTTCTTGTTCTTGATAAACCCTAAAATTCAATTGATTCTCTTAAAGTGTTTCTGGGTACAAATCAATCATGGCATTATTCAATTTAACATCAAACAACATCTTTCCATTCAACAGATTATCCAATAACACTTTTACACAGATTTCCCCAAATCGTTGCTTAAACCCTAAAATTCGATTAGACTAATTTGTGGTTTCTGAGGGTGATTAAACATGCAATATAGGTTAACTATCATTGTAAAAGTCTTATCGTACAATCTTTTTCAACACAAACGCTCTAAATCAAAAGTCCCCAAATTAACGCAAACCCTAGAACTAAATGTTACAATTTTGCTTGTTCTAGCCGATGGATCAAAAATCTGTTTAAAACCATTGTTAATAATTACATAATAACCATAAGATCACTCACAAATATCGAAAATCTTGAGCGGATTAGCAGAATGATTGATGGCCGTCGATGATGGTGGTTGGGTGAATTTAATTTGGTTGGTGAAAATATCAGAGTAATAACTGCGATGGATTAAATGTCTAGCTTTAAATATCTACCATTTAACTTTTGCAATTATCACAATTCTAGTCCCTTAACCTTAGTATCTTTTAAATCCTAGTCCTAAACCACCATCAAGCTAACACTTAGTCTCATTATTTTGACATTTAAGGCACACTACTTTCCATCTTTAAAATCTTATACACCAAATTTTTTTTTTTTTTTTTGTGAAACAACAATTTCTGAGAATATATGCAAGTACAATTTAAAACTTGTGGTAAAAATTATCTCCCCCTCAACACGTGTTTAAAAAAAATAAGTATAGACATTGTAAAAAATAAACACCGTGTTGGGTGAGGGATTGTACTTGCATTTTTTTTTTTTTTTTTTTTTTTACAAAGATAGTTTTGGAAATGTTTGACTTGGTTATTTATTTTTAAGAAATTTTTCCAAATCGTTTGGCGTCAAACATCTCATACCAATCCGGTGAACCAGATCCACAAATCTTGCATGAGGCAAGGCTTTTGTGAACAGATCCGCCAGTTGGTGTTCAGTTCCCACAAAGTATAATTCAACAGTTCCCTTTTCCACGTGTTCCTTGATGAAATGATACCGGAGATCAATATGCTTGGACTTCGAATGCTGGACTGTGTTGCATGAAATGGCAATGGCACTCTTAGAGTCGCAATACATCGGAATCTTGTTGAATGTGTAACCGTAGTCCATTAGTTGTGATCTCATCCAGATGACTTGAGCACAACAAGCAGACATGGCTACATATTCAGATTCTGTTGAAGACAGTGAGGTGCAGTCTTGTTTCTTTGATTGCCAAGAGACGAGCTTGTCACCCAAGAATTGAACTCCCCCTGATGTACTCTTGCGTGTATCTAAGCATCCTGCATGGTCAGCGTCTGAAAATGCAATAAGTTCAAACCCAGAATCCTTTGGATACCAGATCCCCAAGTTAATGGTTCCCTTTATGTATCTAATGATTCTTTTAACGGCTGACAAATGCCGTTCAGTCGGTCTAGACTGATATCGGGAGCAAAGATATGTGGCAAATACAACATCCGGTCTGCTAGCTGTGAGATACATGATCGAGCCAATGATACTACGATACTTTGTAGGATCAATGAGTGTCCCATGAATGTCAGCATCTAGCTTCGGGGATGAGGAGGACATTGGGGTATTATAGGTGTCACAGCTGGTCATACCATGCTTTTTCAGGATTTCCTGAGCATATTTTGACTGACTTAGAAATATACCACGGGGTGATTGATGAACTTGCAATCCTAGAAAGAAAGAAAGTTCACCCATCATAGACATCTCAAAGTTTTGTTTCATTAGTTTAGAAAAAGCGTTTGAATATTTTTTATTGGTTGAACCAAAAATAATATCATCCACATAAATTTGTACGATGAGAATGTCGTCCCCGTGTGTTTGTATAAATAAAGTCGGGTCAACAATTCCAATGGTAAAATGATTAGCAAGGAGAAATGCGGACAGTTTATCGTACCATGCCCTCAGGGCTTGTTTAAGGCCGTAAAGGGCTTTCTTAAGCCGATATACATGGTGAGGATGATCTGGATCCACGAAGCCTTCTGGTTGTGACACGTACACCTCTTCTCGGAGTTGTCCATTGAGAAATGCCGTCTTCACATCCATCTGATAGACTGTGATATTCTTGTGGGCTGCGTATGCCAGAAACATTCTAACTGCCTCAATCCGAGCTACTGGAGCAAACGATTCTTCGAAGTCAATACCCTCTTCTTGGCTGTATCCTTTTGCTACCAGTCGGGTCTTGTTACGAATCACTGTACCATCTGCACCTAGCTTGT
This sequence comes from Artemisia tridentata subsp. tridentata, assembly GCA_021014915.2. Lineage (NCBI taxonomy): Eukaryota > Viridiplantae > Streptophyta > Magnoliopsida > Asterales > Asteraceae > Artemisia > Artemisia tridentata. Next base: position 359,052,139 of record CP139502.1, read on the forward strand.
TTTTCCAAATCCATTTCAATCCAACCACATAAACTCCATCTGGTCTTTCAACTAATTACCAGACTTCCAAACGTTTGAATTGTTCCAACTCCTCTTGCATGGATTCAATCCAATTGTCGTAGGTAAGGGCTTCTTTGATGTTTTTAGGTTCAGATTGACAAACAGTGAGTGCATACATGCAATGTTCACTGTCTGAATGAAGTTTTTGTCTTGTGAGGACTGGATTGTTAGGATTGCCAATTATGTTTACCAAAGGATGATCTCTTGTCCATTTGTGGGTGGATGGAATATGTTGAATGTTGTGATGATGATCTGACGGGTCCATATTGCTCGAGGAGGATTCTCCTGATTCTGGAATGGTTGGTGGTGGAGCAAATGGATTGAAGAATGCGTTCCCGTCATAATCGGATGGTGTGGAAACCTGATTAGAAGTGGGGAAGAATCTTCAACTGCTGGTTGAGGTGTTGTGTCCATTGATGATGATTGTTCAGGTTGTGGTGCATCGGCAGCAACTACGGTAGATGTAGATGCTGATGGATCAGGTGCTTGTTGTATGACATGTTGAGCAGCGGAACTGGTGGAAGCATCTGATGCACTAGTAACACGAACGTCATCAAACATTGGTGCAAACAAATCTTCCAAATCCTTCCTGTTGAAAGGTAGGGGTGCAGCCGAAGATTCAGGGAAGTTAAGACGATTGTTTACGGGTTCCAAGCGGTCTTGCTCAGAAGCCATTTCAGTGAGTTCATCAAAATTAGCGTGTATGGTCTCTTGAATTTCCCCGGTCCGACGATTCCAAATTCGGTAACCCTTGGAGTTCTCACAGTATCCTACAAATATCCCAATATCTGCTTTAGCCTTAAGTTTACCAAGATCATCCTTATCATTCTTCGGATAACACAATGCTCCAAAGACGTGAAAATAGTTGATGTTTGGTTTTCTTCCTTGTATAAGCTCATATGGTGTTTTGCTATGTCGTTTGTTGATCATGGCACGATTCTGAGTATAACAAGCAGTGTTGACAGCTTCAGCCCAAAGATAATCCGGTAATTGAGCATTGATCAACATAGTTCGAGCTGCTTCCACGAGCGTACGGTTTCGTCTTTCAACTACACCATTTTGTTCTGGAGTGCGAGCTATTGAAGTCTGATGAACAATTCCCTGTTTCTCAGTGAATTCCCGAATGATTTGATTCTTAAATTCAGTCCCGTTGTCTGTTCTGATGATGCGGACGGTGTTGCGGACTTGAACTTGAATCTTGGTGAGAAACGTGATGAGGATAGAAGGAACTTGATCTTTAGTCCGAAGAAAATAGACCCAAGTCCATCGTGAGTAGTCATCCACTATTACCAGAATATACTTCTTCCCGTTAAGACTCTGAACTCGCATCGGACCACACAAATCCATATGAAGCAGTTGTAGGACATGATCTGTGTTGTGTTCTGTTTTGGGAGGAAAATGAGCACGGTGACTTTTCCCTTGTTCACACGCAGAACACAAGTGATCCTTGGCAAATCAGAATTTAGGTAGACCGTCAACTAATTTCTTCTTGGCAAGGTCAGTGATGGTTTTAAAATTGAGATGAGACAATCTTTTGTGCCATAACCAAGCCTTTGTGGGATGAGCCTTGGAGAGTAAGCAAATAGGAGTAGACGTTGTCATGCCTTCAAGTGAGATAGTATACAGACTGGTTCCGCGTTTCCCTTTCATGAGATCGTTCCCTTGAAGATCACGAATAAAGCAAGTTTTCTCCCTGAATGCTACTTCCAAGTCTCCATCGCAGAATTGTCCCACGGAGAATAAATTATGACCAAGGCCTTCAACATAATGCACACGGCTGATTTCGATGTTCCCATTAATATAATCCCCATAGCCCATGATTGCAGCAAAGTGATCATTCCCGAATCTGACCGTTCTGATAAACTTAGCAATAAAGTTTTGAAGAAGTTTGAGATTGCCGGTCATGTGTCGGGAGCACCCGCTATCAACAATCCAGAGGACGATTTAAATCACCTGCATCACAAACATTGGAAACAGGTGGAGAATTGATAACGGTTGGATCCGCTGGGTTAGTGACACAAGAGGTTAGCACTTTAGGTAACCATTTAAAATTAAAAGTGTGCTGTAACCAACGTTGCCAGGTCCAACTAGTCTCTGCCTTTTTCCTAATGTATGCACTAGGTGACTTTGTGGTCTTGGATTTGGGCTTTTCAATTTTCTTCTCAGAAACATCTAGTGGAGGCATTCCTAAAATGGACTTTGTAATGTTTTTAAGCCTAGAGGAAGCGCGACTAGTTCGTTTCTTTCTTTTAGTCAGCAGAGTTTTAGCAACACATTTTGTATGATCACCAGATAATATGCTATTTCGACAAAAAACACAAGTAGCATCAACCAAAACATCTTCATTAATATTTAAAGATTCATCATCTGTTACATCAATCCTAGAGCTAGACTCAGATAAGTGCAAGTCTATTCCTGATGTTACATTTGTTTTATTCAAACTACTAACTGGAACTTCTTCAGACTTAGATAACTCCTTCCTAGGTTTCTTGATTCTATTCTTCCTCTGTTTCTTGTGAGTCTTGACCTTAGATGTGGTTTCTAGTCCTGTGGAAGTACAAGTAGCTTTATTAGTGATTGTCTCAGATGCTTGGGTATGTTCTTTGTCTACTGCATACATCCCTGGGGCAATCTTATGAACATTTGTTTTGCCTTTGTCTAAAACTCTGATCTTCTTCTTCAGATCAATAATGGCGTGTTGAAACTCTTGATTTTGTGAGTCTAACTTTCTGTTGAGGCGGACTGTGTCATTTCTGTTTTGAAGAATGTCATCTAGTTCCTTTTCATTTTCAAACAATTTAATTCGTAAGAAAGCTTTTGTTTCCTTAAACTTTTCCGGAACATGACTGTTTTGAAATGATAAAGATGCTAAAAGATTTTGAAATTTAATTTCAAATTCAACACTCTGTTTTTGACACCAGTCAAGCCTTTTTTAAAGATGAAAAACTTTGTTTTCCACATCAGTATTGATCTGTCGAAGAATCTCATTCTCATTTATCAGATTATCAATCTCCATACGCAACATCTTACTATCCACAGCATGATCATTCACAAGTATAGCATTTCCAGATTCATAGAGCGAATTCATAATCACAGACACTACGTCATAACACAACACCTTTTCCAAGAGTCGATCATTTTCTTTTGCTAAAAATTTCCTTTGAAGTTTTTGACGTTGAACTTTGTCATCTTTAGCTTTGAAAATGATTTGCATAGATGCTACTTCCGTTTGTAACTCCTCTTCCCATTTTGTTGTGCATTTCTTCAGATTTCTGACATGAGGAAGAATTTTCTTTTGAAGAATCTCTTTCTTTTCTTTTTGAACAGGAGAAAGAAAAGAAGAGACAGGAATTTGAGAACTAAACTCAATTTCATTCTCCAAAAGAGAAATTTCGTCCATAAATGTCTTAAAATATCGAAGAACCCAACATTTTGGAGGCATTTGTGGATCAGCAAGATCCTCTGTCAGACAATCTTTGAAATGTACAGCAGTCGTGGGATCAGGAGTTATAGACGGGGGAGCATTTATGTTTGTGTATGTTAACGTTTGTTCTGGATGGTCCTTAGGAGGGACAAATGATTTGCTCAAATGAGGTAGTGCATTATAATCATAAGGTACTTTTGAAAATTCTTTTTGTGAATTTGATCGACCCTCAACTTTTTGTGCCAAAAAATCAGTTTCTTCATCAACAGAGTACATAACAACACGTTGAAAGGTATCATCTAACAAAAATGTTGCATCGTATAACTTGGGATTATCTTTGAGTGCTTTGTGTGAATTACGGGGTGTATCACTTCCAAGTGCAAAACTTACTCCTTTAGGACTTGGTTTCACAGTCAGTTTTTGAATTTGTGTTACCGAATTACCCGTTTTATACACAACATTTTGAAATTCTTTGAGTTTGGTTTCCAAATCCAGAATTTGATCAAGATATGACTCAACACGTTTCCTAGTGGCTTGCTTTTCTTCAAGAAGATCCTTCTGAGATATAGAAAGCTCAGATTGAGTTTTTAATAACTCAGAATTTAAAGCATCAATTTGTTTTTTGAATTCAAATTGATCCTTTTCTTTTTGAGAGAAAAGTTCAGCTTTGGCTACGGTTAGCTCACGAACTTGACTTTCTAAATTTTGAACCTTTACATATTCTTGTTGGAAAGCTATTTCAAATCCTTTTTCACGTTTATCTTGTTTAAGATATCCTGAAAGTTGTTGTTGGTAGCACTCATTATCCTTTGTTAACAATGCAATCTTTTCTTTGAGCTTTTGATTGATGTCATTGCATTTTTCTATTTGTGACTGGGTGGTCAATAACAAGGCCTGTAATTCCGAATCTTGATCAGTCAAAGGATCAGTTTGATCAAGATGATCACAATTGTCATCATCAATGAGATCATCAAATGAAACAACGGTATTATCATCATCAAATGATATAACTGTGTTGATTTGATCATCAGATGGTGATGAGAATGAATCATGTTGATCAAACGTTTCATTTGTAGATGAAGATGCAGCTGGTAAAGTAATTTCATGGATGAGACATGTAGGATCAGGTACCTGAGAAAGACCATCGGTATCATATACCGGGCCTGACTCGGACAAATTCATTTCTTGCATATTAGCCATAAGCATGACTGTAGCATTTGCCTCTAGATCTTCCATTTCATCATCTGATTCCACATTTGCCATAAAACTTTGATCATTCTGAGTCAATCTTCCAGCAGCTTTTTCATCTTTGAGTGCCATCAGAAGAGCCTCTTTGTGATAAGCACTGCCCATTGTTCTTGGCTTCGGACAAGCATTTGCCATGTGACCGTTCCCCCCACAGTTATAACATGTGATAGACGTATTTGCAATGCCTCTCTGAACATTCCCAACATTCGAATTTCCTCTCTGAGCATTCCCCATATTGTTTCTGTTTGCCCCTGCAGTATTGAACCTATTTCCTCCTGACTGAACCCTTTGATTACCATATCCACGATTTCCCGAACCATATCTGCCTGAAGACCTGTTTTGAATTTCTACTCTGCCATCATTAACAACTGCCTGATTCCTGGTATTTGAAGATGAACGAAGACGGTTGTTGGATTTGGTGAATCTGCCAAATGCGTTAGCAATCAATCCAATCTGCATTTGAGTACAGCATTGAATCGGTGTTGTTGTATGGAACCAGCTGGTTATCAGAGTATTGTTGTGGTGCTTCATAAGGAATGATTTGATTATGAGGTTGGGGTGGAGGACTTGGTTGAAACGATGAGTGGCCAAATTCCTGGTGTGGTAAAGAGAAGTTAGATTGAGCAACGAGAGCAAGTGAGTTTGATGTTGGTGCGGGTGTGAAACCTCCTCGTGCTGCAATTTCTTTATCCACTTCTGATTGATGTTGTCTGAGGTAATCATACATGAGTCCATATTTGACATCACCAATTTTCTTTGTCTGCCTTACAAAAGTTGCATACTTTTGCCATTCAGGACCAAGACATCCAAGGAATTTTGAGTTGACAGCAATCTTTGGTAACTTTATATCATGACGATCAAGGTCATTGATAATGTTGGTGAAACGGTGATAGTAAGATTCAATGGTTTCCCCTGGTTCCATGATGAAGTGGGTGTACTCCATATACAATTTAGACTCAAGATCTTCCTGGTTTAACTCTATTCCTTCCATGAGAAGATGAACATGTTCCCACATATCTTTGGCTGTCTTTTGAGCATCAATACTTCGATAGATAGGATTGGGAATCCCTTGAAGTATGAAAGACATAGCCAATTGGTTTGCTTCTTGTTGTAATGTTTGCTCAGTTGTGTAATTTGCAACAGGAATGGGAGTGGTTGTTTCTTCTCTCTCTGTAGTTGTTGGAACAACAGTAGCTGGAATAGGATAGGGTCCTTCTTCAATAACTTTCTTGAGATAGATACCATGAGGTTTTTTCAGTTCAACGAATCTGAGGAATCTACTAGCCCATTGCACGTAGTTACCCGGAGTTAACATTGGTGGAGTTTCTTGACTTCCAGCTTCATGACGTGATTGCTGACTACTAATTGCCTCACACATCTTGTTAAACCAATGAGGTTCTCTGGAGTAGGATGAATAATTCTGCAGTTGTTGATTCTGTTGCATGATCTGTTGTGGGGACACTTGTGGTGGAGAGAGAAATTGATGTTGTTGTACGAATGCTTGTTGTTGTTGATACTGAGGGTGAAATTGCTGTTGTTGTTGTGGATGTTGCTGTAGCTGGTAGTAGTAATTGAAATGAGGTGGTTGAGACATATCTGGATCTTTTAAGATAATTAAGATATGTGTTGATGATGTAAGTTAAGTTGGTTTAGAAATCTAGAGATTTTGTCCAAATGCGATAAAGTACTGTTCACCAAATGCGATAATATAGTTCACCAAGTGCGATAACCAAGTGCGATAAGACAGTTCACCAAATGCGATAAGAACAATACACCAAGTGCGATAACCTTCAATAGCGATAACGAAAGTTGAAAGTGCGATAAAACTATCAAGTGCGATAAATAATGACAATTTAAATATGTTATCTTAAAGTGCGATAATTTATAGCAAACTGCGATAAAATATCCAACAGCGATAAGATAATATATCAAACTGCGATGATTTATGGCAAGTGCGATAAATTTATCACAAATCCAAGTTCGATAAATTCTCAACTCTTGTACAAGAGAAGAGAAGCAACTAAGTCGAAGTATTACTACTTTCTAATACAAGAAAGTCCAATACTGAGTCCCAAATGCGATAATTGAAGATCTCCCAAATGCGATGAAACCCTAATCTTTCTTGATTCGAACTGCGATAAAACCCTAAGTTATCTTGATTGCCAACTGCGATAAACCCGTCAAATGCGATGAAACCCTAACTTGTCGAAGTTCACTCAGAAACCAAAACTAGCACTTTTCATCAACTTTTCAATACGCTAATAATACGGATTACACCAAATCGTCTAAATAACCAATAAACCCGATTGTTTTTGACCTTAAACGATTAGTAATCAAAAGATTTAAGGAAGATTAAACTTTTTAACGTAGAAAATATGAAGATTAGTGAAAGTTTTGACGAGATCAAAGTTATTTTCAACAAAAACGAGAATTTTCACGTTAAGATGTGAACAAAACTTTTCGAAAACTATAAAACCAACGTAATTAACACTACTAATGATTCAAACACACGATCCTAATTATCCCTTGGCGTATGATACCACTTGTAGGTCACGACTAAATCTCAAACACACACTCGTTAGGACAAATAAGAACTCGTACTACTACTATATTAAGCTACGTATGAAGAGATGAATAAGCTAATAAGCACTACTAAATAAGATAAGAGAATAAGAAGAAGAAGAATAAGAAGAAGAGTGGTCGGCTTTCAATATATCGAATGTTACACAAGCAAAGCTTACGCATACAACATGAAAAAAACCAACACTATGAATGACTCCCATGCCTTCTATTTATAGGCATTGGGAGGGGAATAATTCTTAGGAATATTCCCTTACATGAGATAAGTATAAACTAAATAATATGACCGGTCCAAGGACTACTATTGAACCGGTCCATAAATACAAACAATATAGTCCTAATCGTGCAACATTAAATCTAAATGAACAAGACTTGAAATTATATAAAACATGTTCCTAACAATTTGCCTAAAGGATTCATCATGTGTTCCTTGAGATTCAAAGTCATTGATCATAAAACCTAGGTCTTTTTGCTCAATATGCTCATGTTCGGCTAAATCCTCCTCAATTGTTTCCTCAAGTTGTGATGTATACGAACCCATTAATTCATTAAACTTATGGTTCACGGTTAGGAGGCTTTCCTCAAATTTTTTCCAAAGGGTCTTATTAAAAGGAGTTGATCCTAAAAATGATTGTTTAATAGAAGCCACACATGCACATAATTCATCAAACCTATCAAACTTTATACCCATCTCCTCTTGTATATATCTAAGATCACTTAAAAATTCATTGGAACAACAGGAAGCAAATCTATCCATGTAAAGTAATTGTTCCTCTATTGTTAATGATCTAAATGGAATTTCATCCGCCATGGTGACAAATGAAAATGGTTTTACAAACAAAGGGCACAAAGAAAAAGATAGACTAAAGAAATCTAATAAAAAGAAAAATAAAAATCTCACTAGAAAGGAATCTAGTGAGTAGACCTAATAAAATAAAAATTCAACCTAAACAATAACTATTCCCCGGCAGCGGCGCCAAAAACTTGATGCGTGGTTTTGCAACCTTACAACAGGTTTTACCTCTCGAGGGATCTCAAGAGGCTTACAACCCCACCAGGCAGTGTACCTGACCGATGTAGTATAGTGTAGTGGTAAGTACGGGGGATTGATCGTTCTCCACAGGGAATAGTGTTCGTTAGGTATGAAAAGCTACTCTAATTAGGTCTAAGGGTGAAGGAAGATTATTTTTGTATTTTTATATTTTTATGAAAGCAAGTAAAATCTCGGGTTTGAAAGAGTGGGCGGAATTAGTTGCTAGTCAACTAACCCAAATAACTACAAATGCAAATAAAATAAAATAACTGAAAATGAAAAGAGTTGGTAAAACTTATATGGAGAGAAATGTGTTTACTTAGATTTCCTTACTCCCTAACTATCTTTTACTGGTTGATTAGTGTGTATTAATTGCGTGGATGACGGGTGTATTCCTTAATACCAATCGTGGGGTGGCGTACGTACTTCCCCAACTCTACAAGCTCCTACTTCACTCCTATGTCGAGCCGGCTAGGAAGCTCCTAACATGGGATCATTAGAATTCGCTCATGCATTAAATACAACCATAAAAACCTTAGTACGCATTGGTTCATGTTTCTTAAGACGTTCAAGCAAGTTACCGTATAGGAAGTTAGCCAGTTTTCTTAAGCCTAACATCGATGAACAATCATCCAATACAACTAATAACACACTAATAACCAATAATCAATAGTTAGGTTTCATTAGATCTAAGCAAACACAAGATAAATCTAGCCTAGCATGTTAATCAAAAGACAAGAACAAGATATAATCACACAACACATAGACATATTGATTGATTAAATGATAACTTATCTTCAATTAAACATTGGAGATCCAAGGGTATGAAAACCCTTAAAAATGGCAGAAATTCGTCTTAGGGTTTCTCCTCCAAAGTTACACACAATAAGTTCCACCCTAATGACAAAAAATTGCAAAACTATATATAGAGTTTAAGGGCTGACGGCGTCACGTTGTAGATCCTGACACCGTCACCTCGCCGCTTTTAGGGTTCCCGGATGGCCTTCCTGACGCCGTCCCTCTTTAGACCTCCAAAATCCGCTCTGGCTTATCAAAGCTTGACGCCGTCAGAAATGGGCTTGACGCCGTCCCTCTTTAATTTAAACCGTGATGGCCTTGATCACTTCAAAGGGTGACGCCGTCAGATTTTTCATGCAAAATTCTCTGGCTTATCATGAGTAATTTTCATATCCACCTTTTTTGCCAAGCCATGACGCCGTCAAGGGCAATCCCTGACGCCATCAAAGGTACTTTTCCAGCCGATTTTAAGACTTTGTCGTTTTCTTCACTTTTATGCTCCAAAAACGTCCAAAATGCTTCCTTTTCCAGATTTCTTCTCCAAAGTACCTAAAATGACAAAAGGAACGATTTAGGGCAATATTTGATCAAATAGATATGATTTAGGGCTTAAATGACCCCTTAAAAGTGGTACACTTTTCGCTTCATCATTGCTCAAACATCTAAACCTATTCAGACAAAGAACAAGGTATTAGTAGCTGAAGCATATGATTGGGATGATGAAGAGGCTTCCTCAGATGAGGAAATAAGAGCCAGTGCACTGATGGCACTTTTTGAAGAGGATCAGGTGGCTGTGGGAAAAAGCCATGCTAGGAATGAAGAGTGGGTTAACATCACTATGAAGAAGGTAAATACTTTACTTTCTATGGATGATGATTCTGATTGGCAGTCTTACATGAATTATATTTGTGTTGATCTAAAGTTTGTTGAGGAACAAAGGCTTAACCTGTTTTCAAAATATAACAATATTGTGTCAGAATTGAATAAATGTAGAGATGAACTGCTTATACTAAAGCAAGCCAAACTTGAAACAATAACTCTACAAATTCAGAACACTGAGATTTTGAAACAAAATCAAGCCCTTCAAACTGAACTTAACAGAGAAAAGGCTGTCATCCAAAGCTGGACCAAGAAGAACCCCCAAATTTTTTGACACTGTGGGATTAATCTCTCAGAAAACCATTGGAATTGACCCTCTTATGGTTGATCCAAATGTGTGTCACAATGAACTAAACTTTGTTCCAGCTGGCATATCTTTTGAGCAAGAAATGATTTCCATGTCAAATGACTGGATTGTCAGGGACAACCCAGTCAGTAAGTTACCAAACTTTGAGACTGGAAAGATCTTGCTTCCTGAAAGTCAGGCCTTGAAAAATATGCTTGGACTTACTGAACAACTTAGTAAGCTCGAACTCACTGAACAACTCAATACTGAGTCAGTAAATGAGTCTGAATCAGAATCATACCCATCACTTCCTCCACTGAATACCCTTCAGGGTGCTGCACCTAACTTAGGCCTCCCACCAATGGTCTTCTCACCACACTCTCCAAATGAGAGATCAGGAAAGGGAACAACCATCCTGAAAAGACCAACCCTTGATGTCTCATTAAATACTGATGACTCATCAACTTCAGTCCCCTCTGAAGTATCAACCCAAAGCCCTGATTCAAAATTTGATCAGTTGGCTGAAATGGTCAGGAAGCTGGGAGAGAAGATTGCATCTTCTGAGAAACCTTCTCAATCCAAGAAGGAACAAAAACCAACTTCCTCAAAGACCAAACCCAAACCCACAAAACCCCTGAAAAGATGTGAACTATGCAACTATACAAATCATCTCACTGATGATTGCTATAGAGTCCTTTATTGAATGATTTGCAAAAAGGAAGATCACAGGACCTCTGATCATAAACAATGCTCAGCCATGTCAAACTTTTCAGGACTTAAGGCTCAGTGCCTGAACTACCCTTCTGATTCTAAGCAGAAACAGAAGCAAAAGGCCAAGCCTTTTTCACTTTGCCCTTTATGTGGATTCAATGACCATCTTCCTAAGGATTGTCAAAAAGACAAACACTGTGAATCTAGTGGAAGTTCCACTCAGAAATCCTCAGGAAAAGAGAAGGTCATTCAGTCAAGAAGAGGAATGAATAAACAATCCTCTCAGACTACTGAGGCTACCCCTGCGACTAAATGCAAAATATGTGGTAGCTCAGTCCACTCAACCACTGACCATGAATCAATTAATACTTTCATAAAGACCTACAATACCAAACCCTCCATGAAATGGAGTCCTAGAAAGAACTGACCCAGTTTACTATTTGTGCAGAAGCATGCCAGGGATCCTATTTGGCATCTAGACAGTGGATGTTCAAGGAGCATGACTGGTGTTAAGGAGTGTCTGCACAAATATGTGGAAGAACCAGGACCCAAAGTGATATTTGCAGATAATTCATCATGTCTCACTGAGGGTTATGGTTCAGTAAACTGCAATGGTATTGTCTTTACTAGGATAGCTTATGTAAATGGTCTTAAGTACAATCTGATCAGTGTCAGTCAACTATGTGATGCAAAATACATAGTTCAGTTTGATGATAAACAAGGAACCATCTTCAATGCAAATAAGGAAATTGTCCTCATTGCACCAAGAAGACAAGATGTTTATGTATTAGACATGTCCAGTCTAACTCAGGATGGAACTTGTCTCTTTGCTAAGGCCACTGATACACTCAACTGGCTTTGGCATAAGAGACTCACTCACCTAAACTTTAAAAACATAAACAATCTTGTAAAAGAAAACAAGGTCCTTGGCTTACCATCACTTGTGTTTTCAAAGGATAAACCATGCTCAGCTTGTGAAAAAGGTAAACATCACAGAGCATCCTTTAAAACCAAAACCAACTTTTCCATCAGGAACTGCCCACATCTTCTCCATATGGATCTATTTGGACCTATCAGTCCAAGGTCTACTAACCATGAGAAGTATACTCTGGTCATAGTGGATGAATACTCTAGATACACTTGGGTATTCTTCCTGATCAAAAAGAGTCAGGCAGCTGAAACAATCATGTCCTTTGTCAGGAACATTGAAAATCAAAATGACATTAAGGTCAAACAGATTAGAACTGACAATGGGACTGAGTTCAAAAATTATGAACTTGAATGTTTTTGTGATGAGAAAGGTATTTCCCAAAACTTTTCCTCTCCATACACACCTGAACAAAATGGTGTTGCTGAAAGAAAAAATAGAACACGCATTGAAGCTGCTAGGACAATGCTATGTGGATCAGTCCTTTCCAACCATTTTTTGACTGATGCAGTCAAAACTGCCTGTTATACACAAAACAGATCCATAATTGTCAAGAGACATGGGAAAACCCCATATGAGTTATTCAAAGGAAGAATCCCTAACATCAGCTACTTTCATGTCTTTGGGTGTCCTGTGTTTATTCATAATCACACGGATCACCTAGGGAAATTTGATGCAAAAGCTGATGATGGATACTTCCTGGGATACTCACTTGACTTAAAAGCCTTCAGAGTGTTCAACACAAGGAGACAGCAGACTGAGGAAACATTTCATGTTACCTTTGATGAGAGCACTGATGCAATCAGGTTCTCAACTGCCTCAGTAGAAGAGATAGGAATTGATAATACTTCAAGATATCCTCCTGATGAATATCTTCCTGAAAACAATCCTTCTACTCAGTATCAAAATGATGCTAACCTCTCCTATTACATAATCCCTCACAACCTACCTAACCCAACCATCACTGAGTTTGTTGAGGCACATACAAACACTGATGAAATTAATCAGTCTGTTCAAAATACTCAAGAACCAAACAATCTCAGTGATCTGGTGGACACTCAAGATCCAATCAATGATCATGTGTCTACTCCAGAACCAAACCCTCTACCCAATCAGGCCTCCACAAGTTCAAATCAATATCCAGGACCTCAGGAAATTTGGACTAGGTCTCAGGACATTGAACTTGTCAACATTATTGGAGAGCCTACTGAAGGCATGCTCACCAGGAGCATGGCTGCTAGTCTAAGAGCAGCCTCAGCCAATGAATGCCTATTTGTGGACTTCATTTCCACAATTGAACCCAAAAGTGTTAAAGAAGCACTTACACATCCAAGTTGGGTTCAGGACATGCATGATGAACTGGAACAATTTGATAGAAACAAGGTAATGACCTTGGTCAAATGTCCTGAGAATGTCTCAGTCATTGGCATGAAATGGGTATTCAAAAACAAAACTGATGAAAATGGCATAGTCATTAAAAACAAAGCCAGACTTGTAGCCAAAGGCTATAATCAAAAAGAAGGCATTGACTATGAAGAAACATTTGCACCAGTAGCAAGGATGGAAGCCATCAGGATCTTCCTTGCTTTTGCTACATACATGAACTTCAGAGTATACCAAATGGATGTTAAAAGTGCATTCTTAAATGGTTCACTGAAAGAAGAAGTTTATGTTCAGCAACCTCCTGGATTTGAAAGCCATGAGTCTCCTGATCATGTCTGTAAGCTTAACAAAGCCCTTTATGGACTCAAACAAGCTCCCAGGGCATGGTATGAGACTCTCTCAGCCTTTTTAATCCAAAACAAATTTGTCAGAAGCAAGATAGACAACACATTGTTTATCTATAAGACAAATACTGATGTCATACTAGTACAAGTGTATGTTGATGACTTCATCTTTGGCTCAACAAGTTTCAAACTTTGCAAACAATTTGAAAAACTAATGGCAAAGAAGTTTGAAATGAGCATGATGGGAGAACTGACATACTTCCTTGGTCTACAGATCAAACAGACTGATTGAGGAACCACTATCAGTCAAGAGAAGTATGTAAAGAATCTACTGAAGAAGTATGATCTCAGTGACTGTGCCTCGGTCAAAACTCCCATGGTCCCCCCAAACAACCTTGGTCCTGATCTCACTGGTAAACCAGTAAATCAAACTCTCTTTAGAGGAATGATAGGATCACTGATGTATCTACTTGCATCAAGGCCTGATATTCAATTCTCAGTATGTCTATGTGCCAGATATCAATCTGACCCAAGAGAATCACACATCACTGCTGTGAAAAGGATATTCAGGTACCTGAAAGGCACTCCAAACCTTGGATTATACTATCCAAAGTGCTCAGGACTTGATCTTAAAGGATACTCAGACTCTGACTATGCTGGATGCAACATGGACAGAAAAAGCACCTCAGGCTCTTGCCAAATACTTGGTGGGAAACTAGTCTGTTGGAGTGCTAAGAAGCAACAATCAGTTGCCTTGTCCTCAGCTGAGGCTGAATATGTTGCAGCAGCTAGTTGTTGTGCAAATGTACTCTGGATGAAAAGTCAACTCAGTGACTATGGAATTCAGTATAAGATGGTACCCATCTTTTGTGATAACACAAGTGCAATTGCAATCTCAAACAACCCTGTTCTTCATCAGAGAACAAAACACATTGATATTGAATTACACTTCACCTACTGAATATCAGTTAGCTGATATCTTCACCAAACCTTTGGATGAACCAACTTTCACAAGGCTGAAAGCTGAATTAGGAATGTTGGATATAGAGAATCAGTCCACTGATTGAATCCTTCCAACTGAAGTGTAATTCTTAAAACCTCAGGTCCCTGACTCAATGTGTACATCAGTGGAAAACATCTCACTGAATCCTCAACCTCAGGAACTAAACCCAAGTTCCTGAAATCTTTAGGGTTCAGGAACTAAACCCAAGTTCCTGAATCATCAGTGACTAATCCCAAGTCCCTGAAAAACCATCACTGAATGAAAAGTCATTCAGGGCCCTGAAAAGAGACATTAAATACTGACTTAAATGCTCTAAGTATCTAGTTAGTAAATGTCCGAGGTTGGTAACTGAACTCATATTTAATTCAAGAATATTTGTTCTTTTTGCCTTTCTGGCTTCCACCTCTGGGCCACCACATTCCCACTTGGCATTAAATGCCTCTCCAATCACATTACAAATATGTGATGACTCATCTCTGCAAAGTGCACTTTTGCAGAACTGCTCAACTGTTCACTTCGACTGTTGCGCCAAACCAGGAAAGTGGAGTGTTGGCATTAAATGCGGATCCCAAAACATATTATTCAAAACAATTTCCAATAATTCTTTTTGAATAAATTAAGATCGCTCAATTGTCTAAAACACCCCCATCTCCACTTCCCTATAAATAACCCAACCAAAAGAAACACACACACGTTTTTATAGAACTTAAGCAAAACTCTGCCATTTTAATTCTCAAAAAAAAAATTGTGTGTGTATTCTTAAGCTTTAGAAACCCAGAAACCTTAGTCAAACCCAGACTTGCCCACAATGGCTTCTTCTAGAGCTATAGCATACGCCCCTAATGTGGAATTCCTCACTGGGGATGTTGACCTAACAAAGAATAATGTGGTAGGAAATTTCTCTTATCCACAATACTACCCAGCCTACAAGAACGTTATGAAATTTCTTCGTAATTGTTTTCTTGCAAAGGCTTTCACCCACACCCCCTCAGTCATCTACCATGACTATTTGAGGGAATTCTGGTGCACGGCTGTGGCTACCAGCCCCAAAGACACCAAAGAGTCAATCATCACCTTCACGGTGATGAATGGGAGCAGAACCCTCTCCTTTGACTACTCAACCTTCATCAAAGCCACAGGCCTTGACTTTGCTGAAGCGTTTTCACCCAACCCTACTGATCAGGACATAAAGAATGAACTGATCTTTCTAGCACCCCATGACCCCAGACGTCCTACAACGTCTGCGGGAGGCTTATTGGAGAAGGCTCCAGTAGTCAAAACATGGTTCCATCCTATTTGGAGGATACTGATGACATTTGTCATTCAGGTCCTGGGTGGAAATAAATCCTCTACGGAACAATTGAACTCATCACAACAATTGATGTTGTTCAGTCTCCTTGAGGGTACAAAAATTGACATCGGAGGAATAATCTTCCGAGACCTTGTTGCTAAGCTCTCAGGAAAACATAGGCAAAGGCATATGTCCTACCCTAGATTTGTTTCCTGTGTGCTTCAGGACCTACTTGGTTCTGACTATGTGAGGCCTGATGCAGAAGGTACGAAGCCTGACGTCCTGCACAAGTCAAACTTCACTAGTAGCATCAGTGAGGTTACACATATTGCCCTGACTGAATACATGCAATCAGTCATTCAGGGTAACGACGTTGTCTCACCATTTCCTTCATCGACCAAAAAGGTGAAGAAGACAAAGAAAGGTCAGTCCAGCCAGGTGGTTAGACCCAAGCCACTCGCCACTGAGACTGATCCTCAAAACCAACTAAACCTTAAAAAGAGGTTGAAAAAGGCCGAGACCTCTGAGACACCCATTTCTGAGACACTTTTGACCTCAAAACAAAGGCCAACGGAGGTCACTGAGCAATCATCCTCAGTGACCTCGGGCACACCCATTCCACATGGTTCAACTGACATACACAAGTCAGAGGGATCAGGAAGCATTCCCTCCTCACATCCCGATGAAGGTACTGATAAATCACAATCAGTGCCCAAGGGAGGAAAGGGTCCTAAATCCTCGGTAGGGCAGCACCACCCTACTGGGAAGAGGACCCACACCCCCTCACATCCCGATGAAGGAACTGTCAAAAAACAATCAGTTCCCAAGGGAGGAAAGGGTTCTAAATCCTCGGTAAGGCAGCACTACCTTACTGAGAAGGGGACCCACAAACATTCACATCCCGCTAACGTTCCTGAGCAATCACCCTCAGGATCTCAGGGAGAAAAGGACCCTAAATCCCCAAAAGGACAGCACAATCCTGATGGGAAGGTGATGCGTGCGATGTGTCGTTGCGGTTTAGCAGTTTTAATGCCTAATCAAGTTTTAAATTTATATTTAGCTGACTTATCAATAACACACACACTTAACGAGCAGTGTACCCGGTCAGTATGAATATAATGGTAAGTAGAGTGTCGATCACTAAGAGTGGAACGTATTATCTAGTTATTCTAATCAGTATTTTAATATATTAAGTTAGCTATACAACCTAATCTATCGCAAGGGGGTTCAGCCTGAGAGACTGGCACGATTTGGTTGCAATTAAATAATAAACTAAACCAATAGGCACGAATCAGCGAATAGCACACACGTACACAGATAAATACTCGAGACAATAAGAGGGCTGTCCTTATGATAAGTAGTTTGTCACTTGTTTTATTGCTAGTGTTATATGAAGTGTATAGTTCGATGCAACGCACCGAGATTAAGTCCTTTCTCGTTGGTTCTAATCTTATCGGCGAGTAAACCCTTAATGATTACTTATGACTATCCTATTTATCTTTCTCCTACTTTTCTACAGACCATAGAATGCATAGGCGATCTAATAAATAGGCGAGGGCAGAGGCATGGCGACCCGATCAACGCTCAGCTAGCCACAGAGGTTATCAATGCACTAATAAAAGTCACCAATGACATCAACATATAAACTTTAATTAATGAGAAAGCAGTTTTAAGGGAGTGCAATCTTTCCGTTGTCACATTACACAAGCCACCAATCTTGATGAATTAAAGTTTACTAACACAATAAAACAAAACTACTTAATGAATTAAACACATGCAACACCTTCTTACAGCTCTTGTATCTTTGATTTGAGTGTGTCTTGTGCTCGCTATTCGACTGAATTCGTCCTTGGTTTCTGTACTTCGGTCTTCGTATATAATATATGTCTCTCCAAATTCGTCTAGTCTTGGGGTATTTATAGTTTCTGTCTGAGGGTAAGATGCGGCGCATCTAGTAAGTAGATGCGGCGCATTTACTTAACTTCGCGTGGGGTCCAAGATTATAATATTCAGGAATATTCGTATACCGCCAGAAGATGCGGCGTATCTTTATCTTTGGATGCGGCGCATGTCCTCTTGAATCTTGGATCGTATCTGGTGAGATCTTGATAGTGATGCGGCGCATGTAATGAGTGAGATGCGGCGCATCTAGAGCAGAATAGTCTTGATCTTGTACATTTCGGTAGACTCTTAACTTCTTGCATGTTTTGCTCCATAATTAGTCCAAAATCGCCAAGTTTCACCAAATGCTTATTTTCAACTGAGAATTACAAAAGTAAACGATTAAGTATCAATCCTCATACATAATATAATAAAACAAGTCAAATTAATAGGATAAATGATAGTAATAAAATGTACTTATTTGAGTTCATCACAATCCTGATGGGAAGGGGGTCCACCAACTTTCACAATCAGTACCTAGTGATACCACTGAAAAACACCCATCAGTGGTTGAAGGTGCTAAGGGGGACAAAGACTCAGAGGGAAAGAAACAACCCGCTGATACGGAACCCTTAAACCCCTTAGGCGGTCCGATTCTCTCAGGAACTGCCCCCAAAAGTCAGTTTGGTGTTACCCCAGTTATTATGACTAGTCAGGCTGAGCAAACCCACTCAGTTATTACGACAACGGGGTCAGGACCTGGCCAAACCAAAGGCGAGTCTTTTTATAAAGAGGAGCCGGTTGAATTTTTGGGTATTGAGTCCATGGGGGAGTTTCAGGCTCTTATCGAGTCTGATGAAGAGCTCAGGGAAGAGAGTGAAGAGGAAATGTTTGAGGCAGGTGAGGATATGGAAACTGATGTACAATCTGAACAACCTGAACAATCACATCAGTCATCTCCACGCCAAAGTGAAGAGTCAGGTTCTCAATCTTCTGATTCTTCTAATACTGGGGACATCCTCAAAAAGTATGATGACTCTCTTCCCCTCACTGAAAGAAAATTGGTCAAGTTCCTGCTCAATACCAATAGAGCTCTTTACACTGGTCTCTCTGAAGAGATGTTCGATCATCACGCTGAGGCAGCTGTTCACTATGCCAACTTGAAGGCAGATGTTGAAAGTTATCATGATGATGTGAACGAAATGCATTCTGACACCAATCACTCCCTAATAGCTATTGATCTTCATCTCAGGAAGTCCAATCTTGCTCTTGAAGGCATTACCAAAAGCCTTGGCACTATTCAAATAGCTGTCAAGGATGACCCCGTACTCAAAAAGAAGGTCCTTCAGGCTGCTGAGACTTACCAGAAGCAATCAGCTGAATTCAGTGATCTTCTCAGCTTACTGAAGGATTCTAAGATTCAGGGTCTTACCTCTTCATTGGACTCAATCAGGACTTCCTTGGGTCTTCAGGAAAAACATCTGGGTACTTGGGCACAATCTTCAACATCTTTGGCATGGTCTCTTGGGTCAAGGATGTCAGGCATCGAAGCTTCTCAGGCATCTCTGGCGGATCAGATCTCAACTCTTCAGAAAGACACCTCAGACATCAAATCAATGATGACTGAGATCTATCAGGCTTTCAAGGGTCCTGCTGCTCCAGTGACTCCAACTCTTGCTATCACCATGGCTCAAGAAACAATTGAGGGGGAGAAAGACACTGGAGTCCCTGAAGTTTCAATAAGCCAACAACATCCTTCTCCTCCTTCTCACACTGAGGGGAGATTCCTGAAGCTTCTTCCCTCCATCAAGATAAAGGCAAAGGCATCCTCACTGAACCTGAGCCTCAACCTGAACCAATCACGGTTGCAAAGGATCCTGAATCACCACCCAGGATCCTGTATGACATTGATGGAGTTCTTCACCACTTCTCAGCTGATGAACTCAGTGCTTACCTAGAGGAAGAGGAAGCAAAGAAGAAGTTAAAGGAGGAAGAAAAGGTGAGCAAGCCTGCTATAATTAAGGTTGTTCATGAAGAGGCTGAGAAGATTGGTCTTGAGGCTAAGGATCTCTCAGGAAGAGAGGGTGGTATGACCTTTGTAAAAGCTCAGACTGAGGAGATGATCACTCTCAGGAAGAAAAGGGAGGAAAGGAATAAAAGGGCTGAAGAGATCAGGCAGAACAGGATTAAGAAATATCAGTGGTATATGACTAACAGGTTGAAGCCAGAACCAATCACTGATGTTCATATTCATCGAAACACCAATCCTGCCAGTGTTCATACCCTATTCAGATTCGCTGACTTTGGGATCACAGAATTGGATGAGTTGGGTCCATTAATTGCAAAGAAATCAAATGTTGTGGTCCCTAATCTGATGAAGTCCTTGAGTCTGAGGTATGAAAGATTGGCAGCTGCACCTCAGGAACTTGGCACTCCATCTCTTCTTCCTGATTCAGCACAACCAGCTCCCTCTCAGTCTTCTTCAAGAAAAAGAAAGAAGATTGAAGCTGAGCCTGAGATCAAGATTCCTGGTCTTGACTGCAATAGGGCTCTCCCTGAAGGTGTTCCTTTCAGGAACAATATGGTCATTGAACAACCTGAAAGAGGTTTGTTCTTCATTGATGAGTTCGGAGACAAAGCCTTCCAAAGGTGGAGTGATATCGATTTGTCAGGGATCTAAGCTATGCTTGGCTTTCTAATGATGGCCTCTCCACTCAAGAGTCCTGAAAATGTGAAGTTTTGTCAAGATCTGAAAAGGAAAATCAATGAGCATCCGGACCAACAAGAGTTGCAGTCAAAGAAGCCCAAGCTTGAAGCCCTTGGTATTAAGTTGAACTGATTGATCTGCCTGAATACCCACTATCCCTTTTGTACTTAGTTTGTTAGGACTTGTAATGATATCAATAAGATGATGTTTTTTATTATTTCAGTGTCCTTATTTACATTCTAGTACATTCAGTATGAGTAGAAGTCATTAGCTCACTCATAACTGATCAAAACACTTAGGAATAATTTATATCCAAATAGGGGGAGATTGTTTGGTCATGAAAAACCCAAGAATACTTAAAACATGATTTGGACACAAATTAACTAAGTGTTAACTTAAACCGAGAACAATTCAAGTCACTGAGAGAACAGCCTCTCAGTGAGTCATCTTCAGGATGCTTAAGGCGAATTCAAGAAGAAGGATTCACTACACAGGAAGGCGGTATCTCCCTGAAGTAGCACTTAAGCCAAAAAAGAAGATGATGGTTCAGTGAGTGTTGGACAAGAACTTACTGAACCCCAGTCTCCTCAACAACAATGAAGTAATTATGAATGATAACTGAGAAGCGTGTCCTGAAGAACTAAGTGCCTGAGATGAAAGGCAGAAATATCTAGGAAGGATTTAAGATAAGATCAAATCTTATCTTGTCAGGAAGAAATCCTTCCTAAGACGGCTTAAAGTCTTGGAGTGTCAGACCAACCACTTCTAAAGACTTAATAAGCCATTTCTATTGGTTCTTGGAAATGACAATTACTGTTGTAATTGTCAGACACGCTTGCTCAACAACTTGTAATATTTTAATTACTTTTACTCAGATTACTTGTGTATAAATAGATTGAGAAGGAGAGAAGTTGTGTGTGTTTTGTACAATTAAAGCTTAGACTTTTGCAAAACAACTTCTCTCCTACAAAGAGTAACGCATCCCTGAGATACCTCAGTGAGGTCGCATTGTTACCACTCAAGCAAAACTTGAGTTTAGATAGGAGACACCACCATACCTTGTCTATTCAATCCCAAGTGTTTGTTCCGCAAAACACTTGGGTATAGATTCTTTGATTCATTTATAATAAGAATTTAAACGTTGAAAATTACCTTGAGTTTTTATATTCACGTTTTATAACTGTTAGAATTAATCATAACATTGTATTAGTCATAAACACAAATAGATTAACTTTTTAGTTAACTCTAAGCGTGTAAAGGGACCAACATCAAGTTTATCAAGAAAGGATTAGAAACTAAAAAATGTTACCACCGTCATATTTGCCCAACAGATTTTTCTTGTCTTAAAAGCTCTTGAGGCATATTCGCCCAACAGATTTTCTTCAATCCCTCATCGTCATCATCTTCGATTTTCAAAGATGAGATGGCCATACAGCAAGATCTGGTTGTTAAACCGCAATCCAGAAACATAGATATTTATTGGAGTGAGTTTGGTTGTTTGTCACCGAAAATTAGAGGTAGGTGAGTTTGGTTGTTTGTCACAGACAAGAGAGTGAGAAAGATAGACAAGTTGGTAGTAATGAGTATAACAAGAGGAAGATGAAATAGAGAAAGAAAGAGTAAAAAAAGGAAGATGAAATAGAGTAGTGTTGAGTTTTTAGATCTGAGTGTCAAAGAGGAAGATGAAATAGAGAAAGAAAGAGTAAAAAGATGAAAATACCCCTTTAAAACTCTTACTTAACGAGCGTTAGTGGGAGTTAGTGGGCCCAGTTGGATGGAGGGACAAACGGTGCATAACGTTTCACACTTAATGCCGAGTGGTGCAATTTTTTTTGTCAAAGGACCCCAGCTGCGGTCAACGCAAACCACAAGGACCAACGGTGTAATTTACTCTTTTATATATATATATATATATGTTGGGTCCGTCAATACCCAAGAGTCCTTAAAACAGGATTTGGACACAAATTAACTAAGTGATTAATCAACCTTAAACACACCTAAGACACTGAGTGAACAGTCACTTAATGAGTTACCTTCAAGATGCTCAGGACGAAACTAAGAAGAAAGATTTACCACTCAGTGAGGCGGAACTCCCTGAGTGTTACTTGAGCCAAAGAAGAAGGTAATGGGTTCAGTGAGTATTGAACAAAAACTCACTGAACCCCAGTCTCCTCAACAACAATAAGTGATTGAAGACTGAAGAATGAAGGCGAAAACTGAAGAACCTGAAGCCTGAAAGAAAGGCGGGAATTGGCGGGAAGAGTTTGAGAAGATAAGATGAAATCTTATCTAGCCAGAAGCAAACCTTACCTATAACGGCTAAAAGTCAAGATGTGTCAGAACTGACACTCGGAAAGACTTTTAGGCCACTCCTATTTGTTCTTGGAAATGACAAATACTGTTGTAGTTGTCAGACACGCTTGCTTATTCTTTTTGTATTTTAATCTTTGATACTCTCTTATACTTGTGTATAAATAGGAACAGATAGGAGAAAAGTGAGTTAAGTTTTGTGCATTGAAAGCTTAGACTTTCACAAAACCACTTTTCTCCTTCAAAGAGTAACCACATCCCTGAGATAGCTCAGTGGTTCATATTGTTACCACTCAAGTATTACTTGAGTTTAGAATGGAGACAACACCATACCTTGTCTATTCAATCCCAAGTGTTATTCCGCAAAACACTTGGGTAATAGATTCTTTGATTGATTTCTAATAAGAATTTAAACGTTGAAATACTTGTGTTTCTACATTTATGTTTTGCTTATAAGTTATAATCAATCATTACATTAATCTCAGTCATAAACACAATTAGATTAACTTCATAGTTACTTCTAAGTGTGTTAAGGGAACAATATATATATATATATATATATATATATATATATATATATATATATATATATATATATATATATATATATATATATACTAAAAGGGGGAAGTGAGCTCCTTTACAAGTGAAGTAAACACTAATTTTTCTATCTCCTATTGGTTGTAACTATTTAAGAGTCAGTAAAAGATGACCCTGAGCTCACCAAGAAGATTCTTCAGGCTTCTGAGACCTATCAGCAACAGTCAGCCCAGTTCACTGAGCTTGTCAACATGCTGACATCTTCTAACCTTCAGGGTCTCAGCTCTTCAGTGGACTCCATCAACTCTTCCCTTGTTCTTTTAGAGGCAAACTTAGCAGCTTTGGCTAAGTCTTTGAATTCCTTGGCCTGGAATCTTGGGCCTCGAATGACCGCCATAGAGACTTCTCAGGCATCCCTTGAGGCAAAAGTGACCACTCTTCAGCAAGACACCTCAAAAATCAAAACCATGATGACTGAGATCTATCAGGCTTTCAAAGGTCATGCTGCTCCCTCAACTTCAGTGAGCACTCCAACTCTTGCTCTCATAATGGATCCAGCAACAGTTGAGGGGGAGAAAGTCACTGAAGCTTCATCCAGTCAGCAACCTCCTTCTCACACTGAGGGGGAGATACCACCAACCCCGGTAGCTCCTGAAACAACCCCATCAACAACTCACCAAAATAAAGGCAAAGGCATTCTCACAACAGAGCCTGGACCTTCCTTGGTTATAAGGCCTGACCCTGATGAACCAGTTAAGGTCCCTTATGAAATTAATAGAGTGTTGTATCATCTCACTGAGGCTGAAATTCAGGCTCATATGGAGAAGGAAGAGATGCTAAAGAAAACAGCTGAAGAAGAAAGGCTGAACAAGACTGCTCTCATCCAAGTGGTCAGTGAAGAGGCTGAAAAGCTTGGAATACAACCACAAGCTCTTGCTGGAAGAAAATGTGGTGCGAGCTTTATAAAAGCTCAGGATACTGACATAATTGCTCTCAGGCAGAAAAGGGATGAAAGATTGAGAAAGGTTGAAGAGTTGAGGAAAAAGAAAATTGAGAGGTACCAGTGGGTTATGACAAGCAGATTACGACCAGAACCAATCACTGATGTCAAGATTCATCAAAATACCAAGTGTTAGGAATATAAATATTCATATGAAAGACTCGGTCACCCCGAGTAGTCATTAGCATTAAGTTAGCTCGTAGGCTTATTAATACAAGTTTAGTTATAGTTATATTAGCTTAGTTGTAGTAATATTTGTGGAGTTGGGTCGGGTCTTTTACCCACTGTCAGCTCATTCCACAGCCCACTAGGGGCACTTTAGCTTGTAAGTATATATACCCCTTCCCACACATGGGAAGGGTTGGATGTTCTTCTCATATTAATCATACAACTATTGTTTCTCTCACTAGAATATCCCACTTTCTCTCTCTAACTCTTCTTGAATTCGGCATTGATCTTAATCCAACATTGTGTTATGATATCCAATATCCTACATTTGGTATCAGAGCTCATGGTCTGATTAGTTTGATTGTGTGTGCGTTCTCTTGGTTAGTTTAGATCAAAAGTTGGGTTTTTGAAGGTTTATAGGCTTATTCTTGGTGTTCTTTGATTCTCACGGTTGTGATGTTAAATATAGTGTTTTTATAGTGGTAATAACCTACTAAGATCGTGTCATGCAAAAGAAACCAAGCAAAAACGTTCAAAAGGGTGATTTTTAGGTATTTTTAGATGAAAAAGTTAAGAGTTTCTTACCTGCGATTTGACTCTCGGTAAGAGTTTCTTGGTTGCGATTTGGTGTCCTCTGGTACTGCGATTTGGCGTTATTATTAAAAAGGGGAAAAGACAAATCGCAAGAAAGTGACAGTTTTGTCCTTTTGCGAATTGCGATTTGAGTACTTCTGGACTGCGTTTTGAAGTTCTGCGATTTGAGGGCTGCGATTTGGGTTTTGCAATTTGGTTAATTGAGACTTGAATCCTGCGATTTGAGGGTTGCAATTTGAGGTTTCACTGCTGCGATTTGAGTATTGAATTCTTCAATGTGCGATTTGACAACTTTCTTCACTGAGATTTGCTCCTGATTCTTCATTGAGATTTGCCCAATTGCACTCATTACCTGTTGATTAAACCATTACGTAAACTCAATTCATTCATTCATACCTAATCACAACTTAACTTAACAACAACTCACCTACTCCGACAAGCAATCATTCCTTTTAACCTACAATCTCTAATCATTGTACCGATCCAACAATCATCATAACACATCCAATTTATCATTATCTCACAGTTTCCTCTTGATTTTGTAAAACTCCATGAAAGAAATGATTTCTCGGTTTAAATCATAGATTTGTAAAATCCCGTGCACGTTTACACAATGTCTAACAATTCAGATTCTTTCATATCTGAGGTACTTAAGTTGTACGACGAGAATGATAAACATGTGACTTCCAAATCTGAACACCAAACAAACGTGTGTGATTCTGATAATGCTAGTATGGAATTGTCATGCTCGAATTCTCACGAGGAAGAGTGTCATCGGCCACTAATGTTGACTAATGAAAAGGAAAGTAGCATTGAATGTTTTCGATTACTTCATTCACATCTCAAGGTTCTGTTTGAACAACCTGGATACTTGGGAGGGTATACACGGGCTTTCGCAACACTCTTTGGTCAAGATGTTCAAGACTTCACAATCAAAATGATCCTGTACTTAGATCAACTTGAACAACAACTTGACAAAGGAGAATTTTCTGAAGGTAGATATATGGCTGCCTTTTGTGTGATCAACAACCAACTCCAAGTGTTAATTGATTCGCAATACACTGAGGATTATGATTATGACAGTCAAATGATGAGAAAGTGTTTTGCTAATTACACTGGAACCGAGGTTGACGTGTTCAGAGTTACACTACTCCAACTTATGAGTAATGTTAAGGGGTTCATTAATGAAAGAGCACATCTTATGGGAAACGGAACAGAGTCAGATAAGCATGATGATAGCAACAACTCAGGGACTAATATCACACCTTGTGTGGATGCAGATCTCAAACTAGAAAATCCCCAAGTACTATTTGCTGAGGTACATCTGTCTGATCAACATAATGTTCTTTCTAATGAACAACAACATACTGATCAAATTAAACCTACTTATGACACATATCTGATGAAAAAGACTGATAGCAATATCACCTCTGATTCAACAAATATGAGTCATAAGGGGGGAGAAATTGATCAGGATGCTGAACATGATGATGCGACAAGTTCTTTGCTTACGACTGAGTTTCTCAAATCAAATGATATGGTTGAAAAAGAAGTTTATAATAAACTTTCAAACAGATTTCTACAACTCGAAAAACATTGCATTGATCTTGAAATCTCAATGCAACAAAAGGTAGAAAGTCTTCAAACTAACCAACCTTGTGGGAATCCGTAATTTCCTGAATTTCATGAATTTTTTATTATAAACGATTTGAAAGCTCAGCTACAAGCCAAAAACTTATCGATCAAAAACCCGAAAAATAGTCTGGCTGAGATGCGTAACATGTGCAATGAAGTTAAGGCTAAACATGACAATAAATTGGCTAAATTACTTACTGAAAATGAGACTTTGAAAAAGCAATGCAAAAACCTGTGTGATTCAATCAAAGAAACGAAATCTAAGTTTATAGAACAGACAACCTCTTTGATTGCCAAAAATGATGAATTCAAAGCTCAAATTCAAGAGAAAGGTTTCACAATCACTGCCCTTAAGAACGAGTTGAGGAAATTAACTGGAAATAGTGTGAATACTAAGTTTGCAAAACCATCAATCTTGGGAATGCCAGTTTCACAACCTCCTAGAAACCGAACAGTTGTTAGACAACCAAATGCGTTTAGATCTGAACGAACAAAACTCGAGGTGTGCAACCCAAGTTGATGTGAAACAAGTTTTGTCAAAACCAGTTACTTCACAATCTAGACCAAATATTCAGACAGTTAGTGGTCGTTCTAAGGCTCAATCTCATAAGTCTAAGGCTAAGGAAGTAAATGCTCATGCTAAGGTTCGATCCCCTAAGACTAGAAGCCACAACAGGCCCGTAGGACCAAAGAGTCATGCTCAGAAACCTAGTAGGCAGATTGCTGTAGGACTAAGAAATTCTCCTAACAAGCATTCTACAGTGTATGAGAAATCTAACACTCCTAGATCTTGCCTTAAGTGGTTACCGACGGGTAGAATCTTTAAGATGGTTGGTCTTAGATGGATACCTATTAGTACAGATGGCATTTCAAAGATTGACTGTGAAACTCCAAATGGTCTGGATACCAATGTCACCAACCCATATAAATGCAAGCAAAATCGTCATGTTAGTGCAGGGAATCCTTACTTAAGTGCAGGTACATCGATCATTTCCTCCAAGGAAAAACTCAGAGTGTGGCGGCCAAAAGGTCTGATATCTCCTAACTTGGGGGTTCAGGAAACTCAACAGTGATGTTCATGCATAATGATGTCTGAACAAATTAGTTCAGGACTCGCGTTGCAACAGTCTACTTTGGGAAGAATATCGATAGTTATTCTTCATGTATCCTTTGTATATATCTTAAATTAAAATATAGAATAGGAATATATCTAAAGTGTAAAAAGATAGATATAAAACCAACAAAAACCATAAAAATCTGAAAAACTTAAAAAATACCAAAAATAGTTTCTCTAGGCATGATTTCTGGTTATCGATAACATTTACGATCCTAGAAATGTCATTCAATAATGACACGGGTCTTTAAATGAAGCTCGAGCAGAAGTTAAACTAAATGGTTAAAAACATGTCATGATGGCTTGCAGTTACATCACACTGTAACCCGTTCTTCAACATGGGGAAAGCTTGTCGCCAAAAAGACGGCTGTTCCTCCAACTGGGTGAAGTTCACCCGGGCATGGATTACTTTATATCCATGTTTCTTCGATTTGATGTACGTTTCAGTGCATCATTTCTAGTGTAAGAAGAGAAATCTTCTTTGCAACCACAAATAC
This sequence comes from Artemisia tridentata subsp. tridentata, assembly GCA_021014915.2. Classification (NCBI taxonomy): domain Eukaryota; kingdom Viridiplantae; phylum Streptophyta; class Magnoliopsida; order Asterales; family Asteraceae; genus Artemisia; species Artemisia tridentata. The sequence continues at coordinate 359,080,553 of CP139502.1, forward strand.
TTTTCTGTCTATGATTCTTCAGGAAAGTATTTTGCTTCACATAATGTTCAAAGGTCATTGGAAAAATCAATCGGACTTGCGCGTTCATAAATTTTTCATACTCAATCAACGTCCACAGCATTCTGATTTGTAATCAGGACATTGATTGAGGGGGAGAGTAGCTTTCAAAATTTATGAGTTAACTCCAGAAAGAAAGGCCATAGGATTCTTTTATATATGCAAGTATAGGGACTTATATGCAATTTGCTAATTGTTTCCTAGGAGTATATGAATTAGAGGATCATTTATGCCTTTATTGAAAGTTAAATCCCAACTTAGGAATGACAAGGACCAAATCTGCCAATTGGTGAAAGTTTCCCTCTAGGTATAAATACACCCTTGCAATTTGACCAAGTCAAAAGATCCCATCTCAGTAAAAGATTAGTCAAACTGTACTATTCATCTTCTCCCTAAAACTTGCGATTTGCCTGATTTTTTTTTCGGAATCCGTGGAATCTTGCCTAGGTATAAAATGAGTTATGATTAAGTCAATTGTTTATATCTATTAACGTTGCCTGATTCTAATTCATATCTATCGTATTCTAGGCCGCCCAATCGAATCTTTTCTGAACCTTGTCCGAATCTTGGTTAGGGCTTGCTCATGTTGTTTGTTTAATGGGATTTGCTCAGAATATTATATAGATGCCTTGTTATAAATTTCCAGCTTCCTCTTTCATACTTGCGTGTACCAGATTGATTTTCGAATGAATGATTGACTCAAAAAAGTCAAAATCATGCGTGTGTTAGTATTCTCATAGGATATGATAGTACCTTGGTTTTAGTTTGCATGTGGTGTTGTTTGGATACCCTGATGTTGCGTTTAGGAGCCATATCTATTAGGATCAATTTGTGAGGATACATAATAGTTGTGAGTTACCAGTTAAGTTTGTGGTAACGGTTTTGGCTCTAGGTTTCCTGAGTGCGATTTGATGCCTAAGTGTTTGTTTCAAAGTGGATTTGATGATTCTAGGTTGTGAGTTACGACTATGAGTTTTTGATTGCGTTTCGGGCTTAATGTTCTTGGTTGCGATTTGCCTGTCTGTTCTTGATTGCGTTTTACATGATTGTGCTTGGTTGCAATTTGGTTATATGCTCTTATATGCGATTTGAGTTGATGTACTAGTTTGTGTGTTGAGATCTTGAATCTCTGGGTGTTCTAAAGGTTATTCATGGTTGCGATTTTCCAGCTATTTTCTTGGTTGCGTTTTGCTCCTTAAATGGTTTAATTGCGATTTAATTAAATGACCTTGCCTGTTATTTGATGTGTCAATCCTGTGTTGCGATTTGGTGGTTGTTTTTTTTTATGTTTGAGTTTGATACCTAATTGCGATTTGCCCTGTTATGCTTGATTGCGATTTGATGTTTTATTCATGATTGCGATTTGATCAGTTAAGGTTAATTGCGACTTGGTGGTCAAGTTATATGGTTGCGTTTTGATGCTTATGTTTGGTTGCGATTTGACCTTATCTAACTGCCTGCGATTTGATTGTCCCATGTTGCATGTTGAATAAAATATTGCTTTGCTTTACTCAAATCACAATATCTACGATTTGAATATTTTTAAATATTTTATCTTCTGCGATTTGGCTCATGGGTGTCAGGACTGCGATTTGATCATAATATTAAGGTCAAATCGCAATGTCTACGATTTGATCTGGACGTTAATTTATATTCAAATTGTAGGACCACATGTGTTGCGATTTGCTCCCACATTGTTGCGATTTGAATATTTAATCATTGCGATTTGATCCAATGCGTAATTATTGCGTTTTGAGTAATATTGCGATTTGATCACCTGACAGTTTGCGATTTGAATGTTGCAATATGTGTTGAGATTTGATACTATTCTTGATTGTTGCGATTTGTGTGCTTTGTGATTTGATCATTAGATTGATTGCGATTTGACTTTTGCTATTTGGTTTAGTGTGGTTAGATGTATATAAATCCATAATCGTGTCTAATATCTATTCTTGCATATTGTACACCATGAGTGCATGATTATCAAATCATTGTTCTAAACTATGATCTAACCTCGAGCATTGGCTCTTATCTAACATTGCATCTGTATGTTTGCTGCCCTGTGAATGTGTGTGTGCAGATTTAATGGCTGATATTAATGTCAACGTTCCTGCTGAACAAGCACCTGTGGTCCCACCTCCTGTACGTTCAGATGATCAAATCCTACCTCGTGACAGATGGGTTCCTATTGGAAGGAGCAACTGCTATCTAGATACGGAGAGGTCACAACCCAATCCTATCTACAAAATCGCATTGGACATACTGAGGGAAACCACATTCTTCAATGCGTTCACAACCAACTCTACTATTCCCTCCATATAGATCCAGCAGTTTTGGAACACTGTGACTCTAAACAGAGACACCGGTTGCTACCGTTGTCAGCTTGATGAACTATGGTTTGAGCTCACCAAAGACACCCTCAGAGAAGCACTACAAATCTCACCGGTCATCGTGAACCAACCATTCACTCCACCACCATCACCCGATGACCTCATCAACTTCATAAATGATCTGGGCTATCCCACGACAGTCAACACACTATGTTCAGTAATCACTAATGACATGTATCAGCCCTGGAGGGCAATCATCACAATCATCAACATGTGTCTCACTGGAAAAACTTCAGGGTATGAAAGGCCAAGAGCTCTAGTGTTACAAATCTTATGGGGAATCGTTAAGAGAGCGAACATTGACTTTGCTGAACGGATATGGGAGGAATTTACTCACTCCATTCACACATTCCTTGAGGATAAAATGAAACTAATTTTGCATCAGACTAGTAAGAAAACCGTCAACAAAATGGTTATTCCGAACATCAGATACACAAAGAGAATAATTTGCCATCTTCAATGTCTACACAAGTTTCATCTAAGATCTGACTCTCCTCTCCACTTGCCATCAGAGGAACATGTTCTGGGAAATCTCAAGTTTTCTGCCAAAGGAACCAAGCAAGAATTCTTTGGGATGATCATACCTGAAGCTCTTATCTCGGATAACATTCGAAATGCTCCTTATTATCCGGATTATTTGAGTAGATTGGCGGCATATCAAAAGTATCTTGCTGATAAGCTGGGTGGTGATGCTGGATCCCCTGCACCAAAATCTCAGAAAGTAACCAAGCAAAGCAAATCTAAACCAATAAAGAGAAAGGATGCATCCCCTGTAGAAGATGCTCCTAAGGAAGCTAAGAAACTCAAAAGGAGTGCTGCAGGTAAGTAACAGGGATCCAAGAGACGGAAATTGGAAAGATAAGCTGTTGATGAAGACGTTCTAGTATCTGAACCAACTCTAAGAGATGAGGAGGATGTTGACCTTCAAAAGGCTCTGGAACTTAGTACCCAAGAATATGCAGAGTCAACGGGACACACTACTAAAGGTGAGATCCTCAGAGAACCAGATACAGGAAGACGTCAACCGCTGCCTGTAGTGGAAGGAAAAGGAAAGGGGATTGCTACTGTTGAATAGGTTGCTCAAACACTTCTTGATATCTATTCTCCAACACCCAAGACAACAACCACAAAGTTCATCCTCAAGAAGCCTGAATCCGAACCCTCTAAAGTTGTTGAATCTTCTGAAACTGCAAGAGAAAAGTCACCGAGTGTAGAACTCAATACAGACTCTAGTGACACAGAAACCGACGAGCTGACAACGGAGGAGAAAAATGCTGAGATGAACGTTAAAGATGATGCAGATCCCGAGCCTGACAAAGCTGAGAAAGAAAGTCAATATCTTGAAAGAGAATTCAAATCGGATCCCCCACTTGAATCACTTCACGATGAGTTCGTGTTAACGGCATATCCTGAAGTTCAAGAAAATCTAAAGATGAGAACCGATGATCAAGTTCACCTGGAGGAACCGGTTAGCTCAACGGGTACTCTGTCTTCTCTCAAAAACCTTGAACACGACCCTACATTTGGAGATCAGTTCATCACAGACAAGACTACTAAGGCTGAGTCCGACAGACAAATGATGAAAAAGAGGTTGTGTCAATGGTATCGGTCACCATTGAACAAGACTCTTCAGCACTCGGAACAATGGCAATTCCTACTCCCACCATAACACCAATCATTGATATTCCCTCATCCGCAAAAACAACTACAGCAACTGTCACAAAGCTGGAAAATCTCAACCTTAAGCATAAGGTAATTACTGCTGTTGATGATTATGCCGCTGAAGCTGTAAGACGGGCAATGGAAGCACCTTTGAGAGCTCGCTTCAAAGATCTTCCCACCATAGATATGAAGGAAATTCTTCTTCAACGTATGTTTGAGACTAATCAGCACAAAGGTCATGAAGATCATAGAAAACTATACGAGGCATTGCAAAGCTCGTTTGACCGTGACAACGCTGATCAACTCATTAAGGACCTGGCTGAAACTAGAAAAAGGAAGAAGAAGAGCCAGGACAAACCTGATACACCACCTGGGTCTCCACCACAACCTCCTCTACCTCCTGCACCATCTAGGGCATCTGGAGCTGCTGGTTTTTCTGGAACTTCAAGTTCTTCACAAGCTCAACAACAACCTCATCCTTCTGCATCATCTATAGAAAAGGATCAGTTGAAGCAGTCTACTGGTCAAAGCTTGTCAAAGAATGTCTCATCCTCTGGATATGCTGTTTGGACGACAATTGACACAAGATTCAAGCCTTCAGTCTCATCAATTCCTGAAGATTTCGTGATGCATGAAGTATCAGATGTAAACTATCAAGATCAGTACTCTGATGATGATGATGACGGTGCAAATTCTCACATTCCAAAGGTGAATCCTAGGGAAGATTGGTGGATGTCCTTTTCACGAGAAGAAATTGCCGCAAACCCGGGTTCCACTTGGTCCATTCCTACAAGTGAGGAAATGAAAGCATGGTTGAAGCCCCTGACAGAAGAAGAATGACCTGCTACACCAAAACCAACATGGTCCGTCCTATCATTAGAGACACATGTTCCCGAAAACAACTGGGCAGCTGTGATTGCATCTCACCATGTACCTCCTCCTGAGCACTCATTACTGGCTCAAACTGGTGAGATGGGAACCTTTATGGACTGGTTCTGCAAGCAGAAAGGAATCTCGTCACTCACACCACAAGATTTGGAAGGTCAAGCGTATAAAATAGTCAAAGTCTTCCATCCTGACGTGATTCATCTTCAATACCAAATAGAGGAATGTCACAAGCTCTTGACAGACCAAGTGGATGACGGGATCCTCAAATACGATGTCAGCAAGCCTCTCTGATGCGTGGTTTTGCAACCTTACAACAGGTTTTACCTCTCGAGGGATCTCAAGAGGCTTACAACCCCACCAGGCAGTGTACCTGACCGATGTAGTATAGTGTAGTGGTAAGTACGGGGGATTGATCTTTCTCCACAGGGAATAGTGTCGTTAGGATTGAAAAACTACTCTAGTAGGTCTAAGGGTGAGGGAAGATTCTTTTTGTATTTTTATGTTTTTATGAAAGCAAGTAAAATCTCGGGTTTGAAAGAGTGGGCGGAATTAGTTGCTAGTCAACTAACCCAAATAACTACGAATGCAAATAAAATAAAATAACTGAAAATGAAAAGAGTTGTGAAACTTATGTGGAGAGAAATGTGTTTACTTAGATTTCCTTACTCCCTAACTATCTTTTACCGGTTGATTAGTGTGTATTAATTGCGTGGATGACGGGTGTATTCCTAATACCAATCGTGGGGTGGCGTACGTACTTCCCCAACTCTATAAGCTCCTACTTCACTCCTATGTCGAGCCGGCTAAGAAGCTCCTAACATGGGATCACTAGAATTCGCTCATGCATTAAATACAACCATAAAAACCTAGTACGCATTGGTTCATGTTTCTTAAGACGTTCAAGCAAGTTACCGTATAGGAAGTTAGCCAGTTTTCTTAAGCCTAACATCGATGAACAATCATCCAATACAATCAATAACACACTAATAACCAATAATCAATAGTTAGGTTTCATTAGATCTAAGCAAACACAAGATAAATCTAGCCTAGCATGTTAATTAAAAGACAAGAACAAGATATAATCAAACAACACATAGACATATTGATTGATTAAATGAACACTTATCTTCAATTAAACATGGGAGATCCAAGGGTATGAAAACCCTTAAAAATGGCAGAAATTCGTCTTAGGGTTTCTCCTCACAAAGTTGCACACTAATGACAAAAAATTGCAAAACTATATATAGAGTTTAAGGCCTGACGGCGTCACGTTATAGATCTTGACGCCGTCACCTCGCCGTGTCTAGGGTTCCCGGATGGCCTTCTTGACGCCGTCCCTCTTTAGTCGTCCAAAATCCTCCCTGGCTTATCAAGGCTTGACGCCGTCAGAAATGGGCTTGACGCCGTCAGAAATGGGCTTGACGCCGTCCCGCTTTAACTTAAACCGTGATGGCCTTGATTTTCTTAAAGCTTGACGCTGTCAGAAATCCATTGTAAAATTCTCTGGCTTATCATGTGTATTTTTAATATCCACCTCTTTTGCCAAGCCATGACGCCGTCAAGAGCAATACTTGACGCCATCAAAGGTACTTTTCCAGCCGATTTTGAGACTTTGCCGTTTTCTTCACTTTTATGCTCCAAAAACGTCCAAAATGCTTCCTTTTCCAGATTTCTTCTCCAAAGTACCTAAAATGACAAAAGGAACGATTTAGGGCAATATTTGATCAAATAAATACGATTTAGGGCTTAAATAACCCCCTTGATTGCGTGGTTTTGTAACCTTACAACAGGTTTTACCTCTCGAGGGATCTCAAGAGGCTTACAACCCCACCAGGCAGTGTACCTGACCGATGTAGTATAGTGTAGTGGTAAGTACGGGGGATTGATCGTTCTCCACAGGGAATAGTGTTCGTTAGGTATGAAAGGCTACTCTAATTAGGTCTAAGGGTTGAGGAAGATTCTTTTTGTATTTTTATATTTTATGAAAGCAAGTAAAATCTCGGTTTTGAAGGAGTGGGCGGAATTAGTTGCTAGTCAACTAACCCAATTTACTACGAATGCAAATAAAATAAATAACTGAAAATAAAATGTGGTGAGAAACTTATGTGTAGAGAAATGTGTTTACTTAGATTTCCTTACTCCCTAACTATCTTTTACCGGTTAATTAGTGTGTATTAGTCGCGTGGATGACGGGTGTATTCCTTAATACCATTCGTGGGGTGGCGTACTTACTTCCCCAACTCTACAAGCTCCTACTTCACTCCTATGTCGAGCCGGCTAGGAAGCTCCTAACATGGGATCACTAGAATTCGCTTGTGCATTAAATACAACCATAAAAACCTTTAGTACGCGTTTGGTTCATGTTTCTTAAGACGTTCAAGCAAGTTACCGAATAGGAAGTTAGCCAGTTTTCTTAAGCCTAACATAGATAAACAATCATCCAATACAACTAATAACACACTAACAACCAATAATCAATAGCTAAGTTTCATTAGATCTAAGCAAACACAAGATAAAATTAGCCTAACATGTTAAACAAAAGACAAGAATAAGATAGAATCAAACAACACATAGACATATTGAATGATTAATTGATAACTTATCTTTCAATGAAACATGGAAGATCTCAAGGCAAAAAGCCCTGAAAAAGTAGCTAAAATCGTCTTAGGGTTTTATCCCAAAATTCCACACACTAAGCTCTCTTTAATGACAAAAGATTAGAAAACTATATATAGATTTTTGGATCTGACGGCGTCACCTTATGGAGTGTGACGCCGTCACCTCGCCGCTTCTAGGGTTCCCGGATGACCTTCTTGACGCCGTCCCTCTTTAGCTCTTCAAAAATCCATTCTGGCTTATCAAGGCTTGACGCCGTCGAACCATGAACGTGACGCCGTCCCCTTATGATTTAAGCCGTGACGCCCTTGATCAAGTTAAAGCATGACGCCGTCAGAATTTACATGCTATTTTCACTGGCCTATCATGAGTAAATTTCACGTCCACTTTTTCTTGCCAAAGCATGACGCCGTCTGGGGTTAATTGTGACGCCGTCAAGAGTAACTTTTAGCCGATTTTTGAGACTTTGCCGTTTTCTTCACTTTAATGCTCCAAAAACGTCCAAAATGCCTCCTTTTCCAGATTTCTCCTCAAAAGTACCTAAAATGACAAAAGGAACGATTTAGGGCAATATTTGATCAAATAATACGATTTAAGGCTTAAATGACCCCTTAAAAGCGGTACACTTTTCGCTTCATCACCCCTAAAAGCGGTACACTTTTCGCTTCATCAAATACCCTTACACTTGAGATTTCCTTGTCCTCAAGCAAATGCGCTTTTATTCTAATCAAAATACAAGTTAGGGGTCATTTAATGCTAATATAAAAGTAATTACAACAAATAGTCGTTCCACTTTAATCATAATAAGCACGGAGATTACAAACTAGCACCTCACAAGTAGTGTTTAGATACTCACATCTCTCAGGTGTCATCAAAATAAATCTCATAAATGAAAACGGATAATATCTCTCACTACCTGTCATAGCAAATAGATTAACATAGGCTTGGGAAAGGATCGAAAACCTCCTCCACTAGGCGTAAGCACCTAAGATAAACTATCAAAGAGGGCTTTTAAATGGGTTATAACGAGAGGTGTAGGGATATGATAAACACGGTTTTGTTGGATAAAGGATATTTTACTGGTGGCGAGTTAAAGATCTTGATCAATTACATGTACAATATGGCGTTGCTAAGCCAAGACTAGACTCGACTTAAGCTAAGAACAAAATAACAAAAACATAAAATAAACATAAAATGAAACGGGATGGTAGTCCGTATGTTTTTTCTACTTTTCTTTTTCTCATTTTTTTGTATTTTTTTTCTTCATTTTTTTCGATTTTTTTTTTTTTTTCATACACTCTTACCCTACCATCCAAAATAATACATCATAGGGGCCTCGGTTCTCCCCTTACACTTGAACTTTTACATAACTTTACATAAAATTATTCTAATGACTCGAATCAAGATAATCGAAACACTTGGAGTACTTTTTAAAATATTTAGCACATACGGGGGTAATAATGTTGTTCTTCCCCATTACTCCATTACACTAGTACTTTACCCATGAGTCCCAATCGTCCCAAAACAATATGTACAAGGATATGACTCGACTTAGCAACCATGTAATCAATTAGATAATTAACTTGGGGTTTAAACAAATGTTGTCACAATAATGCACTAAAAATGAGTGCATACAAGGTAGGCTAAGGCGATTTGGGTGTACATTTAAGTGGGGTTTAACAAATTCTTCCTTTAAGTAAAATGCTTAAAGGTCGAAACGAAAAGATAGGCTCTGAGGGGTGTACTAGGGGTATCGTGTACTAAAAATGAGTACAACGCAAAGGGTGTGGGAGAATTACTTGACCAATGTAGCCAAAGTAATTATAACAAAAACACAGGTGTAAAACAATGGGTTAATCCTAATGCCTCTTATCATGTAGTAAATCTAACTACACGAATGTAGTCTCACTTGTGGCCTCGGAATGGTCCTAACGCAAGTTCTAGAATCTAAGTGCTACCGGTACACACATCATAGCATAAATGCTTTTCCTACCAATTCTAAGGGCGAACCTCACATATTTGGGGGTGGAAAATTTTTTTAGTGGTACGGTTTTTGTACTAGTCATATAACTCCTATCCGTGAGACGCTCATTAAGATCAAAGTTTCATTCCTAAATGTTGTAAAAAATTTTAAATTTGGCACTAAAATTGCCCTAACAGGTATTTCTCTCAGTTTTATTACACATATACCATTAAACAAACACAAATCAAGCGTAATTGCATTCTCTAAAGTATCGTATTTTTACCCCCCCCCCCTTACACTTAAGATGAACATTGTCCCCAATGTTCAAATAACAAGACGTAAAAGTAAAAAGGTAAAAGAATGAAATCAAATACTCCCCTGATTCGTTCGGTGGATAAAAAAGTAACATGGTTAGATCTTCTTCCAAGAGAATGTAGAAGCTCCAAGACTAATGCATCGCCAAAAGCTTGATTCCACATACATTTCCATGTCCAAAATAACCTGTTAAACCTGAGAAAACAAACACGAAAACCTGCATAACATCGGCGGGATAAATTCTATATAAGGATATAATGCTTGTGGAATGATAATTTTGCAGATTCCTGGAGATTATAAGTTAGAGATTTAATAAAAACTTTTTATGAAAACAAAACTTTCAAAAATTTCAGAAAATTAAAACCTGACGCCGTCAGAAATGATCTGACAGAATTCTCATGTTAAGTTTCCGGAAAATTTCTGGAAAAACCTATACCTTACTTCCTGGAATTCCTGCAAAATATCATTATGACTCGATACAAGCATTTGACTCAAACAAATACTAATATGTATGTTAATTTATTATTATTACGATTCATGTTCATTTGTTCTAATAAACCGATTTGGATTTCCCTTACACTTATCTTTTGCAAAATACCTTTATATGTAGTTAAGACGAAGTTAAAAACAAGATAAAGCATTTTCACAATTTAGTTTTGAACATGAATCAATAATAATAAAAATTAAACATACATACGGAAGCAAATAAAATCAAACAACCAAACAAATAAACACACAAAGCAAATAAAGCTTGGGTTGCCTCCCAAGAAGCGCTTGTTTTTGTTCGAGTCACGAGCCTGACTCTACCCTTATTTAACGGATAAAGGAGAGGTTTTTCCTACACTTAGGATTAAGTGCAGGTGATAGTAGCGATACACACCATCTTGGTGGAAGTATGCCGCGTGAGAAAAGAGTGGTGGATGAATTATATACTCAAAGGGGTGTGCTCCTTTCATCATAACCTTACCTAGTTCACTTTGGTCAATGGGTGAATTAAAGTTTTCTCCTAAAAAGGGATCGTCTTCTATCAACTTCGAGAGATTCCTAGTTGGGAATCCATCTTGACCTAATAAACCCGGTTTAAATCCATAATGTTTCTTGTGATCAATCATGAATGGGTGATGTAAGTATGTAAGGTCATGGTTCACTCCTATATTAGCTTCCACTCCACATGGCCTAGATTCTACTACCTTAATCTTAACATTACCCGGACTACATGGTTTGATGGGTGGATCGGGACCTTTTTTAATTCCTAAATTCACATCTAAAGATGGAAGATTAGGTAACGGTTTTGGTTGAGGCTCCGGTTCATCAAAAATAGGAACTTCCATATAACTAAAAGAAAGGTTATGACTACAAGTATTCAAACCTATATCCTCTAGTTGTGTTTGGTCCAAGGGTTCTACCTCCATCGGGATTCCTAAAGTCTCTTCTACATATAGAGTTTAAGGGCTGACGGCGTCACGTTATAGATCTTGACGCCGTCACCTCGCCGTGTCTAGGGTTCCCGGATGGCCTTCTTGACGCCGTCCCTCTTTAGTCGTCCAAAATCCTCCCTGGCTTATCAAGGCTTGACGCCGTCAGAAATGGGCTTGACGCCGTCAAAAATGGGCTTGACGCCGTCCCGCTTTAACTTAAACCGTGATGGCCTTGATTACCTTAAAGCTTGACGCTGTCAGAAATCCATTGTAAAATTCTCTGGCTTATCATGTGTATTTTTAATATCCACCTCTTTTGCCAAGCCATGACGCCGTCAAGAGCAATACTTGACGCCATCAAAGGTACTTTTCCAGCCAATTTTGAGACTTTGCCGTTTTCTTCACTTTTATGCTCCAAAAACGTCCAAAATGCTTCCTTTTCCAGATTTCTTCTCCAAAGTACCTAAAATGACAAAAGGAACGATTTAGGGCAATATTTGATCAAATAAATACGATTTAGGGCTTAAATGACCCCCTAAAAGCGGTACACTTTTCGCTTCATCACTCTCCCACTTGGTGGTCCACCAGGTCATGTCACCATACAAGCAGACTTCTTCTTCAACAAGGATCTGGAATACCTTCGTTTCGGCGACAAGGGTTGTAAACATGCATTGTCAATCACCAAGATGAAGGCTGCACATTATCCTGATGTTGGGCTAGAACAGATGGTACCCGATCAGATGTAGATAGACGAAGAGTACAAGTATGACGTTGCTGCTTCAGATGGTATATCCCACTGGTGGTTCCACAAGAAATGATTCTACATCAATAGACATGCTGCTGATGGTAATCGTCGGGCAGTACGTACTCATATGAGAATCCCAAGTGTTGTCAGAGTTGAGATCTTCTCCATGTATGGATATGACTATCTGAGCAAAATAGTGCTTCGCAGGGCTGATCTTAAAGAACATGTTATAGCAGAAAATGACTTCAAGCACTTGTATCCTAGTGACTTTGAAGATATGTACTTACTAAATCTTCATGGACATTTGAATCATCTACCTTCACGTGACAAAAAGATTCTCTCTGCTGCAGTCAACTTATAGATCAGGGGTCTAGTGATCAGTCAACGTGTAGGCGACTTCCAGCTTGGGATTGAAAGCTATCAGACTCAACTCAATCTTACAAAACCTCGATGGGAAGCAATGGGATTGGAGTTCAAAAACGACTACACAGTTATCGAATCTCCAAGAGCTGCCACTTTTAAAGACAAGTATGGGGTTCAGATGATCATGAGGTTCAATGAGATTCATAAGTTTAGTGATGGAACTCTACGTCAGATAGATGAGGCTTTGGATTACTGGGTGAAAGAATTTAAGATCAACAAGAATAATCCGGGGTTGAACACTAGGTTCTGGACTGAAAAAAACGTGATGGTGAGTGAAGCATTTTTTAGGGCTATTGAGAACAGGCTAAAGACACAGAGGTTCTTCCGCAACTTGGAAAGCTTTCTCGGTGGCAGAATTTGAGAGGGTGATTATAGACTCTTACAGAGAACCGGATGAAGATATCCTCTCCGTAATAGTTAGTCCTCTTTTGTGGTTGTGTAATTCTGTAATATAAAAAACTTTGTACTGATGAAGTGGTGATAACTATGTGATGCGTGTGTGTTAGCTTACTCTCCCTCTTCGATTAAAGGGGAGCAGTAGAATGTTCCAGTATCAGAATATATGTTAAACCTGACCACATTTTCTCCCATGATCTCCAATCTATTTAAATCAATTGGGATTACAAATCTCAAAAGGTTTGAAATTGTTGATCGGGGGAGAGAATGTGATTTAAATATGAAATCTGATAAAATGTGATGTTTTGGACTCAAGTGTAGGCTTTCCCATATGTGCTAAACTCTTTCGTATATCGATGCACATATTAAGGGGGAGCGAATGATTTATGATGGCAATTGTGGAAGAATACCAAAAACCGACCAGTTTATTTAACGCACTGGAGATATAAGGATGGTAAGGTTAGGTATAAGTTCCCACGATTCCGCCAGAACTGGAGGGATCTACCCAGGGATAATTCACTAGTTAGTGTAGAAGTCCTTAGGTATGATTAAAAAGGAGAAACGTGTGATTAAGGGAAGAGTGCCGACTGAGATGGAGCTAGCACTGGAACAAACCCAACAAGGTGCTAGTGATGAAGTCTCGGTAAGCGCTGAAGGGGTTGAAGAATGAAAAAGAAATGTAAAGATAAATGGTGAAAAGAAAGAAGCCCTCCTTACACTTTAGGCAGAAACCGGGTCAATACATATGCTTTCAGAATAACTTAATTGATTGCTGACATTGAAGACAAGTATCATGGACCCAGTGATACGCTGCACAAACCTCCCTAGCCACTCAAGGTCCCTCAAAGGACTCTTGTTTCATTTGAAATGGAGATCAATACATTTCTATCGTCTTTCTCACTCCGAGTTTGACGATATTGAAAAGGTGGTAGTTCTCTCCAGCCTCCGATCACTAAACCAAAATGCACTATTGAGTCTAGAGCCAAGAGATCATCAATAAATCTCACTAGGACACATTTCCAATATGCTTGCTGTTTCATACATCGTGAAAAGTAAGAAAATATATGTTAAGAGTCCTACGCATTATCCTTGTGGTATTGCCAGAACATCTGAGTGATATGTAAAATATTCACAATGAAGATGGAAATCCTTCTAGAGCCAACATCAAACAAGCTCTTGGTGGGTAACATGTAAGATCCTTCATGGATCAAACTTGTGACAACTGGTAAGAAACAATGGAGCGATTCACTATTGAATCAATCTTGTTCCAGGAATTGGATTGACGGTCTCATTCAATCAATGAATTTAATTCACTGATTCACTCTACCGTGTTGTCTGCTTTGAGACATTCCGATAAGAGAACATGCTTGTTATGATGACTCCAATGTTAATTCGTTGGATGAGTCTATACAACAAGCTGGAAATTCCTGTCAAGGAGAATTCTCTTTAAAGGGAACTCTACCTGATCACAGGTCGGTCCTCACATAACCGAAGGTTAATCCAACCACACCGAGCAAATGACAAAGCCATATTCGCTCTCCAACTTTATTGCTAACTGTTTTATTTCAGATTCATATAAAGATGGTGATGGTGGTCCCTGATTTCAGTAGAGACGTGTCAATCCACACTCCAAGCTCACACTTACAAATCATTATCAAAGACATCATGATACTTGAAAGACCTACAACACAACTTTCGCAACTCATATGAGACTTATCACGATCCAGAAAAGTGTGAGCATGCAGTACTAAAGTCACAACAAATCACATGAAGGCAATATTACTACAAAGGATGAACTTGGAGATTTACGGTGGTTGATGATCTCAAAGAAAGCTCCAAGATCAAAACTTCACAAAGGAACAATACTCACGTAATCATGACTTGATGAACAAAGTTTACCAAACATGAAGAATCAAAGACTACGGGCTAAAGAAATTAATGTCATCGGAATGCTAGAATTCAAATTGTAATTTCTGGGGTGACCTCCCTTAGGGGGAGATTGTTAGGAATATAAATATTCATATGAAAGACTCGGTCACCCCGAGTAGTCATTAGCATTAAGTTAGCTCGTAGGCTTATTAATAAAAGTTTAGTTATAGTTATATTAGCATAGTTGTAGTAATATTTGTGGAGTTGGGTCGGGTCTTTTACCCACTGTCAGCTCACTCCACAGCCCACTAGGGGCACTTTAGCTTGTAAGTATATATACCCCTTCCCACACATGGGAAGGGTTGGATGTTCTTCTCATATTAATCATACAACTATTGTTTCTCTCACTAGAATATCCCACTTTCTCTCTCTAACTCTTCTTGAATTCGGCCTTGATCTTAATCCAACATTGTGTTACGATATCCAATATCCTACACCAAGCCTTCCGTCATTAGTGTCTACAAAGGGCCTGACAAGAGACACTTTGAGGTTCATGATCCCTTTACATTCTCTGACTTTCGGATCACTGAATTGGATGAATTGGGTCCAATCATAGTAAAGAAGCAAAACATGGTTGTCAAAGACCTGATGAAATCCCTGAGGCAAAGATATGACAAACTAACAAAAACACCTGATTGTAAGATCGTACGAAAATCCGTTATGATAATCTTTGTTAATTAGTAACAACCTCGAATTACCGTTTAACAAAGCCCATTTTTATGGGGAAATTTAAAATTTTTTACTTACTATGTTATTCCTACCACGTCACAACATCACAACAATTACCGAATGTCGACACTAGTTCACGACGTACATTACGGAACATACTTATATTACAACGACTAATAGTTTACAAATCGCCCTTTACACAATTTACAAATTTTAGTTAAAACTAATATATCTATAACTTAATTACATATTACACAAATCATATTTCACTAATGTAAATTAAGCAGATTAACTGCTCGGCCCACTACACCAACAGCAGCCCATCACCCTACCTTCTTACACGTTTCAAGCCCAATTCCAAAGTTAGTTTAACTTTGTGATTTTATTATAAAACTCGACAGCCACAACCTCTCCAAAACAGCCAATTTTCTCGCTAGTTATAAACACAACTTGTCCATATTTTTACACCGTCTTGATCACGACCCACTAGATAATATATGTGTCGAATTTCAGTACTAGATATCGAGTACACCTATAATTGTGAAGGCCAAATCATTTGTCCCAACTCACCTAGCTCGATAAACATAAAACACCAAAACTACACCATATTACACCACTCTTTTCCTACATCTTCCTAGTGACTCTTTTAGCATACTATGTTAACTAGCACGTCAATATCAAATTGTATTTTGCAAAACTTCTCGTTGCACCCATATAAAATTAGCAACCGAACATGCACAATTATAATCCAACAACAAGAGACAAATACCACCAAACCCTCTAAGATATTTTAGCAAAACATGCCACCTCTCCAACAAGAACAGTAGAAATCAATGATTGATTTGAAGTCTTCTAGTCAATAAGAAACGTGTGAAATTCTTGTATATAGTCTACCCTTCATTGGCCACCTACACTACTTACCTCACCCCCCCCCTTTCACTCTCACTAATCACCTTCGAAGTCTAGTAACTGCTGTCTCAAACCAGGAAACAACCAAGTAAGAAATAAACTCTTTAAAAATGGAATTCGAACCAAGCTAGTAAACTGCATACTCACCCTTGTAACTTCATTCGAATGCCACCTCTCTTTCACCTCTCCCACTCTACATATCACTCCCTCTCAATCACATACAAGTCTTCTTACATTATTCTAGACTCGGTTTACAAGTCGAAGGGTGTATTCTAGTCTATACGGGTTTTAGTTCGGTAATCGTTCCTGTGTTTCTAATCTATCCAGCAAGTAACATCATTCTTCCCTCTCATTGTAAGTCTCCTACCCTCATTACAACTCATGTTAACGTGGAAATCAATCTCATGCATGATAACTCTCTAGCATTACCATTTTGAATAACTATACGTATATATGTTGAATACGTTACAAATTATATACTAGTTTTCTACTTAAGTTAAGACAGAAAATCATCATTTCACATCAACATGTCGTATACTATCTCACATATGGTCCAAACGAACCAAACAACACTAATGGTCAAACCGGGTGAGAATTTGTAAGAAAATATACTAAGTATCTTAACCGCTCGACTAGCTCACTAAACACCTGGGTTATCCCTAATTTTTACACGTAACATGCCTATATTGTTAAACCACTTAATAGTTGACTTAGCTAACTACATATTTCATTCTTTAAGATTCTACTCATAAGACCAAAGCGATCCTCGAATCAAACCATTTAAATTCGACATCAATAGTTTTAGACAAATTAAATTTTCAGAAAATATACCAAGTATTTCAAGTTTAAAAACTGATCTGACGTGTCCACTTTCGGTCCCATTATTTTTGAATTTGAACATATAACATACTAAACTCCTTGCACCATTCGATAGACCACCCAGCTAGTTACTTATTTGGAATTTTGAGTTTGACCTTATAAGATCTTTCGACCCTCAAAAATCACTCGTTTAAAACTGACTCGCTAGCAAAATAAATATAACATTTTTAGAAAATTATTTAATTTCCGATTGGGCTTATATTCAGCCCAATAAGAATTTACGATTAAACAGCCCAACAGTCCCATATGGCATATTTTTAGAATCATGAAAATGGCCCAAGTCCAAGCCCAAAACTATTTTCATGCCCTCGCCCCTCGATTTCTTAACGGGCCTATGTATATTTCGTTAATGAGACCAATAAGCTAAAAATAAGGTATTTTCAGAAATAAGCAGTTAACTTAAGTTTTAATAAACTTAAATAAGCACCAGAAAAAGTCGCATAACTTTTCTCCATAATTTTAACACTTTTGGACTAAAAACGTGACGCAAACCCACCTTGAAGGACTAAAACTGCCAACTGTGAAAACTATGGACTGAAGCTGTTAAAACAGGTTATAAAGGACTTAAATTGACATACCTTTGGACTTCAAGTCTTATATGGACATATGGACAAATTTTGGACTATTATGGACTTTGGACTTAACCGAGGACTAACGACGTAACGCAAGTTCAGTTAGAGTAAAAAGTATAAAATATGAAAAGGACAAGGACCTATTTAATTTCACTTGACATTCTTATTTATTTTCTACTTTCACCCTTCATTTCATATGCATGTTTCATTTTAAGTTATGCATTACTTGAAGTTTAGTTATTAGAAATATTAGCAACTTCCTTTTGCATATCCTTTTTGTATATTTTGAAAGAGTAATATTTTGAGTTGATTGATATAAGAATCAACATAATATTATAGATATATCATACTTTTAACTTGAGGCATTTTAAGCATATCACACTCATATCACCGATCAAATCGTTATACGATTTATCCTTTCCACATTCGTTATTAGTAGTAAGTTAGACTCTTAGATTTCGCTTATATTCAGGCCTCGTATTGAAGAAGTTTTCATGATCGTTCACCTGACCTTATAATTTTGTCTTGTCGGATACGCTCCAGGTGAGTCGTGGCCCCTACTTTTAACTCTTGTTTTAATAACTCTTTTGGGGGAGATACATGCTTTAACTGTTTTAAGTTACTTATATAAAACTCTTATGATTTACTCAAAATCATCCACTATGCCTTACATGTTTGAATCACCTTTGAGAGGAATACATGTTCGTTGTATGTACAAACTGCTTGCATAGCTTAAACACGGAACTCGGAAGATAACATTTTCAACTACTTGATGTAATATGACACTGAGACTCATTGTATGCATTCATATATCAAATGAATGTACTGTTACTTTATTATGATATTTCTACATTCCACTAGAAATAATTGCCAAGACTAAAATTTCGCATAATTCATGCACCCTGAAACCTATATTGCCTAAGTTTACTTTATTGCCATAAAGTCCCTCGATCATGAGCCATTAATCACTGCGGTGAGCGCGAATATAGTGAACAGCTTCGAAACCTGTTAGAGGCTGACAACCTATCCCACTAAATACTTTGACGGAATGCCTTATGGTTAGTCGTATTTAGTCGCGATGCACTATATTTGAGAAAAATAGGAATTGGCAAGTCACCTATTAACATGAGGGCTTAATCACCCATCAGTAACCCTGGTGGGGCACCGCCGTTTTACGGAACTGTTAACGTTTTGCGTGTCATGAGGCTTAGAGCAATATAACTTTATGAATATATGAATGTTTCATATATATCCTAGGATACAGCTGTATTTAGAAGACCACCACTTTACACTGATAGATTTCAGACTCTAAATTACTATTCCCACTATGTGATATGATTTTTGAATCCTGTACTTGAACTTTAATTGTTATCATATGTGACTTAAATGAGAACTCTACACAAGACAACCCAGAATGCTTGGTATATCGTTACATTTAAAGTTGACTCAACATTCTATTTCGAGCGTATAACAACGTAGCTCAGCTTCATTTATAACATGAAACTTATGATTTTGGGAGATCATACATGATTCGCTTGTGGATTTTTATACAACACAACTTGTTATGTATTTCATGAAGAACTATTATTTATTTCAATAATCACCATACACCTTTCAAAGAAAGTTATTTTCTATCAAACTCCACGAACTCACCAACCATTGTGTTGACGTTTTAAGCATGTGTTTATCTCAGGTTCACAATGAGCACGGATGGCACGGAGAAGCACGGATAATTATGAAGGCTATAAATATCATTCGAAAACCTATTTAATAAGCTTTGAAACCACGGGGACCTTACTTTGTAAACTCTGATATTCGAATGATAAATCTTTTAAAACGACCAAATTGGTGATCATTTTCTACTATTCAACTGTTGTGCCATGAAGTAACACCCAAATTAAATTCCGCTGCATATCATGAAAATTGGGGGTGTTACACTGATGAACTTGGTATTCCCTCTCTTCTCCCACCTTTGGTCGATCAGCCTACTCCCTCTCAGTCCTCTAGAAGAAAGAGAAAGAAAATTGAGTCAGAGCCTGAGATCAAAGTTCCTGGCCTTGAATGCAACAGAGCCCTCCCTAAAGGAGTTACATTTGTGAACAATGATGAAGCGAAAAGTGTACCGCTTTTAAGGGGTCATTTAAGCCCTAAATCGTATTTATTTGATCAAATATTGCCCTAAATCGTTCCTTTTGTCATTTTAGGTACTTTTGAGGAGAAATCTGGAAAAGGAGGCATTTTGGACGTTTTTGGAGCATAAAAGTGAAGAAAACGACAAAGTCTCAAAATTGTGCTGGAAATTACCTTTGACGGCGTCAGGATTTGTTCTGGACGGCGTCATGGCTTGGCAAAAGTGGTGGATGTGAAAATTACTCATGATAAGCCAGAGAAATTTGCATGGAATTCTGACAGCGTCACGCTTTAATGTGATCAAGGTCGTCACGGCTTAATTTAAAGTGGGACGGCGTCACCCCTAAGTCTGACGGCGTCAAGCCTTGATAAGCCAGAACGGATTTTGGAGAGCTAAAGAGGGACGGCGTCAAGAAGGCCATCTGGGAACCCTAAAAGCGGCGAGGTGACGGCGTCACACTCCATAACGTGACGCCGTCAGATCTGAAAGTCTATATATAGTTTTACAATTTTTTGTCATTAGTGTGGAACTTATTGGGGAACTTTGTGTGTGAAAACCCTAAGACGATTTTAGCAGCTTTTTCAAGGCTTTTTGCCTTGAGATCTTCCATGTTACATTGAAGATAAGTTATCAATTAATCATTCAACATGTCTATGTGTTGTTTGATTCTATCTTGTTCTTGTCTTTTGTTTAACATGCTAGGCTAGATTTATCTTGTGTTTGCTTAGATCTAATGAAACCTAGCTATTGATTATTGGTTATTAGTGTGTTATTAGTTGTATTGGATGATTGTTCATCTATGTTAGGCTTAAGAAAACTGGCTAACTTCCTATTCGGTAACTTGCTTGAACGTCTTAAGAAACATGAACCAATGCGTACTAAGGTTTTTACGGTTGTATTTAATGCACAAGCGAATTCTAGTGATCCCATGTTAGGAGCTTCCTAGCCGGCTCGACATAGGAGTGAAGTAGGAGCTTGTAGAGTTGGGGAAGTACGTACGCCACCCCACGATTGGTATTAAGGAATACACCCGTCATCCACGCAATTAATACACACTAATCAACCGGTAAAAGATAGTTAGGGAGTAAGGAAATCTAAGTAAACACATTTCTCTCCACATAAGTTTTCACCACCTTTTCATTTTCTGTTATTTTATTTTATTTGCATTCGTAGTTATTTGGGTTAGTTGATTAGCAACTAATTCCGCCCACTCTTTCAAACCCGAGATTTTACTTGCTTTCATAAAATTATAAAAACATAAAAAGAATCTTCTCTCACCCTTAGATCTATTAGAGTAGTTTTTCATACCTAACGAACACTATTCCCTGTGGAGAACGATCAATCCCCCGTACTTACCACTACACTATACTACATCGGTCAGGTACACTGCCTGGTGGGGTTGTAAGCCTCTTGAGATCCCTCGAGAGGTAAAACCTGTTGTAAGGTTGCAAAACCACGCATCAAGTTTTTGGCGCCGTTGCCGGGGAATAGTTATTGTTTAGGTTGAATTTTTATTTTATAGGTCTACTCACTAGATTCCTTTCTAGTGAGATTTTTATTTTCTTTTTCTAGGTTTTCTTTAGTCTATCTATTTTCTTCGTTTCTTTGTTCGTAACCATTACCATTCGACATCATGGAAGATGGTAATATCCTTAATCCCAACAACCCCACACCACAACAACCACCACCACCTCCTAGAGCCCGTACTTTAGGAGACTACTCCCGTCCTAGCCACCATGGCTATCGAAACACCATTGAGCTCACTCAAGGAGCCAATGTCACTCCCTTGCGATCCGACACCATCCGGTTGGTGCAAAGCGGATGCGCATTCCATGGACTTCGTTCTGAAGATCCTAATCAACATCTCAAGGACTTTCTCAAAATCGTTGATTCTATAGACCTTGATGTTGCCACTCGAGAGACGACCCGATTGCGTCTCTTTCAATTCTCTTTGCGGGACCAAGCTAGTCAATGGCTAGAGCGTCAACCCGCAGGATCCATCACCTCTTGGGATGATCTCACCACTCGTTTCCTTGCTCAGTTTTTCCCACCAGGAAGAACTACCAAGCTAAGGAATGATATCTTGATGTTCCAACAACGTCAAGGCGAAACCCTCTACGAGGCATGGACTCGATTCAAGGACTTACTCCAAAAAGTCCCTCACCATGGCATAGAACTTTGGCTCCAAGTCCAAATCTTCTATGACCATATCAATCTCTCCACGAGGCAAACCATTGACCAATCGGCCGGTGGCAAGCTACGTGATCTAAGTGCGGAACAATCATGGGCCCTCCTAGAGGATCTTGCTCTTTATGACAATGAAAGTTGGAGTGATCCCCGTGATTTGAATAAAACGGTCAAGGCAATATCTTTGCCTTCGAACAATTCAAGCACTTCCGACCGTAGGATCATAGAACTTGAAGACCAAGTCAAGTTTCTCATGAAATCCTACGAGGCTCCTAAACCTTCAAGCCAAGTGAAAAAAATCACTTCTTCATGTGAATTATGTAGTGGTCCCCACGACACTCGTGATTGCATGGAACTCCCCGAACAAGCTTTTGCGGACTACGCATCCTCGCGTACCGACGGAGCGGGAGACAAGTGGTACACTTTCAAACCCGAGCCAAACCCCTACGGTGATACATACAACCCCTCATGGAAAAATCACCCGAACCTTAGGTGGAAACAAAACCAAAACGCACAACAAACCAATTCTTCCAACCCACCTAATCGTTTCCAATCAAGCGGTTCCAACTCGAACCGTACTTTCAACAACAATCCTTCCGGCAGTGGTAGTACCAATAACTTTGAAGGATTGATGTCCCAATTTATGGCATCTTGATGACATCAAATAACGACATATTATTAGCATCATTTATCCTATGTTATTGACTTGTTTTATATCACTTTGTATGAGAATTGATACTTAATCATTTACTTTTGTAATTCTCAGTTATAAACAAGCATTAGGTGAAGGTTAACGATTTCGGACAAAAATTGGAGCAAAATGAATCAAGTTGGAAAAGTCTGTTGAATTGAAGAGATTAAAGACCATTGCCTGACTTTGAAGCATGCGCCGCATCTGATTTTATCATGCGTCGCATATGAAACTCTGGTCAACGAAGAAGAACCAACTTGTTCTATTCCAGATACGCCGCATCGGACCAATCCGATGCGCCGTATCAGCCATATACAATCCTTACCAAGAATTCAAGAGATCAAGTGAAGATTAGAAGCTTAATGAAGAAGTCAAGATTACAAGTCGACACTTGAAGATGCTTTCGTATTTTGGCCATAAAATCTTCATCCGGACTCCGTTTTAGGTGATTCAAGCGGCCACGGAAAGAGAAAAAGGAGATCTACCTGTATTTGAAGGAGATGCGGCGCATCTGGTCTTTAGATGCGCCGTATTGGGAGATGAGGCGCATCTGGTATTTAGATGCGCCATATTGGGTCAGTTTCAGACTTGGAGGCTACGTTTACTTATAGATGCGGCGCATCTAACTCTCTAGATGCGCCGTATCAACCCAGATTTCAGAATCTATAAATACCAAGCTCATTAACGAATTAGGGTATCTTTTGGGAACCCTTAGGGGCATTCCCAGACGATCAAAGCCTCTCCAAACAGTAGAAGATCAATATTGAAGACCTAATCATCCTTGAAGAACATCTCTAATCATTGTTATATTACTTAATCATTCGGTTAGCGTATCGTATTCATTATGTTTCATACTTTATTCGTTATGATTATGTTTATGTACTTTGTTACAGAGATTATGGGCTAACACCCTTAGGTGTTAGCCATGTTTATGAAGTTTTATTAGTTTTTATGATTTTGTCGATGTGTTTGCTTTGTTATTGGATTGGGTGCTTGTCGATAAAAACTCGTTTATTGCTTATAACTAGTAGAAGTATATGTAACTAGGTTATGATCCTTATAACTTTAATTGATGTGACTTAACTACCTGTAATTGTGGTTGCTTTGGTTGAGTTATATGCGTGTTAACCCGAATCTCTATTAGGAATCATTGTTTGGCATAAACGGAACTTGTCTACAACCTAATAGGACTAGTAGCGTGTAATACCGAACTAGGTTAGATGGTTTAAAGCAATAAGTTAGTATTGATGCTAGACGAGTCACTATGATCTTTCGTCATATCCGCCCCGAGGGCTAGTTACTTAATTGTGACAGAATTTCGTAATTGATATGCCGATTAACAATTGAATGAATTAAAACAAGTAGACATAAGCATGTATAACTATAAAATGGATTAGACTTGGCTAACCCGTTCTTCCTATCTTTGGTGTCTTCATATTTGTATTGTTTGTTTATCTTCGTTTAGTTAGAATAAAACCAAACCCGTGCCAGTCTCTCAGGCTGAACCCCCCTTTACGTTAGTTTAGGAGAGTCGAATACCTCTAGAATTAGTATATTAGAAATCTCACTCCTAGTGAACGACCCTTGCTTACCTAAAAACTATCTACATTGATCGGGTACACTGCTCGTGAGTGTTTAGAGTCTATAGGTTAGTTCGGCAATAAATAAATTTAAAACTTGGTAGTTTATTATAGACCCAAAAAAAAAACACATCACATCTCAAGAAGCTCGTTTAGCCAAGTTGGAAGCCGATTTCAAACAAAAACAAAGCGAGATGACCAATAAGATTGACACTTTGTTGAAAGCCCTCAATGACCGAGAAATGGGAGCACTCCCTAGCAACACGGTCAAGAACCCGAAACTAAATGTCAACGCTATTTCATCGGTTTCGTCCCCTAGTTCTTGTCCACAATATTATTCGGTCAATTCCATGAGCACGTGTTTCAAACAAACCCAAGTCGTTCCAAACGACCAAGAAGTTATAACATCCAAATTGGTCAACAACATAGTTGAAACACCTCCCACTCAAAACCTTGATGAAGAATTCAAGGAGCTCCACCTTGAAAGTCCGGTTGTTGATGTGTTGGATGAGAAGAAGCTCAAGTTAGGCGAAAAAGGGACCGCCTTTGTTCGAAACAAGCTACCTAAGAAATTAGATGATCCGGGCTTATTTGTTCTACCTTGCAAGATCGGTAATTCGGAGGCTTATGACAAATTAGCCGATCTTGGATCAAGCCTTAACCTACTTTCGTTACCTCTCTACACCTCTTTAAAACCAGGAAAACTTGAAGAAACCGAGGTAATAATTGGTTTAGCGGATGGAAGTGTTGCTTACCCGGTTGGAGTAGTCAAGGACGTGTTAGTACACATAGGAAAACTAACCATTTTAGCCGATTTCCACGTCCTTGATATGGTTAGCGACCCTACATGCCCCTTGTTAATAGGTAGAGGATTTTTGGCGACCGCTAGTGCTATGATTGATTGTAAGGAATCTAAGATAGCGGTAGGAGAAGGTGATACTTGGTCAGTCTATGATGTTAAGAAACATGCCTATGATACTAGTGAGGAACCAACACCCCATTGGTTAGAATTAAATAGGAGACCATCTAGATATGGACCTTGGATCGATAGAGACTTCATAGGACCCCAACACCCATTTTACCTAGAAGAGGACTTTGTGAACCGAACACATACGGTAGAGCAACTCTTAGCTAGGGACACCGAATTGGATCCATTTGAAGACCCTCTAGTTTTTAGGAAGATGATTGATTTCCTAGGAGTTTTGCCAATTAACCTAGGAATGAATAAGTGGACTCGTGAGGAAGATGATCATAAATGGGATT
This sequence comes from Artemisia tridentata subsp. tridentata, assembly GCA_021014915.2. Taxonomy (NCBI): domain Eukaryota; kingdom Viridiplantae; phylum Streptophyta; class Magnoliopsida; order Asterales; family Asteraceae; genus Artemisia; species Artemisia tridentata. Next base: position 359,106,236 of record CP139502.1, read on the forward strand.
GGGACAAACCACCCAAAGATGGAGATGGGTCATGGCATATTAAGATGACATTGTATGACCCAGATGGAGAGAAGTTTGAAAAGATATATCATACTAAGCGGACCAATAGGAAACTTCAATCCAAGCTTAACCCTAAAGACGTCCTCGATGACGAGCTCACTTACGTAGGGTAGCGTGACTTTGAGTCTAGCTACAAGACTCGTTAATAAAGAAAAGCGCTTCTTGGGAGGCAACCCAAGTTTTATTTGCTTTGTGTGTTTATTTATTTGTTTGTTTGATTTTATTTGTTTCCGTATGTGTGTTTAAATTTTATTATTATTGATTCATGTTAAAAACTAATTTGTGAAAATGCTTTATCTTGTTTTTAACTTCGTCTTAACTACATATAAAGGTATTTTGCAAAAGTTAAGTGTAAGGGAAATCTAAATCGGTTTATTAGAACACAAATGAACATGAATCGTAATAATATTAAATTAACATACATATTAGTATTTGTTTGAGTCAAATGCTTGTATCGAGTCATAATGATGTTTTGCAGGATTTCCAGGAAGTAAGGTATAGGTTTTTCCAAAAATTTTCCGGAAACGTAACATGAGAATTCTGTCAGATCATTTCTGACGGCGTCAGGCTTTACAACCAGACGGCGTCAGGTTTAATTTTCTGAAAATTTTTGAAAGTTTTGTTTTCATAAAAAGTTTTTATTAAATCTCTAACTTATAATCTCCAGGAATCTGCAAAATTATCATTCCACAAGCATTATATCCTTATATATAGAGTTTATCCCGCCGATGTTATGCAGGTTTTCGTGTTTGTTTTCTCAGGTTTAACAGGTTATTTTGGACAAGGAAATGTATGTGGAATCAAGCTTTTGGCGATGCTTTAGTCTTGGAGCTTCTACATTCTCTTTGGAAGAAGATCTAACCGTGTTACTTCATTATCCACCGAGCGAAGCAGGGGAGTATTTGATTTCATTCTTTTACTTTTTTCTTTTACATCGTGTTATTTGAACATTGGGGACAATGTTCATCTTAAGTGTAAGGGGGGGTAAAAGTACGATTAGAGAATGCTATTACGCTTGATTTTTGTTTGTTTAATAATAGATGTGTAATAAAACTGAGAGAAATACCTGTTAGGGCAATTTTAGTGCCAAATTTAAAATTTTTTACAACATTTAGGAATGAAACTTTAGTCCTAATAAGCGTCTCATGGATAGGAATTATATGACTAGCACAAAAAACCGTACCACTAAAAAATTTTCCACCCCCAAATATGTGAGGTTCGCCCCTAGAATTGGTAGGAAAAGCATTTATGCTATGATGTGTGTACCGGTAGCACTTAGATTCTAGAACTTGCGTTAGGACCATTCCGAGGCCACAAGTGAGACTACATTCGTGTAGTTAGATTTACTACATGATAAGAGGCATTAGGATTAACCCATTGTTTTACACCTGTGTTTTTGTTATAATTACTTTGGCTACATTGGTCAAGTAATTCTCCCACAATCTTTGCGTTGTACTCATTTTAAGTACACGATACCCTAGTACACCCCTCAGAGCCTATCTTTTCGTTTCAACCTTTAAGCATTTTACTTAAAGGAAGAATTTGTTTACACCCCACTAAAATGTACACCCAAATCGCCTTAGCCTACCTTGTATGCACTCATTTTTAGTGCATTATTGTGACAACATTTGTTTAAACCCAAGTTAATTATCTAGTTGATTACATGGTTGCTAAGTCGAGTCATATCCTTGTACATATTGTTTTGGGACGATTGGGACTCATGGGTGAAGTACTAGTGTAATGGAGTAATGGGGAAGAACATCATTTATTACCCCCATATGTGCTAAATATTTTAAAAGTACTCCAAGTGTTTTAATTATCTTAATTCGAGTCATTAGAATAATTTTTTGTAAAGTTATGTAAAAGTTCAAGTGTAAGGGGAATGCAACGCCCCTATGATTTATTATTTTGGATGGTAGGGCAAAAGTGTATGCAAAAAAAAAAAAAAAAAAAAAAAAAAAAAAAAATTCAAGAAAAATACAAAAAAATGAGAAAAAGAAAAGTAGAAAAAACATACGGACTACCATCCCGTTTTATTTTATGTTTTTGTTATTTTGTTTTTAGCTTAAGATTGAGTCGAGTCTTGGCTTAGCAACATTGTATAGTACATGTAATTAATCAAGATCTTTAACTCGCCACCAGTAAAATATCCTTTATCCAACAAAACCGTGTTTTCCTTTTCCCTACACCTAACGTTATAACCCATTTAAAAGCCCTCTTTGATAGTTTATCTTAGGTGCTTACGCCTAGTGGAGGAGGTTTTCGATCCTTTCCCAAGCCTATGGTAATCTATTTTCTATGACAGGTAGTGAGAGATATTATCCGTTTTCATTTATGAGATTTATTTTGATGACACTTGAGAGATGTGAGTATCTAAACACTACTTGTGAGGTGCTAGTTTATAATCTCCGTGCTTATTATGATTAAAGTGGAACGACTATTTGTTGCAATTACTTTTATATTAGTGTTAAATGACCCCTAACTTGTATTTTGATTAGAATAAAAGCACATTTGCTTGAGGACAAGCAAATCTCAAGTGTAAGGGTATTTGATGAAGCGAAAAGTGTACCGCTTTTAAGGGGTCATTTAAGCCCTAAATCGTATTTATTTGATCAAATATTGCCCTAAATCGTTCCTTTTGTCATTTTAGGTACTTTTGAGGAGAAATCTGGAAAAGGAGGCATTTTGGACGTTTTTGGAGCATAAAAGTGAAGAAAACGACAAAGTCTCAAAAGTGTGCTGGAAATTACCTTTGACGGCGTCAGGATTTGTTCTGGACGGCGTCATGGCTTGGCAAAAGTGGTGGATGTGAAAATTACTCATGATAAGCCAGAGAAATTTGCATGGAATTCTGACGGCGTCACGCTTTAATGTGATCAAGGTCGTCATGGCGTAATTTAAAGTGGGACGGCGTCACCCCTAAGTCTGACGGCGTCAAGCCTTGATAAGCCAGAACGGATTTTGGAGAGCTAAAGAGGGACGGCGTCAAGAAGGCCATCCGGGAACCCTAAAAGCGGCGAGGTGACGGCGTCACACTCCATAACGTGACGCCGTCAGATCTGAAAGTCTATATATAGTTTTGCAATTTTTTGTCATTAGTGTGGAACTTATTGGGGAACTTTGTGTGTGAAAACCCTAAGACGATTTTTAGCAGCTTTTTCAAGGCTTTTTGCCTTGAGATCTTCCATGTTACATTGAAGATAAGTTATCAATTAATCATTCAATATGTCTATGTGTTGTTTGATTCTATCTTGTTCTTGTCTTTTGTTTAACATGCTAGGCTAGATTTATCTTGTGTTTGCTTAGATCTAATGAAACCTAGCTATTGATTATTGGTTATTAGTGTGTTATTAGTTGTATTGGATGATTGTTCATCTATGTTAGGCTTAAGAAAACTGGCTAACTTCCTATTCGGTAACTTGCTTGAACGTCTTAAGAAACATGAACCAATGCGTACTAAGGTTTTTACGGTTGTATTTAATGCACAAGCGAATTCTAGTGATCCCATGTTAGGAGCTTCCTAGCCGGCTCGACATAGGAGTGAAGTAGGAGCTTGTAGAGTTGGGGAAGTACGTACGCCACCCCACGATTGGTATTAAGGAATACACCCATCATCCACGCAATTAATACACACTAATCAACCGGTAAAAGATAGTTAGGGAGTAAGGAAATCTAAGTAAACACATTTCTCTCCACATAAGTTTTCACCACCTTTTCATTTTCTGTTATTTTATTTTATTTGCATTCGTAGTTATTTGGGTTAGTTGATTAGCAACTAATTCCGCCCACTCTTTCAAACCCGAGATTTTACTTGCTTTCATAAAATTATAAAAACATAAAAAGAATCTTCTCTCACCCTTAGACCTATTAGAGTAGTTTTTCATACCTAACGAACACTATTCCCTGTGGAGAACGATCAATCCCCCGTACTTACCACTACACTATACTACATCGGTCAGGTACACTGCCTGGTAGGGTTGTAAGCCTCTTGAGATCCCTCGAGAGGTAAAACCTGTTGTAAGGTTGCAAAACCACGCATCAAACAACTTGGTCATTGAACAACCTGAGAGAGGTCTCTTCTTCACTGACGCATTTGGTGACCCAACCTTCCAAAGATGGAGTGACATTGATCAGGCAGGGATTAAAACCATGCTTGGTTTTTTTATGATGGCCTCCCCAATAAAGAGTCCTGAGAATGTGATGTTCTGTCATGACATGAGAATCAAGATCCAAGAACATCCTGATCAACATGAGCTGGAATCCAAGAGACCAAAGCTTGAAGCCCTTTGTTACAAATTTGACTGATGAATCTGCAACACCACCACTATCCTTACTTTGTTTAGTTGTTAGGACCTTTGTAATAATATTAAGTTTACTTTTGTAATTCTCAGGTACATTTTATTATCATTATTTATCCTATTTATTTGACTTGTTTCATTATATTATATATGAGAATTGATACGTTAATGTTTACTTTTGTAATTCTCAGGTAAAAACAAGTATTATGTGAAACTTGGCGATTTTGGACTAATTATGGAGCAAAACAAGCAAGATGTTAAGAGTCTACTGAAATGATCATTCTGCTCCAGATACGCCGCAACATACTTATTACATACGGCGCATCACTATCAAGATTTCACAAGTTATAATCCAAGACGGCAAAGGACATGCGCCGCATAGAGAAATGGAGTTACGCCACATCTTAAGGCGGTGTACGAATATTCCTGAATATATTAATCTTGGACCCCACGCGAAGTTAAGTCAATGCGCCGCATCTACTTATCCTATGCGCCGCATCTAACCCTCAGACAGAAACTATAAATACCCCAAGGCCAGACGAATTTCGATGTTGAGCAAAGTTGGACAGTGCAAGATACCAGACGAATTCGGACGTATTAGTAGCACAAGACACACCCTAAACGAAGATACAAGAGCTGTAAGAAGGTCCTGCATGTATTCAATTCATTAAGTAGTTTTGTTTTATTGTATTAGTACACTTTAATTCATCAGGATTGATGGGCCGATTCCATGTGACTACGGAAAACCATGGGCACCCCTTAAAATTGCTTTCCCATTAATTAAAGTTTATATGTTGATGTCTTTGGTGACTTTTATTAGTGCATTGATAACCTCTGTGTCTAGCTACTTGCATTAACTATTTCTCACACAAAGACAAACAAGATTTTTCATCCCCTAAAAGCTGGGATTCAGCAACTTTCTCTATGTACACCGAATCCTCATTCAAATATCTCTGTGTAAGAATCTGTTATCAACAAAACTCTTTTGTTTAACGGGCAGGTTACCCACACAGATCCTTGTAATTGATAACCATGTGAAAATTTCATAAAAGAATGACAATAGTTATCTCAAAAGAAATTTTTCCAAGTTATGTTAACTAGGAAATAGCAAATTTCACATATGATTACAATAATTTCATCCACTATTAAGACACTATGAACTACGCAATGGTCCTATTCATCCCTTTAACGTTGTGAATTTCATGATGTTTCCCCTAAACCCCGGACATTGTATGTACAATGGCCTCAAAATCTCTTCGTAACCTTACATCTTACCACTTTGAATTTATCACAAAACTCTAGTAGTCTCTATTTTCTTAGCAGACATTGTGAGTAAATACAGTGGCCTCTACTTTTCTTGAACACTGTAAGTGATACAGTGACCCCTATATTTCAAACTCAGGCACTGTAAATTCTACAGTAATCTCAACTAAATTCAAACACCATATTATTCAAATAAACCCGACAGAAATACTTAAACATTACAAACGATACTGGATTAAAACATCACATAAACATAAAACTAGAATTCAAAGGTAGTCCAGATGATCCCAGGTCTGAGAGTTGTTGGAATAATAACCGTCATCATAAGTATCAAAGCTCGCCAACTTCTCTTCTTCCCATTGAGCTTCCAACCTGCTCAGATCCCGCTCCATGTCAGAAGTCCAACCACCATCATCAACTGCCACATTTTCCTCGAAACTTGGCTGGAAGTGATCCAGATGAGGCAAATGTTGTTGTTGCACAACCACCCTTGGGATAGATAAACTTGATGCACCTTGTTGTAGTTGTGGTTGTTGTTGTTGTTGTGGTGGTGGTGGATTCTGTTGTTGTTGTTGTTGTTGTTGTTGTTGTTGTTGTTGTTGTTGTTGTTGTTGTTGTTGTTGTTGTTGTAGCTATTGTCGTTGATGTTCAACCCTAGCAGCTTCAACATTCTCTTCCAAACTCCAACGGATCTTGTTAGAAATCTGGTCATCTATCTGATGAACACAAGCCCACAGCGATTCGATGACAGCAGCATCTTTACAAGATTCATCATACAAAAACGTGTCGATCACATACTTCCTACCATCTGAAATGTCTGTACACATGGCGTAGCTTTCTCTAAGTCGTCGTTTCAGTTGTTTAGTAGCCTCAAACTGCAAAATGACCTTCACAATAGCATTTTGACGATCCACGTCACTACCCTCAGTTTCTGCCTTGATATACAGTTGAATTTGTTCAGCGGTATGTGGTAACTTACAAGCCATTGATTGTGTGTGTATGGATAACACAAGCATGCCAATGGTATTTATAAGGGCTTGAAAAATACTTTTAGATTATTCTATTCTAAGAAATACACCCGTTTATATTCAAACGGTAAAAGTTTGTGTATATTAAAAACTAGCAACTAGTTCTAGGATACGTGGTAAAAATTCTGCTTTGATTTTCGCATTTCAACGCAAGAGGTAGGAACAAATCGCGTTAAACACGCCACACCATGATTTAAAAATCATAAACACGCCACATACAAATAACACTTTCTGTACGATTTGACTACTCATCCTCTAGAAGATTGTGAACCTCCTAACGTCCTCTCGAAACTCTTAAGCATTATACGAGATTTTGATGATCTAGAAACTACCTCGTAACCATATATGTCATGAAACGTGTGTTCAACATTACATATTCGCTAAACCAAACCTACCCTTGAAACATTTGGGCCTCAGCCCATGGCTACAATAACCTAACACACCCTTGTTTAGCATTAGACAAACTTGGAACCGATTCTGTGTTGTCACTAAAAACTTTATCTAACAAGTTTTTATTTATAAAAGTTAAAGTTCAACAGCTATCTTTACATTCAGCAAGTTCTCATCCGAAACCCTCATTATTAAAAATCTATTATTACAAACTCTTTGTTTAACGAATAGACTACCCCATAAATTTGTGATTTTCGAAAATTATGAATCATGTTTATTTTCAAAACACGATGGAATAACAATTTTCATTTCAAAAACAAGAATCTTGAGACAAAATAATTTATTTATAAACCTCACTCTTAGCCAACCTCAGTCAGATCTACACTCATTACCCGTTACTCACTGCTCTATTATACGCAGTCGAGGAAAAATACGAAGCTAGAAACTATAAGAATTCACAACAACACATGTGGAAAGCACAAATAACATAAATTTCATTAAAAACCACGGAAGTTAATACATAGCGAAATGATTAACATCGGAAGTGCTAACAGTACAATAAACACAATATAAGGCATACAATCTTCAATAGGTTGACCCACCATAGAAACAATAACCCCCACCAACCCAGCGATAGCAAGAGCCACCATAGGATGAAGCACCTTGATTATTCTGCGTCATAAATACAACAAAATATTAAAAGCTATATCGAGACTTATAATTAAACATAAAACGAGATTTTATTCCACATTCATTAAAGGTTACATCGACACACAACAAAGCTACATTCTAACCACACTAGCAACACCAACCTAGATCCTCACCCCAACAGCTTGTCGACGTTAATCGCTAACACTGTGAGAGGTACGATGAACACCAAGGATGCGATGTAGTAACCGGAGTTTTCATCGGAGAAGAAGGCCAGATAAACGGCGACAAGGACAATGTACACGGTGGCTACGACAATGGCGATCGGCGGCATGGTGTAATTTTTTTCGGAGAAGATGAAGTTGAATGAAAAAGGAGGAGCGGAGAGGTGAAAAAGGAAAAAGGTGGATAGGGTTTAAATAGGGAATATAAGTGGATAAAGTACCCATTATTTTACTATTCACGATCATTAAAATTTCAAATCACTACCATTTTAAAAAATCCCCTAGTCTCGACCATTAGAACCTTAAACATTAAGTGCTAAATACTTCCTACTCTCGGCCGTTACTTTTACTATTCGTAGCCTATAAATTAAATTATTGACCAAACATTCGAATTTATTTCATCTAGTACGAATAAAGCTAGTTGGATCTCGCCTCTTTGATATTAAATAAGAAATCTCTCAACAATATCTTCCATAAACACTCGCCTCAGAACACCACATTTTTCAACACCTATCACGGACTGAACTTCGGGACGAAGTTCAAAATTGAGGGGTAGATACTGTAAGATCCTACGAAAATCCGTTATGATAATCTTTGTTAATTAGTAATAACCTCGACTTATCGTTTAACAAAGCCCATTTTTATGGGGAAATTTAAATTTTTTTTATTTACTTACTATGTTATTCCTACCACGTCACAACATCACAACAATTACCGAATGTCGACACTAGTTCACGACATACATTACGGAACATACTTATATTACAACGACTAATAGTTTACAAATCGCCCTTTACACAATTTACAAATTTTAGTTAAAACTAATATATCTATAACTTAATTACATATTACACAAATCATATTTCACTAATATAAATTAAGCAGATTAACTGCTCGGCCCACTACACCAACAGCAGCCCATCACCCTACCTTCTTACACGTTTCAAGCCCAATTCCAAAGTTAGTTTAACTTTGTGATTTTATTGTAAAACTCGACAGCCACAACCTCTCCAAAACAGCCAATTTTCTCGCTAGTTATAAACACAACTTGTCCATATTTTTACACCGTCTTAATCACGACCCACTAGATAATATATGTGTCGAATTTCAGTACTAGATATCGAGTACACCTATAATTGTGAAGGCCAAATCATTTGTCCCAACTCACCTAGCTCGATAAACATAAAACACCAAAACTACACCATATTACACCACTCTTTTCCTACATCTTCCTAGTGACTCTTTTAGCATACTATGTTAACTAGCACGTCAATATCAAATTGTATTTTGCAAAACTTCTCGTTGCACCCATATAAAATTAGCAACCGAACATGCACAATTATAATCCAACAACAAGAGACAAATACCACCAAACCCTCTAAGATATTTTAGCAAAACATGCCACCTCTCCAACAAGAACAGTAGAAATCAATGATTGATTTGAAGTCTTCTAGTCAATAAGAAACGTGTGAAATTCTTGTATATAGTCTACCCTTCATTGGCCACCTACACTACTTACCTCACCCCCCCTTTCACTCTCACTAATCACCTTCGAAGTCTAGTAACTGCTGTCTCAAACCAGGAAACAACCAAGTAAGAAATAAACTCTTTAAAAATGGAATTCGAACCAAGCTAGTAAACTGCATACTCACCCTTGTAACTTCATTCGAATGCCACCTCTCTTTCACCTCTCCCACTCTACATATCACTCCCTCTCAATCACATACAAGTCTTCTTACATTATTCTAGACTCGGTTTACAAGTCGAAGGGTGTATTCTAGTCTATACGGGTTTTAGTTCGGTAATCGTTCCTGTGTTTCTAATCTATCCAGCAAGTAACATCATTCTTCCCTCTCATTGTAAGTCTCCTACCCTCATTACAACTCATGTTAACGTGTAAATCAATCTCATGCATGATAACTCTCTAGCATTACCATTTTGAATAACTATACGTATATATGTTGAATACGTTACAAATTATATACTAGTTTTCTACTTAAGTTAAGACAGAAAATCATCATTTCACATCAACATGTCGTATACTATCTCACATATGGTCCAAACGAACCAAACAACACTAATGGTCAAACCGGGTGAGAATTTGTAAGAAAATATACTAAGTATCTTAACCGCTCGACTAGCTAACTAAACACCTGGGTTATCCCTAATTTTTACACGTAACATGCCTATATTGTTAAACCACTTAATAGTTGACTTAGCTAACTACATATTTCATTCTTTAAGATTCTACTCATAAGACCAAAGCGATCCTCGAATCAAACCATTTAAATTCGACATCAATAGTTTTAGACAAATTAAATTTTCAGAAAATATACAAAGTATTTCAAGTTTAAAAACTGATCTGACGTGTCCACTTTCGGTCCCATTATTTTCGAATTTGAACATATAACATACTAAACTCCTTGCACCATTCGATAGACCACCCAGCTAGTTACTTATTTGGAATTTTGAGTTCGACCTTATAAGATCTTTCGACCCTCAAAAATCACTCGTTTAAAACTGACTCGCTAGCAAAATAAATATAACATTTTCAGAAAATTATTTAATTTTCGATTGGGCTTATATTCAGCCCAATAAGAATTTATGATTAAACAGCCCAACAGGCCCATATGGCATATTTTTAGAATCATAAAAATGGCCCAAGTCCAAGCCCAAAACTATTTTCATGCCCTCGCCCCTCGATTTCTTAACGGGCCTATGTATATTTCGTTAATGAGACCAATAAGCTAAAAATAAGGTATTTTCAGAAATAAGCAGTTAACTTAAGTTTTAATAAACTTAAATAAGCACCAGAAAAAGTCGCATAACTTTTCTCCATAATTTTTAACACTTTTGGACTAAAAATGTGACGCAAACCCACCTTGAAGGACTAAAACTGCCAACTGTGAAAACTATGGACTGAAGCTGTTAAAACAGGTTATAAAGGACTTAAATTGACATACCTTTGGACTTCAAGTCTTATATGGACATATGGACAAATTTTGGACTATTATGGACTTTGGACTTAACCGAGGACTAACGACGTAACGCAATTTCAGTTAGAGTAAAAAGTATAAAATATGAAAAGGACAAGGACCTATTTAATTTCACTTGACATTCTTATTTATTTTCTACTTTCACCCTTCATTTCATATGCATGTTTCATTTTAAGTTATGCATTACTTGAAGTTTAGTTATTAGAAATATTAGCAACTTCCTTTTGCATATCCTTTTTGTATATTTTGAAAGAGTAATATTTTGAGTCGATTGATATAAGAATCAACATAATATTATAGATATATCATACTTTTAACTTGAGGCATTTTAAGCATATCACACTCATATCACTGATCAAATCGTTATACGATTTATCCTTTCCACATTCGTTATTAGTAGTAAGTTAGACTCTTAGACTTCGCTTATATTCACGCCTCGTATTGCAGAAGTTTTCGTGATCGTTCACCTGACCTTATAATTTTGTCTTGTCGGATACGCTCCAGGTGAGTCGTGGCCCCTACTTTTAACTCTTGTTTTAATAACTCTTTTGGGGGAGATACATGCTTTAACTGTTTTAAGTTACTTATATAAAACTCTTATGATTTACTCAAAATCATCCACTATGCCTTACATGTTTGAATCACCTTTGAGAGGAATACATGTTCGTTGTATGTACAAACTGCTTGCATAGCTTAAACACGGAACTCGGAAGATAACATTTTCAACTACTTGATGTAATATGACACTGAGACTCATTGTATGCATTCATATATCAAATGAATGTACTTGATGTGTGCGATGTGTCGTTGCGGTTTAGCAGTATTAATGCCTACTCAAGTTTTAAATTTATATTTAGCCGACTTATCAATAACACACACACTTAACGAGCAGTGTACCCGGTCAGTATGAATATAATGGTAAGTAGAGTGTCGATCACTAAGAGTGGAACGTATTATCTAGTTATTCTAATCAGTATTTTAATATACTAACGCAAGGGGGTTCAGTCTGAGAGACTGGCACGATTTGGTTGCAATTAAATAATAAAATAAACCAATAGGCACGAATCAGCGAATAGCACACACGTACACAGATAAATACTCGAGACAATAAGAAGATCTGTCCTTATGATTAAGTAGTTTGTCACTTGTTTTATTGATAGCTTTATATGAAGTGTATGTAGTTAATCCTTTCTCGTTGGTCCTGTTCTTATCGGCGAGTAAACCCTTAATGATTACTTATGTCTAAAAGTTATTCCTAAGTGATCAATTTAGTAACAACTGTGGGAGCCACATTATTTTCCGCAGTCAAATGCGCAGGCCACTAATAAACACAGAGGTTATCAATGCACTAATAAGTAGTAACCAAAGACATCAACATATAAACTTTAATTGATGGGAAAGCAGTTTTAAGGGAGTGCAACCTTTCCGTTGTCACATTACACAAGCCATCAATCCTGATGAATTAAAGTTTACTAACACAATAAAACAAAACTACTTAATGAATTAAACACATGCAGCACCTTCTTACAGCTCTTGTATCTTCGTTCGGGTGTGTCTTGTGCTGCCTATTCGACTGAATTCGTCCTAGGTTTCTGTACTTCGGTCTTTTTTGTCGAACTTCCGAACTTCAAAGACTCTTGAATTCGTCTGGTCTTGGGGTATTTATAGTTACCGTCTGAGGGTAAGATGCGGCGCATCTAGTAAGTAGATGCGGCGCATTGACTTAACTTCGCGTGGGGTCCAAGATTATAATATTCAAGAATATTCGTACACCGCCAGAAGATGCGGCGTAACTCCATTTATAGATGCGGCGCATGTCCTCTTGTATCTTGGATCGTATCTGGTGAAATATTGATAGTGATGCGCCGTATGTAATAAGTGAGATGCGGCGCATCTGGAGCAGATTCGGCTTGGTCTTGTCCATTTCAGTAGACTCTTAACTTCTTGCATGTTTTGCTCCATAATTAGTCCAAAATCGCCAAGTTTCACCAAATGCTTGTTTTTACCTGAGAATTACAAAAGTAAACGATTAAGTATCAATCCTCATACATAATATAATAAAACAAGTCAAATTAATAGGATAAATGATAGTAATAAAATGTACTTATTTGAGTTCATCAAATATCCCCCCACTTGAACTTTACTTGTCCCCAAGTAAACCTTAGAATTAATCTTATGAAAATGTATCCTAAAAGATATTAGGATTTATTTTTATATTTAATCATGTATTCATTTTTGTCATAATCACACAACTAAACACTTAACGAATTAGAAGTAAAATAAAATAATTTGATAAAAGCAAATCTAATCGTTTAACTGTCCAGTCGCGACGAATATTCTATCATAAGCTTGGCAAGTATACACATCTCCCCACTAAAGCTAAGGAATAACAAGTCTAAAGCGGTAAAAAGGGTTTTGAGGTTTAAGGGTTAATTATTCTTCTTAATCTCTATCGATCTCAAATTCCAGAAAAGGCGACAAAATCACAAATACGTGATCGAATCCACGAACACGATACTTGTAATTGCTCAAATCCTTAACTCGAATAGGCTAAAGATAGGTCCAAACTTCACCAATAATAATATATCAAAAAGGGCGACAAAATCATAAATACATAGCCGAATCCACGACTACGATACTTAAGATTGCTCAAATCCCTAATCTCAATAAATCAAAGGTTTGGTCGGATAAGGAATGATATAGGGTATGGATAATATTTGGGATACAAATTGGTGTAAAATGAAAAATAAACAAAACAGATAAATTAAAATCCTAAGTGTGGTTAATCACTATCCCAACCATCCCATGAATAAGACTCATATCATTGAATAACTCACGCTTTAACACTTGAAACACACGCTTTAGGTAGACACGAATTATACTCAACAAGATCTCAATCAAAGAATAAACCTTAGTTGGCGTTCCCATAACGGCCAACTCCCATTCAATCCATAAATAATATATAACAAATAGTGGTGATATCGACCACTTAATACAAAACTTTACATAAGTTGGTTTAACAAACATCCAACTTTTTCTTTTTCTTTTTCTTTTCTATTTTTTTTCGATTTTTTTTTTTTTTTTTTTTTTTAACCATAAACATAGATGTGTAAAATTTCACCACTTGGATAATTTTTCCATACTTTTCATAACTTCAGAAATAACGGTAATAGTGAAAGTAGTAAACACACGAAAAATAAACTCAAAGATATACAATATTTACTTTCACTCCAATTGCATTGTGCAATTTCCCGACCTAACCATAGATAATGAATTACGCACACGAACACAGGTAATGTAAGGAAACACACTTTGCCTAAAGCAATTAACCAACCACGGATTTTAATCTACAGGGTAGGCAAAGGTGTAAGGGTGTAACGAAACATTTTAACAAATGTGTAAGAAACGAAAGGAATGGCTCTGAGTGTTTTTCTAGGGGTATCTTACTCTAAAAGTGAGAGTAACAAAAGGGTTTATACGGGGGTTAACTAACCAGTGTAGTTAGCTAATAACAAAAAACATATAATAGGCTTTTTGGGTGTTATCCTAGAAATTTACCAATTTAGACAAGTCATTCCAATTATATCAATAATACTCATTATGGTGGTCTCGAATAGTATACAAGCCAAGTTCTAAAGTTTACAAGTCACCGGCACACTCATAGATTTGTGAATTTTGAAAAATCACAATTTTTGAAAATAACGTCATGTGTGCAGCTATGCAACTTAGACTTTAAACAAAAACATGCTAAAAATTTTAAGTTTTATATATTAAGCACATTTTAAGCATATTTTGAAAAGTTTAAGACAAGTAAGTGTTAAGTGTTCTAATTCTCCAATCCCCCCACTTAAGTTAAACAACGTCCTCGTTGTTTGTATAAAAGGTTAAAAACTGGAAAATAAAAGAATTAGAACAGAAAAACTCCCCTGAGATTTGCTCGGTATGATCCTCCATTTGTATAAGAGCAAAAATCATCTTTCTTGTGGATTAGAACGTTTAAGCTTCATATTAGATGTATCCACAGGAAATGCAGGAATCTATAATACCACCAAGGCTTTAAAACACACCTAAATTAAGAAAGGTTCAAACTTGCATAATACATTAGTAGTTAGGAAAAACATAAAAATTAAAATGAAAATCATCAGGTCAGTCGATGCGCCGTATCTTATGGAAGAAGATACGCCGTATCGAGCCTGGAATAAATACGGATCAGAATAAAAGATGCGCCGCATCCTTAACCAGGGATGCGCCGCATTAAAATAAACTGATAAAAAGTTTTAAAGTCAAAAATAAAAATGCAGAAAAATAAAATAAAATAAGATATGACCAGTGCAGGTGATGCGTCGCATCTTATGATAGAGATGCGCCGCATCTTCTGCAGGTCTGACAGACTCGAAACAGAACAGAAAATTAAAAGATAAATCCGGGTTGTCTCCCGGTCAGCACTTGTCTTTATTCCAGAGTCTTCAAGTTAGACTCACGTTCAGCTCCTTAATACCGATCACATTTGAAAGGTTGACTTTCCGCCTCTAGGTGTAATCCCTTTCA
The DNA here is from genome assembly GCA_021014915.2 of Artemisia tridentata subsp. tridentata. Classification (NCBI taxonomy): domain Eukaryota; kingdom Viridiplantae; phylum Streptophyta; class Magnoliopsida; order Asterales; family Asteraceae; genus Artemisia; species Artemisia tridentata. The sequence goes on from CP139502.1 coordinate 359,121,691, forward strand.
AATCGTGTTTTACCAAAAGAACTTTGTTAAGCACCGTTGACACTTGGTGCACTCAATTGCCAATCCATTAATCATGTTGTTTTGTTCCTTTAGCAAGATATCCGTTCATTGACATATCTTCCATAGCAAAACCTGTTATCATAGGTAAAATCGTCAGTAGCATCTGTTCGCTAGAAGATAAATTAATGAATTTATAAACGGATATAAAGAATAAAAATGGCTGATATCTGCGGACGATGCGCCGTATCCAGAAAGTTGGATACGCCGTATCATATTACGTTAAAATGTAATCAAACTTTTATTCAGAAAACGGATACACCGCTTATGAATTAGAATGCGCCGTATCAAGTTTAAATTATCAAAAATCATAACAAATCCAGATTTTAATAAATATAATCGATTTTTGATTTAGTAGATGCGCCGTATCGATAAAGATCGATACGCCGTATTTGTTTAATAATTCAAAAACTGTTTTTAATTTAAATAATAAATACGCCGTATCTGTAAAAACAGATGCGCCGTATGGCGTTAGGGTTTAGAAAAATTTCTTATTAAAAACAGAATACGCCGTATCTCGGGGAAAGATGCGTCGTACACGAATTTATTAAACGCGTTGTATTTTATATAAAAAAAAATTAAACGCAATACGCCGTATCTATGAAAATAGATGCGCCGTATCGTTCGATTAAGCTCAGTACAACGATAGCAGTATGCAGAAAATACGAAAAATATAAAAAACAAATAAAAAACACAAACGAAAATAAACACAAATAAAAGCACACAAAAACAAGAAAATATGCAAAATAATACAATGAATGCAAATTAATCTAATACACAACACAATTAGCGGTTAGATAAAAAAAATATTAAAAACCTAATTAAAATACTAATCAAATTAACAGATAATAACAATTCACTCCCCGGCAACGGCGCCAAAAACTTGATGCGTGCGATGTGTCGTTGCGGTTTAGCAGTATTAATGCCTACTCAAGTTTTAAATTTATATTTAGCCGACTTATCAATAACACACACACTTAACGAGCAGTGTACCCGGTCAGTATGAATATAATGGTAAGTAGAGTGTCGATCACTAAGAGTGGAACGTATTATCTAGTTATTCTAATTAGTATTTTAATATACTAACGCAAGGGGGTTTAGTCTGAGAGACTGGCACGATTTGGTTGCAATTAAATAATAAAATAAACCAATAGGCACGAATCAGCGAATAGCACACACGTACACAGATAAATACTCGAGACAATAAGAAGATCTGTCCTTATGATTAAATAGTTTGTCACTTGTTTTATTGATAGCTTTATATGAAGTGTATGTAGTTAATCCTTTCTCGTTGGTCCTATTCTTATCGGCGAGTAAACCCTTAATGATTACTTATGTCTAAAAGTTATTCCTAAGTGATCAATTTAGTAACAACCGTGGGAGCCACATTATTTTCCGCAGTCAAATGCGCAGGCCACTAATAAACACAGAGGTTATCAAAGCACTAATAAGTAGTAACCAAAGACATCAACATATAAACTTTAATTGATGGGAAAGCAATTTTAAGGGAGTGCAACCTTTCCGTTGTCACATTACACAAGCCATCAATCCTGATGAATTAAAGTTTACTAACGCAATAAAACAAAACTACTTAATGAATTAAACACATGCAGCACCTTCTTACAGCTCTTGTATCTTCGTTCGGGTGTGTCTTGTGCTGCCTATTCGACTGAATTCGTCCTAGGTTTCTGTACTTCGGTCTTTTTTGTCGAACTTCCGAACTTCAAAGACTCTTGAATTCGTCTGGTCTTGGGGTATTTATAGTTACCGTCTGAGGGTAAGATGCGGCGCATCTAGTAAGTAGATGCAGCGCATTGACTTAACTTCGCGTGGGGTCCAAGATTATAATATTCAGGAATATTCGTACACCGCCAGAAGATGCGGCGTAACTCCATTTATAGATGCGGCGCATGTCCTCTTGTATCTTGGATCGTATCTGGTGAAATATTGATAGTGATGCGCCGTATGTAATAAGTGAGATGCGGCGCATCTGGAGCAGATTCGTCTTGGTCTTGTCCATTTCAGTAGACTCCTAACTTCTTGCATGTTTTGCTCCATAATTAGTCCAAAATCGCCAAGTTTCACCAAATGCTTGTTTTTACCTGAGAATTACAAAAGTAAACGATTAAGTATCAATCCTCATACATAATATAATAAAACAAGTCAAATTAATAGGATAAATGATAGTAATAAAATGTACTTATTTGAGTTCATCAGTACTGTTACTTTATTATGATATTTCTACATTCCACTAGAAATAATTGCCAAGACTAAAATTTCGCATAATTCATGCACCCTGAAACCTATATTGCCTAAGTTTACTTTATTGCCATAAAGTCCCTCGATCATGAGCCATTAATCACTAAGGTGAGCGCGAATATAGTGAACAGCTTCGAAACCTGTTAGAGGCTGACAACCTATCCCACTAAATACTTTGACGGAATGCCTTATGGTTAGTCGTATTTAGTCGCGATGCACTATATTTGAGAAAAATAGGAATTGGCAAGTCACCTATTAACATGAGGGCTTAATCACCCATCAGTAACCCTGGTGGGGCACCGCCGTTTTACGGAACTGTTAACGTTTTGCGTGTCATGAAGCTTAGAGCAATATAACTTTATGAATATATGAATGTTTCATATATATCCTAGGATACAACTGTATTTAGAAGACCACCACTTTACACTGATAGATTTCAGACTCTAAATTACTATTCCCACTATGTGATATGATTTTTGAATCCTGTACTTGAACTTTAATTGTTATCATATGTGACTTAAATGAGAACTCTACACAAGACAACCCAGAATGCTTGGTATATCGTTACATTTAAAGTTGACTCAACATTCTATTTCGAGCGTATAACAACGTAGCTCAGCTTCATTTATAACATGAAACTTATGATTTTGGGAGATCATACATGATTCGCTTGTGGGTTTTTATACAACACAACTTGTTATGTATTTCATGAAGAACTATTATTTATTTCAATAATCACCATACACCTTTCAAAGAAAGTTATTTTCTATCAAACTCCACGAACTCACCAACCATTGTGTTGACGTTTTAAGCATGTGTTTATCTCAGGTTCACAATGAGCACGGATGGCACGGAGGAGCACGGACAATTATGAAGGCTATAAATATCATTCGAAAACCTATTTAATAAACTTTGAAACCACGGGGACCTTACTTTGTAAACTCTGATATTCGAATGATAAATCTTTTAAAACGACCAAATTGGTGATCGTTTTCTACTATTCAACTGTTGTGCCATGAAGTAACACCCAAATTAAATTCCGCTGCATATCATGAAAATTGGGGGTGTTACACTGATGAACTTGGTATTCCCTCTCTTCTCCCACCTTCGGTCGATCAGCCTACTCCCTCTCAGTCCTCTAGAAGAAAGAGGAAGAAAATTGAGTCAGAGCCTGAGATCAAAGTTCCTGGCCTTGAATGCAACAGAGCCCTCCCTGAAGGAGTTACATTTGTGAACAACTTGGTCATTGAACAACCTGAGAGAGGTCTCTTCTTCACTGACGCATTTGGTGACCCAGCCTTCCAAAGATGGAGTGACATTGATCAGGCAGGGATTAAAACCATGCTTGGTTTTTTGATGATGGCCTCCCCAATAAAGAGTCCTGAGAATGTGATGTTCTATCATGACATGAGAATCAAGATCCAAGAACATCCTGATCAACATGAGCTGGAATCCAAGAGACCAAAGCTTGAAGCCCTTTGTTACAAATTTGACTGATGAATCTGCAACACCACCACTATCCTTACTTTGTTTAGTTGTTAGGACCTTTGTAATAATATTAAGTTTACTTTTGTAATTCTCAAATAGGTACATTTTATTATCATCATTTATCCTATTTATTTGACTTGTTTTATTATATTATATATGAGAATTGATACGTTAATGTTTACTTTTGTAATTCTCAGGTAAAAACAAGTATTATGTGAAACTTGGCGATTTTGGACTAATTATGGAGCAAAACAAGCAAGATGTTAAGAGTCTACTGAAATGATCATTCTGCTCCAGATACGCCGCAACATACTTATTACATACGGCGCATCACTATCAAGATTTCACAAGTTATAATCCAAGACGGCAAAGGACATGCGCCGCATAGAGAAATGGAGTTACGCCACATCTTAAGGCGGTGTACGAATATTCCTGAATATATTAATCTTGGACCCCACGCGAAGTTAAGTCAATGCGCCGCATCTACTTATCCTATGCGCCGCATCTAACCCTCAGACAGAAACTATAAATACCCCAAGGCCAGACGAATTTCGGTGTTGAGCAAAGTTGGACAGTGCAAGATACCAGACGAATTCAGACGTGTTAGCAGCACAAGACACACCCTAAACGAAGATACAAGAGCTGTAAGAAGGTCCTGCATGTATTCAATTCATTAAGTAGTTTTGTTTTATTGTATTAGTACACTTTAATTCATCAGGATTGATGGGCCGATTCCATGTGACTACGGAAAACCATGGGCACCCCTTAAAATTGCTTTCCCATTAATTAAAGTTTATATGTTGATGTCTTTGGTGACTTTTATTAGTGCATTGATAACCTCTGTGTCTAGCTGAGCATTGCTTGGGTCGCCATGCCCCTTCCTCGCCTATCTGTTCTAGCGTATACGAAACGTGGGCATCACAAGTGCTCAATATTCTAGGATAGTGGGATAGACATAAGTAATCATTAAGGGTTTACTCGCCGATAAGATTAGAGCCAACGAGAATGGGTTAATTATATACACTTCATATAAAACTAGCAATAAAACAAGTGACAAGCTACTTATTTATCAGGACAGGTCTTCTTATTGTCTCAAGTATCTATCTGTGTACGTGTGTGCTAATCGCTGATTCGTGCTCATTAGTTTAGTTTATATTTAATTATAACCAAACCGTGCCAGTCTCTCAGGCTGAACCCCCCTTGCGTTAGATTAGGTTGTATAGCTAACTTAAGATATTAAAATACTGATTAGAATAACTAGATAATACGCTCCACTCTTAGTGATCGACACTCTACTTACCATTATATTCATACTGAGCGGGTACACTGCTCGTTAAAGTGTGTGTTTTATTGATAAGTCGGCTAAATATAAATTTAAAACTTGAGTAGGCATTAATACTGCTAAACCACAACGACACACCGTGGATATAAAAGAATTAGAGCAATAAACGCACCACATCAAGTTTTTGGCGCCGCTGCCGGGGAGTGAATTGTTATTATCTGTTAATTTGATTAGTATTTTAATTAGGTTTTTCTTTTTAATTTTTTTAATTCTAACCGCTAACCCTGTTATATATTAGATAAATTGCATTCATTGTATTATTTGCATATTTTCTGTTTTTGTGTGTTTTTATTTTCTTTAATTTTTGTTTCTTTTGTTTGTTTTTATTTTTTTTGTTTTTATTTTTCTATTTTCTTGCATTCTGCTATCGTTGTACTGTGCTGATTCAAACGATACGGCCCATCTGTTTTCACAGATACGGTGTATTGCGTTTAATTTTTATAAACACAACGCGTTTAATAAATTCAAGTACGACGCATCTTTCCCCAAGATACGGCGTATTGTGTTTTTAATAAGAAATTTTTCTAAACCCTAACGCCATACGACGCATCTGTTTTAACAGATACGGCGTATTGTCTATTTAAATTAAAAACAGTTTTCGAATTATTAAACAGATACAACGCATCGATTTTTATCGATACGGCGCAACTTCTGAATCAAAAATCTTGTATTTTGAAACGTAACGAAAATACGGCGCATTAGCTTTTGTTAATACGACGCATTTAATTTTAATAAATATAATCGATTTTTGATAATTAAACCTGATACGGCGCATTCTAAAATTCATAAGCGGCGTATCTGCTTTCTGAATAAAAGTCTGATTAAATTTTAATTAACGATTATAAGATACGGCGTATCAAACTTTCTGGATACGGCGCATCATCTGCAGATATCAGTTATTCTTATATCCGTTTCTAAATTCATTAATTTCTCTTCTAGCGAACAAATCCTACTGACGATTTTACATATGATGACAGGTTTTGCTATGGAAGACATATCAGTGAACGGATATCTTGCTAAGGAACTCTTGCTTTTGGATTCATTCGAAGTGGAAGTTTTTGATGATGTCAACTTCAATGTGCTCGTGATTGATGCCAATTTATTCTCTTGGGAGACCCCTCTTGAAGCTACTTATAAGGAATTCCAACGCTTATGCAATATTGAAGATGGGATATTCTCTTATGATTTACTAATGAGCTATACTGAAGATGAATTGTTACTCTTATGGCCCATCATTGAATCTAAAGGATTAACTTGGACTACTATCGAAGAAAAAGATGGGAAATTCCAAATTGAATACATGAACTCAGCAAATGCAGTCAACAAATCGAGCAACAAAAGCTATGAAGTCCAACCTATACAAACTTCTTATATGCCTTATTCCGAACAGTATTGGGGATTAGATAAGAGCTATCTGGATAATGAAGGAATGTATGCTGAATCGGAGATACTATTTCATGGAAAGTTGGTAAGGTTGATGGATATCTCTTTAGAAGAGTGGCTTGAACTTAAATACGGCGATCCCAAATTTGCTCCTATAAATGAAGTCAAACGGATTGTGACCTCATGGTTGACACGAAGTTTTAAGGAACAATTTAATGAGTTCATGGAAATAAGAAGGAACATGATTGGTAACACTAGCTTTGACGTTAACCACGATCCTAACAATGTTGATTTTTCAAATTGGTTAGCTAGTAAGTTCAATAACCATAAGAGCATGGACCGAGCTACTAAAGATGTGTTATGGATATATTGGATGAGAGGGGAAGATGAGGAAGTAGAATGCAACAATGGATCGTCAGATGACAATTCAACAATCGAGGAAGGCATTGAAGAATTATTCAGCATAGACATTGATGTGTTCAATTATGAGACACCCTTGTGCAAACAATTTAAAGAATTTAATTACCTTCTTCAAGTCGACACTGATGTGCTAACTGGAGATCTACCAGGATTCAAAACTTATGATGATTTCAAAAACACCTGGTACTACGAATGGAATGACCAAATACCATGGGTTTGGGATAAACCATGGGAATTTGAGCATATTAATCACACTTGTACACCTTTCCATTTCAAGGATGGAAGTAGTGAATGGCCAACCTGTGATTGGAAGAATGATGGAACCTGCAATGGGGGAAGTATAATTGGAATGAAACGGGTTGGAAGCGATGTATACTTTGAAGACGACGATTGGTATGACAAAGTTGAAGACTGCCCACGTAAAGCAGAGGCTTTGCAAGAAAAAGGTAGAATCAACTACTTAAAAGAACTTAAGGGAGCATCAGACACTACTTTCTGGGAATGGGTGCATGGACAATTTGATGATTACACAAAGCTTAGTCAACGCTTACAGTGGGAATTGAAAAAAGAGTGGGATGAGATTCAAGATTATTATCAGTCCTTTAACGTGGTTAATTATGATCCCTATGATAATAACGATGAGTCGCGAGAAGAATTGATTGATGAACTTGATGACTATTTGAATAAGGATCCTTATTTCAAGTTTGTTGATAAAGACAATGAAGAATTCATCAAAAGAAAATGTCAACTACTTGGGATCCCTTATAATGAACCACCCATGATAATTTCTGAAAATATTAAAGTCATCAAATACTCTTTGGGACCTGATGAGGAATACGTTGCGACGAAGACAAAAAAATATATTAGATTAAGTCGAACGGAAGAAAATGTTGCGGAGCTATACGGGAACATATTTCGGATGAAAGAAGAAGGATGGCACGTAACAAGAACAAAATAAGGAGCTGAACGTGAGTCTAACTTGAAGACTCTGGAATAAAGACAAGTGCTGACCGGGAGACAACCCGGAAGAAAATTTTTACTTTTCTGTTCTGTGTCGAGTCTGTCAGACCTGCAGAAGATACGGCGCATCTCAATCCTAAGATGCGACGCATCGCCTGCACTGGTCATATCTTATTTAATTTTCTGCATTTTTATTTTTGACTTTAAAACTTTCTGTCAGTATTTTAATGCGGCGCATCCCTGGTTAAGGATGCGACGCATCTTTTATTCTGATTCGTATTTATTCCAGGCTCGATACGGCGTATCGACTGACCTGATGATTTTCATTTTAATTTTTTAAGTTTTATTTTTACTAACTACTAATGTATTATGCAAGTTTGAACCTTCTTAACTCAGGTGTGTTAAAGTCTGAATGGTATTATAGATTCCTGCATTTCTGTGGATACATCATCTATGAGGCTTAAACGTTCTCATCCACAAGAAAGTTGATTTTTGCTCTTATACGAATAATGGAGGATCATACCGAGCAAATCTCAGGGGAGTTTTTCTGTTCTAATTCTTTTATTTTCCAGTTTTTAACCTTTGATACAAACAACGAGGACGTTGTTTAACTTAAGTGGGGGGATTGGAGAATTAGAACACTTACTTGTCCTAAACTTTTTCAAAATATGCTTAAAATGCACTTAATATATCAAAATTTAAAATTTTTAGCATGTTTTTGTTTAAAGTCTAAATTACATAGCTGCACACATAACATTATTTCCAAAAATTGTGAACTTATCAAAATTCACAAATCTATGAGTGTGCCGGTGACTTGTAAACTTTAGAACTTGGCTTGTATACTATTCGAGACCACCATAATAAGTATTATCTATATAATTGGAATGACTTGTCTAAATTGGTAAATTTCTAGGATTACACCCAAATAGCCTTTATATGTTATGTGATATTAACTAACTACACTGGTTAGTTAACCCCCGTATAAACCCTTTTGTTACTCTCACTTTTAGAGTAAGATACCCCTAGAAAAACACTCAGAGCCATTCCTTTCGTTTCTTACACCTTTGTTATAATGTTTCGTTACACCCTTACACCTTAGCCTACCCTGTAGATTAAAATCCGTGGTTGGTTAATTGCTTTAGGCAAAGTGTGTTTCCTTATATTACCTGTGTTCGCGTGTGTAATTCATTATCTTTGGTTGAGTCAGGAAATTGCACAATGCAATTGGTATGAAAGTAAATATTGTATATCTTTGAATTTATTTTTCGTGTGTTTACTACTTTCGCTATTACAGTTATTTCTGAAAGTATGAAAAGTATGGAAAAATTATCCGGAAAAACAGTGATAGAAAAGTTGTGAAATTCTACACATATATGTTGATGTCAAAAAAAAAAAAAAAAAAAAAAAAAAAAAAAAAAAAAAAAAAAAAAAAAAGGAAAAGTTGGAAAGTTTGTTTTAACCAACTTATGTAAAGTTTTGTATTAAGTGGGCGATATCACCACTATTTGTTATATATTATTTATGGATTGAATGGGATTTGGCCGTTATGGGAACGCCAACTAAGGTTTATTCTTTGATTGAGATTTTGTTGAGTATAATTCGTGTCTACCTAAAGCGTGTGTTTCAAGTGTTAAAGCGTGAGTTATTCAATGATATGAGTCTTATTCATGGGATGGTTGGGATAGTGATTAACCACACTTAGGATTTTAATTTATCTGTTTTGTTTATTTTTCATTTTACACCAATTTGTATCCCAAATATTATCCATACCCTATATCATTCCTTATCCAAACCTTTGATTTATTGAGATTAGGGATTTGAGCAATCTTAAGTATCGTAGTCGTGGATTCGGCTATGTATTTATGATTTTGTCGCCCTTTTTGATATAATATTATTGGTAAAGATTACTTGGTCCTATCTTTAGCTTATTCGAGTTAAGGATTTGAGCAATTGCAAGTATCGTGGTCGTGGATTCGATCATGTATTTGTGATTTTGTCGCCTTTTCTGGAATATGAGATTGATAGAGATTAAGAAGAATGATTAACCCTTAACCAACAAACCCCTTTTACCGCTTTAGACTTGTTATTCCTTAGCTTTAGTGGGGGAGATGCGTATACTTGCCAAGCTTATGATAGAATATTCGTCACGATTGGACAGTTAAACGATTAGATTTGCTTTTATCAAAATATTTTATTTTATTTCTAATTCGTTAAGTGTTTGGTTGTGCAATTATGACAAAAACGAATACATGCTTAAATATAAAAATAAATCCTAATATCTTTTAGGATACATTTTCATAAGATTAATTCTAAGGTTTACTTGGGGACAAGTAAAGTTCAAGTGGGGGGATATTTGATGAACTCAAATAAGTACATTTTATTATCATCATTTATCCTATTTATTTGACTTGTTTCATTATATTATATATGAGAATTGATACGTTAATGTTTACTTTTGTAATTCTCAGGTAAAAACAAGTATTATGTGAAACTTGGCGATTTTGGACTAATTATGGAGCAAAACAAGCAAGATGTTAAGAGTCTACTGAAATGATCATTCTGCTCCAGATACGCCGCAACATACTTATTACATACGGCGCATCACTATCAAGATTTCAAAAGTTATAATCCAAGACGGCAAAGGACATGCGCCGCATAGAGAAATGGAGTTACGCCGCATCTTAAGGCGGTGTACGAATATTCCTGAATATATTAATCTTGGACCCCACGCGAAGTTAAGTCAATGCGCCGCATCTACTTATCCTATGCGCCGCATCTAACCCTCAGACAGAAACTATAAATACCCCAAGGCCAGACGAATTTCGGTGTTGAGCAAAGTTGGACAGTGCAAGATACCAGACGAATTCAGACGTATTAGCAGCACAAGACACACCCTAAACGAAGATACAAGAGCTGTAAGAAGGTCCTGCATGTATTCAATTCATTAAGTAGTTTTGTTTTATTGTATTAGTACACTTTAATTCATCAGGATTGATGGGCCGATTCCATGTGACTACGGAAAACCATGGGCACCCCTTAAAATTGCTTTCCCATTAATTAGAGTTTATATGTTGATGTCTTTGGTGACTTTTATTAGTGCATTGATAACCTCTGTGTCTAGCTGAGCATTGCTTGGGTCGCCATGCCCCTTCCTCGCCTATCTGTTCTAGCGTATACGAAACGTGGGCATCACAAGTGCTCAATATTCTAGGATAGTGGGATAGACATAAGTGATCATTAAGGGTTTACTCGCCGATAAGATTAGAGCCAACGAGAAAGGGTTAATTATATACACTTCATATAAAACTAGCAATAAAACAAGTGACAAGCTACTTGATTATCAGGACAGGTCTTCTTATTGTCTCAAGTATCTATCGGTGTACGTGTAATCGCTGATTCGTGCTCATTAGTTTAGTTTATATTTAATCATAACCAAACCGTGCCAGTCTCTCAGGCTGAACCCCCTTGCGTTAGATTAGGTTGTATAGCTAACTTAAGATATTAAAATACTGATTAGAATAACTAGATAATACGTTCCACTCTTAGTGATCGACACTCTACTTACCATTATATTCATACTGACCGGGTACACTGCTCGTTAAAGTGTGTGTTATTGATAAGTCGGCTAAATATAAATTTAAAACTTGAGTAGGCATTAATACTGCTAAACCACAACGACACACCGTGGATATAAAAGAATTAGAGTAATACACGCACCACATCACTGCTCAAACTTCCAAACCAGTTCAGACAAAGAACAAGGTTCTTGTAGCAGAAGCTTATGACTGGGATGAAGAAGAGGTCTCAGAAGATGAGGAAATTAGAGTGAGTGCACTGATGGCACTTTCTGAAGGTGATTAGGTGGCTGTTGGAAAAAGCCATGCAAGGAATGGAGAGTGGGTGAACATAACCATGAAGAAGGTAAACATTTTACTTTCAATGGATGATGATTCTTACTGGCAGTCCTATATGAATTATATTTGTGTAGATCTTAAGTTTGTAGAAGAACAAAGGCTTAACTTGCTTTCAAAATATAACAATCTTGTGTTAGAATTGAATAAGTGTAGAGATGAATTGCTTGTATTAAAACAAGCCAAGTTAGAAACTATTACACTACAAATTCAAAACACTGAGATTTTGAAACAAAATCAAGCCCTTCAAAATGAACTTAACAAAGAAAAGGCTGTCATTGAAGGCTGGACTATGATACTATGGGTTTAATTCCTAAGAAAACTATAGGAATTGACCAACTCACTGAAACCCCAGTGAGAGTCACAGTGAAATGGCCTTTATTCCAGCTGGCATATCTTTTGAGCAGGAAATGAAACCCAAGTCAAATGACTGGATTGTCAGGGACAACCCAGTCAGTAAGTTACCAAACTTTGAGACTGGAAAAATCTTGCTTCCTGAAAGTCAGGCTCTGAAAAATATGCTTGGACTCACTGACCAACCCAGTAGTACTGAGTCAGTCAATGAGTCTGAATCAGAATCATTTACACCACTCCCACCTCTGAATGTCCTTCAGGGTGCTGCACCAAGCTCAGACCTCACACCATTGGTCTACTCTCAACATTCTTCAAAGGAGAAGCCTGGAATGGGAAAAACCATCCTGAAGAGGCAAACCCCTGAAGTCTCAGTTCATACTGATGACTCATCAACTTCAGTCCCTTCTGAATTAAAAACAAAAAGCCCTGACTCAAAAATTGATCAGTTGGCTGAGCTTGTCAGGAGGCTAAGTGAGACGATTGAATCTTCTGAGAAGCCTTCTCAATCTAAGCTGAAGGAACCAAAATCAGCTTCCTCAAGCTCCAAACCTAAATCCTCCAAACCCCTGAAAAGGTGTGAGCTGTGTCAATATACCAATCATTTCACTGATGATTGTTATAGAATCCTTTACTGCATGATATGCAAAAAGAAAGATCACAGAACCTCTGATCACCAATCATACACAGCCACATCAAAGATTGCTCACTTTAAAGCTCAGGCTTTAAAATATCCTTCTGATTCTAAACAGAAACAGAAACAAAAGGCCAAGCCTTTTGCACCTTGCCCACATTGTGGCTTTAATGACCACCTTCCTAAGGATTGTCCAAGAAACAACTCTTGTACCATTTGTGGAGATCCCACTCATGACACCTCGGGACATGAGATGGTCATTCAGACAAGAAGAGGAATTCCCAAGACATCCTCTCACTCTACTGAGTCTACTCCCGTAATCAAATGCAAAACCTGTGGTAGCTCAGTCCACTCAACCACTGACCATGAATCAATTGCTACCTTTAAGAATGATGTTAAAGCCAAACCCTCCAAAAAGAGGGGTCCTAGAAAGAACTAACTCAGTTTACCATTTGTGCAGAAACATGCCAGGGATCCTGTTTGGCATCTAGATAGTGGATGTTCAAGGAGCATGACTGGTGTGAGAGAATATCTGCACAAATATGTAGAAGAATCAGGACCTAAGGTGATATTTGCTGATAACTCATCATGTCTCACTGAAGGTTATGGTTCAGTAAGCTGTAATGGTATAGTCTTTACTAGAATATCTTATGTCAATGGTCTTAAGTACAATTTGATCAGTGTCAGTCAACTATGTGATGCAAAGTACATAGTTCAGTTTAATGATAAGCAAGGAACTATCTTCAATGCTAATAAGGAAGTTGTCCTTATTGCACCAAGAAGGCAAGATGTTTATGTGTTAGACATGTCCAGTCTAACTCAGAATGGAACTTGTCTCTTTGCTAAGGCCACTGAAACCCTCAATTGGCTTTGGCATAAAAGACTCTCCCACCTGAATTTCAAAAACATAAACAATCTTGTGAAACAAAACAAGGTCCTTGGCTTACCATCTCTTTTTTTTTCTAAGGATAAACCATGCTCTGCCTGTGAGAAAGGTAAACATCATAGAGCATCCTTTAAAACCGAAACAAATTTTTCCATCAGGAACTGCCTTCATCTTCTCCATATGGATCTCTTTGGGCCCATCAGTCCTAGATCCATCAACCATGAGAAGTATACTCTAGTCATTGTGGATGAATACTCAAGATACACTTGGGTTTACTTCCTGAACAAAAAGAGTCAGGCAGCTGAAACGATTATGTCCTTTGTCAGGAACATTGAAAATCAGAATGACATTAAAGTCAAACAGATAAGGACTGACAATGGGACAGAGTTCAGGAACTATGAACTTGAATGTTTCTGTGATGAGAAAGGAATTTCCCAAAACTTTTCCTCTCCTTACACACCTGAACAAAATGGTGTTGCTGAAAGGAAAAATAGAACGCTCATTGAAGCTGCCAGGACAATGCTAAATGGATCAGTCCTTTCCAAATATTTTTGGACTGAAGCAGTCAAAACTGCCTGTTACACACAAAACAGATCCATCATTGTCAAGAGATATGGAAAAACCCCATATGAGTTATTCAAGGGTAGAATCCCTGACATCAGCTACTTTCATGTCTTTGGGTGTTCTGTGTTTATTCATAATCACAAAAATCACAAAAAATCACTTAGGGAAATTTGATGCCAAAGTTGATGATGGATACTTCCTAGGATACTCTCTTGTCTCAAAGGCCTTCAGGGTGTTCAACACTAGGAGACAACAAATTGAGGAAACATTTCATGTTACCTTTGATGAGAGTACTGATGCAATCAGATTCTCAAACAACTCAGTGGAAGAGATAGGTATTGATGATTCATCAAGATACCCTCCTGATGAATATCATCCTGACAATGATCCTTCCACTCAGTATCAAGCAAATGCTGATATCTCCCACTACATCATCCCTCACAACCTTCCTTACCCAACCATCACTGAGTTTATTAAAGCACAACCAAGTACTGATGCAATCAATCAGTCTGAACAAAGTGCTCAGGAACCAAATAATCTCAGTGATCAGTCAACCCAGTCAGACACTCAAGATCCTGAAGATCATCAGGTGTCTGAACCAGAACCTACACCTCCACCCATTCAGGCCTCCACAAGTTCTAATCAGTATCCAAGACCTCAGGACAGTTGGACTAGGTCTCAGGATATAGAACTTGTCAATATAATTGGAGAGCCTACTAAAGGCATGCTCACTAGAATCATGGCTGCACAACTAAGGGCAGCCTCAACCAATGAATGCCTGTTTGTGGACTTCATCTCCACAATTGAACCCAAAAGTGTCAAAGAAGCACTTAAACATCCAAGTTGGGTTCAGGCCATGCATGATGAACTGGAACAATTTGACAGAAACAAGGTAATGACCTTGGTCAAATGTCCTGAAGATGTCTCAGTCATTGGCATGAAATGGGTGTTCAAAAACAAATCTGATGAAAATGGCATAGTCATTAAAAACAAGGCCAGACTTGTAGCCAAAGGCTATAATCAACAAGAGGGCATTAACTATGAAGAAACATTTGCACCAGTGGCAAGGATGGAAGCCATCAGGATCTTCCTTGCCTTTGCAACCTACATGAACTTCAAGGTGTACCAAATGGATGTAAAAAGTGCATTCTTAAATGGCTCACTGAAAGAAGAAGTTTATGTTCAGCAACCTCCTGAATTTGAAAGCAGTGAGTTTCCTGACTATGTATGCAAGCTTAACAAAGCCCTTTATGGACTGAAACAAGCACCAAGGGCATGGTATGAAACTCTCGCAGCCTTCCTGATCCAAAACAAATTTGTCAGAGGCAAGATAGACAACACATTGTTTATCTATATGACAAATGGTGATGTCATCCTTGTACAAGTATATGTAGATGATATCATTTTTGGCTCAACAAGTTATAAACTTTGCAAACAGTTTGAAAAACTAATGGCAAAGAAATTTGAAATGAGCATGATGGGAGAACTGACTTACTTCCTTGGACTGCAAATCAAGCAGACTGATAAAGGAACTTCTATCAGTCAAGGGAAGTATGTCAGAAGCCTACTGAAGAAGTATGAGCTCAGTGACTGTGCCTCAGTCAAAACTCCCATGGTTCCTCCCAACAACCTTGGTCCTGACCTCATTGGTAAACCAGTCAATCAAACTCTATTCAGAGGAATGATTGGATCAATGATATATCTACTTGCATCAAGGCCTGACATCCAATTCTCAGTATGTTTGTATGCCAGATATCAATCTGACCCAAGAGAATCTCATCTTACTGCTATGAAAATGATACTCAGGTACCTGAAAGGTACTCTAAACCTTGGATTATACTATCCAAAATGTTCAGGCTTTGATCTCAAAGGATACTCAGACTCTGACTATGCTGGATGCAACATGGACAAAAAAAAGCACCTCAGGCTCCTGCCAAATTCTTGATGGAAAATTAGTCTGTTGGAGTGCTAAGAAGTAACAATCAGTTTCCATATCCTCAACAGAAGCTGAATATGTTGCAGCAGCCAGTTGTTGTGCAAATGTACTATGGATGAAAAGTCAACTCAGTGACTATGGAATTCAGTATAAGATGGTTCCCGTCTTTTGTGATAACACAAGTGCAATTGCCATCTCAAACAACCCTGTTCTTCATCAGAGAACAAAACACATTGATATTAGATATCACTTCATCAGGGACCACGTCATGAATGGTGACATTGAATTACACTTCATTCCTACTGAATATCAGCTAGCTGATATATTCACCAAGCCATTGGATGAACCAACTTTCACCAGACTGAAAGCTGAACTAGGAATGTTGGACATTGAGATTCAGTCCACTGATTGAATCCATCCAACAAAGTGTAAATTTTGAAAACACCAGGTCCCTGACTCAATGTGTCCCTCAGTGAAAAAGATCACTGAACCACCTTTCCTGAAACCCTCATTGAATGAAAAGTCATTCAGGGCCCTCAAGATGACATTCAATGCTAACTTAAATGCTCTAAGTATTTAGTTAGTGAATTTCCTAGGTTGGTAACTGAATTCTTATTTAATATAAGAATATTTGTTCCTTTGCCTTTCTGGCAACCACCTCTGGGCCCCCACTTACCAACTTGGCATTCAATGCCTTCCCTCACACATCATACTTTTGTGATGATGTAAACTCTGCAAATTCCACTTTTTGCAGAACTGCTCAACTGTTCACCTCGACTGTTGCGCTAAACCCAGGAAAGTGGAGTGGTGGCATTAAATGCGGATCCCAAAATGTTTTATTCAAAACGGTTTCCAATTTTTCTTAAAAACGCTTTATGCCTAAAAAAACCCCTCCTCTTCACTTCCCTATAAATACCCCCAAAACAAATAACACACACACGTTTTTAGAAATCTTAAGCAAAATTCTTGCCTTTTTCTCTCTCAAAACAAATATTGTGTGTGTTCTTAGTCTTTAGAAACCCAGACCATTTTACCAAAACCTTCCAACAAAATAGCTTCCTCTAATGCTATAACCCTCGGCCCAAATATGGAATTCACAATGGAGGGCGTGGACTTGACCAAGAACAACGTGGTAGGAAACTTTGCCTACCCCCAAAAGTTTTGGGCGTACAAGAATGTGGTTAAATACCTTCAAAACTGCTTTCTTGCTACGGCGTTCACAAAAACCCCCTCAGTCATATATAATGACTATCTGAGGGAATTCTGGTGTACTGCAGTGGCAATAGCCCTGAGGACACCAAAGACTCAATTATCACATTCTCAGTGATGAATGGGAGAAGGACCCTCTCCCTTGATTACTCAACCTTCATCAAGGCCACAGGTCTTGATTTCACTGAGAACTTTGAGCCCAACCCTACTGACCAAGAAGTAAAGGCCGAATTGCTTTTACTTGGGCCACATGACTCTAAACAACCTGATGTGGCCCCAGGAACCCTATTGTCCAAAGCGCCCATCATCAAGACCTGGTTCCCTCATATCTGGAGGATCCTGGTGACTTTTGTCATTTAGGTCCTTGGAGAGAATAAATCCTCCACGGAGCAATTGAATGCATCACAACAATTGATGGTGTTCAGTCTCCTGGAGGGTAGAAAAATAGACATCGGAGGAATAATCTCCCGTGACCTCGTAGCCAAGCTCTCAGGAAAGTCTAGGCAAAGACATATGTCTTACCCTAGGTTCATTTCCTGTGTGCTTCAGGACTTACTCGGCACTGAATATATTAGGTCGGACGTTGAAGGATCAAAACCTGACGTCCTACACAAGGCCAATTACTCAAGTGGCCTTACTGAGGTACAACCAGTCGCCCTGACCGATTACATGTTGGTAATTATTCAGGGTACAAATGCTGTCTCACCAGTACCTTCTCCTACAAATGAGAAGAAGAAAAAGAAGGCAGGGACCAAGAAGGTGGTTAAACCAGAATCACTCGCCCTTGGGACATCTGCCTCAGAGCCTCAAGAAAGGCAAAAGGCCAAGACCTCTAAGACACCCACTCCTGAGTCCCTCTTGACCTTAAAACAAACGCCAACGAAGGGTACTGAGAAATCATCCTCAGTGTCCTCGGGCAAAACCCTTCCACATGGCTCTACTGACATACACAAGTCAGTGGGACCTAGAACCTTCACCCTCTCACTTCTCGATGAAGGCATTAGTCATTCATAACCTTTGCCTGAGGGAGTACAGGGTCCTAAATCCTCGGTAGAGCAGCACTAGTCTACTGAGAAGGGGACCCACGCCCAATCACATCCTGTTTACGGTCCTGAGAAATCACACTCAGGATCTCAGGGAGACAAGGACCCTAAATCCCTAAAAGGGTAGTACAACCCTGATGGGAAGGGGGTCCACTAACAATCACAATTTGTGCCTAGTGATAGTACTGGAGAACACCCAGCAGTCCTTGAAGGCGCACATGGGGACAAAGACTCAGGGGCATACTACCACCCACTGATATGGAACCACAACCCCTCATGGTGGATCTAGTCTCTCGGGAACTGACTCCAAGAGCCAGGCTGAGCAAACCCACTCAGTTATTATGGCAGGGTCAGGACCTGGCCACAACCAAGGCAAGTCTTCTAATGAAGAGGAGCCGGCTAACCCAATCTTGCAGATTCAGTCTATGGCAGATTTTCAGGCTGTTCTCTTTTCTGATGATGAGCTCAGCAAAGATAGTGAGGAAGAAGTGTTTGAGCCAGGTGATGATATGGACACTGATGCTCAACCCACTGAACAACCGCATCAGTCTTCTTCACATCAGGGTGAAGAATCAGCATCTCAGGCTGATCATTCATCGGACTCTGAATCATCCTGCCCAGCCAATCTCAGGAAGTATGACAATATTCTTCCTCTCACTGAAAGACAGTTGGTCAAGTTCTTGCAGAAAGCCAACAATGCTCTCTTTCGTGGGCTCACTGAAGAACTCTTTGATCATCATTGTGAAGCTGCAGTTCACTATGTCGACCTGAAGGAATCTGTTGAAGAGTATCATGATGCCGTTAATGAGCAACAATCAACAGTCACCTTCTCCTTGACATCTCTTGATACCCATCTTAAAAGGTTCAACGCTACTCTTTCCAACATTACGAAGAGCATTGCAACTATTCAAGAGTCAGTAAAAGATGACCCTGAGCTCACCAAGAAGATTCTTCAGGCTTCTGAGACCTATCAGCAACAGTCAGCCCAGTTCATTGAGCTTGTCAACATGCTGACATCTTCTAACCTTCAGGGTCTCAGCTCTTTATTGGACTCCATCAACTCTTCCCTAGTTCTTTTGGAGGCAAACTTAGCAGCTTTGGCTAAGTCTTCGAATTCCTTGGCCTGGAATCTTGGGCCTCGAATGACCGCCATACAGACTTCTCAGGCATCCCTTGAGGCAAAAGTAACCACTCTTCAGCAAGACACCTCAGACATAAAAACCATGATGACTGAGATCTATCAGGCTTTCAAAGGTCATGCTGCTCCCTCAACTTCAGTGAGCACTCCAACTCTTGCTCTCACAATGGCTCCAGCAACAGTTGAGGGGGAGAAAGTCACTGAAGCTTCATCCAGTCAGCAAACTCCTTCTCACACTGAGGGGGAGATACCACCAACCCTGGCAGCTCCTGAAACAACCCCATCAACAACTCACCAAGATAAAGGCAAAGGCATTCTCACAACAGAGCCTGGACCTACACCAAAATTGGTGCCTGCTTCCTTGGTTATAAGGCCTGACCCTGATGAACCAGTCAAGGTCCCTTATGAAATTAATGGAGTGTTGTATCATCTCACTGAGGCTGAAATTCAGGCTCATATGGAGAAGGAAGAGATGCTAAAGAAAATAGCTGAAGAAGAAAGGCTGAACAAGACTGCTCTCATCCAAGTGGTCAGTGAAGAGGCTGAAAAGCTTGGAATACAACCACAAGCTCTTGCTGGAAGAAAAGGTAGTGCGAGCTTTATAAAAGCTCAGGAAGCTGAGATGATTGCTCTCAGGCAGAAAAGGGATGAAAGATTGAGAAAGGCTGAAGAGTTGAGGAAAAAGAAAATTGAGAGGTACCAGTGGGTTATGACAAGCAGATTGCGACCAGAACCAATCACTGATGTCAAGATTCATCAAAATACCAAGCCTGTCGTCATTAGTGTCTACAGAGGGCCTGACAAGAGACACTTTAAGGTTCATGATCCCTTTACATTCTCTGACTTTGGGATCACTGAATTGGATGAATTGGGTCCAATCATAGTAAAGAAGCAAAACATGATTGTCAAAGACCTGATGAAATCCCTGAGGCGAAGATATGACAAACTGACAAAAACACCTGATGAACTTGGTATTCCCTCTCTTCTCCCACCTCCGGTCGATCAGCCTGCTCCCTCTCAGTCCTCTAGAAGAAAGAGGAAGAAAATTGAGTCTGAGCCTGAGATCAAAGTTCCTGGCCTTGAATGCAATAGAGCCCTCCCTGAAGAGGTTACATTTGTGAACAACTTGGTCATTGAACAACCTGAGAGAGGTCTTTTCTTCACTGACACATTTGGTGACCCAGCCTTCCAAAGATGGAGTGACATTGATCAAGCAGGGATTAAAACCATGCTTGGTTTCTTGATGATGGCCTCCCCAATAAAGAGTCCTGAGAATGTGAGGTTCTGTCATGACCTGAGAATCAAGATCCAAGAACATCCTGATCAACATGAGCTGGAATCCAAGGGACCAAAGCTTGAAGCCCTTGGTTACAAATTTGACTGATGAATCTGCAACACCACCACTATCCTTACTTTGTTTAGTTGTTAGGACCTTTGTAATAATATTAATAAGATGATGGCCCATGTTTTTGTTATTTCAGTGTCCTTAATAACTTTCTAGTATATTTAGTATGAGTAGAAGTCATTAGCTCACTCATAACTGATCAAAACACTTAGGCATAATTTATATCCAAATAGGGGGAGATTGTTGGGTCCGTCAGTACCCAAGAGTCCTTAAAACAGGATTTGGACACAAATTAACTAAGTGATTAATCAACCTTAAACACACCTAAGTCACTGAGTGAACAGTCACTCAGTAAGTTACCTTCAAGATGCTCAGGACGAATCTAAGAAGAAAGATTCACCACTCAGTGAGGCGGAACTCCCTGAGTGTTACTTGAGCCAAAGAAGAAGGTAATGGGTTCAGTGAGTATTGGACAAGAACTCACTGAACCCCAGTCTCCTCAACAACAATAAGTGATTGAAGACTGAAGAATGAAGGCGAAAACAGAAGAACCTAAAGCCTGAAAGAAAGGCGGGAATTAGCGGGAAGAGTTTGAGAAGATAAGATGAAATCTTATCTAGCCAGAAGCAAACCTTACCTATAAAGGCTAAAAGTCAAGATGTGTCAGAACTGACACTCGGAAAGACTTTTGGGCCACTCCTATTGGTTCTTGAAAATGACAAATACTGTTATAGTTGTCAGACACGCTTGCTTATTCTTTTTGTATTTTAATCTTTAGTACTCTCTTATACTTGTGTATAAATAGGAACAGATAGGAGAAAAGTGAGTTAAGTTTTGTGCATTAAAAGCTTAGACTTTCACAAAACTACTTTTCTCCTTCAAAGAGTAACCACATCCTTGAGATAGCTCAATGGGTCATATTGTTACCACTTAAGTATTACTTGAGTTTAGAAAGGAGACAACACCATACCTTGTCTATTCAATCCCAAGTGTTATTCCGCAAAACACTTGGGTAATAGATTCTTTGATTGATTTCTAATAAGAATTTGAACGTTGAAAAACTTGTGTTTCTACATTTACGTTTTGCTTATAAGTTATAATCAATCATTACATTAATCTCAGTCATAAACACAATTAGATTAACTTCATAGTTACTTCTAAGTGTGTTAAGGGAACAACAAGTGGTATCAGAGCCTCTGGTTTATAAAATCTTTTCAAAAAAACTAAGAGTGCTCAAGGTTTTTAAAACCAAGATCCTACTATGGCTGATATTAATGTGCTCCAGCTCGTCGATAAAAAGGGTGGTAGCTTTTCAGCTGTTGCCCCCAGACTCGAAGCTGGAAAATTTAGCAAGTGGAAAAAGAGAATGCTTTGCTACTTGACTGGTATGGAACCATACTACATCACTTGTGTCAAAGAAGGTCCTTATGTCCCTAAAACTGCTGAGGGGTTAAACAAACCTGAAGCTCAATGGACCATAGATGAGAGAAGGGTGGTCAATCAAGACCAACGCCTGAAAAGCATAATTATATCTTGTCTTCCTGATGATGTAATGGAATCAGTCATCAACTGTTCTACAGCCAAGCAAACTTGGGATGACTTGATTAATAGCTTTGAAGGTCCCTCAGATACCAAGGAAAACAGGATCATGGACCTGAAACTTGAGTACAATACTTTCAGGGCAAAGGACTCTGAAAGTCTCTCTCAGACATATAAAAAATACAAGACCCTGATAAACGAACTATCAAATGATGGTGTAGTTTTGTCTAAGCATGAGATCAATGTTGGCTTTGTCAACAGTCTCCCTGAGAAGTGGCTAAACTTCTCACAGGGCCTCAGGAATGCTAATCACATTCAGACCCTTGAGCTTCCTGAGATCTATGGGAAGTTTGTCTATGAAGACAACTTAATCTCTAGGAGATACCCTGACTCAAAGAAAGCTCTTGAGACCAAAAAGGCTCTAACCTCCTCACCCATATCAACTGCCTTTTATTCTAATGGTGTTGTGCAGGATTTTCAAGAGGATTCTGAAGATGAGATTGATGAAAGAACTAGTGATGAGTACCTAAATGATTTAAACTTGGAATTCCAAGAAAGGGCACTCCTTGCTAATTCAAAACGTTTTATCAAAAGAAATCGGTCTAAATTTTCAAAAGCTAAAGCAAATGAAACCACTGAATGTTTCAACTGTGGTAAAAAGGGTCATTTTGCTAGAGACTGTTATTCAAAAACCATCTCAGAACCCTCCTATAAATTTTCTGGAAACAGTTCCTCAGGAACTCGCAAGTTTCAACCTAGAATGCTTCAGTCAACCCAACATTTTCAAACCAATAATGTTCAAAAGGGTCAAAAAGACTTTGAGGCTAAATATAGGAAAGCTAAGGCTAAACTTTCTCTTCTTGAAACTAATCCCTCAATGTCTCAGGCTGCTCAAACTTCCAAACCAGTTCAGACAAAGAACAAGGTTCTTGTAGCAGAAGCTTATGACTGGGATGAAGAAGAGGTCTCAGAAGATGAGGAAATTAGAGTGAGTGCACTGATGGCACTTTCTGAAGGTGATCAGGTGGCTGTTGGAAAAAGCCATGCAAGGATGGAGAATGGGTGAACATAACCATGAAGAAGGTAAATATTTTACTTTCAATGAATGATGATTCTGACTGGCAGTCCTATATGAATTATATTTGTGTAGATCTTAAGTTTGTAGAAGAACAAAGGCTTAATTTGCTTTCAAAATATAACAATCTTGTGTTAGAATTGAATAAGTGTAGAGATGAATTGCTTGTACTAAAACAAGCCAAGTTAGAAAATATTACACTACAAATTCAAAACACAGAGATTTTGAAACAAAATCAAGCCCTTCAAAATGAACTTAACAAAGAAAAGGCTGTCATTGAAGGCTGGACTAAAAAGAACCCCAAGGTTTTTGATACTGTGGGTTTAATTCCTAAGAAAACTATAGGAATTGACCAACTCACTGAAACCCCAAGTGAGAGTCACAGTGAAATGGCCTTTATTCCAGCTTCTAAGTGTGTTAAGGGAACAATATATATATATATATATATATATATATATATATATATATATATATATATATATATATATATACACTAAAAGGGGGAAGTGAGCTCCTTTACAAGTGAAGTAAACACTAATTTTTCTATCTCCTATTCGTTGTATCCTCAAAGTGGGACACGTGGCAATCATTGATTCGCTGTGTAAATAATTTTTGGTTTACAAAGGACACTTGGCAAACATTGATTTGGTTTGTAAATAATTCTTTGGTTACATGTACTATACAGCCGACTTTAGTATGTATAAAATATATTTTCCAAAGAGTTTGCAGCAACTGTAACAGCTTCTTTCTGGGATTTTTTTTGTCCAGTTTAGCTTCTCATTGTACAGATGGAGTTTGCTGCATTGTGGTTCATTAAATGAGGGATACAATGGTTTTGTTTCTCTATGAATCTCTCTAACTTGGTCCGTAGTTTCTGCCATTCAACGGTTTAACCAGAAAGTTCTATTCTTCATCTTTGTTGACTTCAACCTGTCATCATCCTGCACACAGAAGAAAGGAAGTTAAAACATAGTCCATATACTCAGGTCTGATCATCTTTGGTTTCTCTTTTCTTACTTAAATGTTTATTTTTCCTTTTTTGTAGTTTTTTGTTTTTTTTTTTTTTTTTTTTTTTTTTTTTTGGTGTTTCAATCTTCCTTTTGGTGTTATAACTGACCTGCAACTATGTATTTGTACAGAAGAGGAACTTGCAACTAATTGGAAGGTTATATTGGGTGTTATTTAAAATGTATCTCATGTATCTCCCACAATTGGGTCCATCCATGCCAACATATAAGCTTTTACATTTTAGTACTTATGTTTCTTATTTCTGTTTACTGATGTGGTTCTTTCATTTAATTAAATTCATGCTTTGTAATATCATATGCATAGCTACTATTTGGTTCATTTGTTTTCTGCATCCTCAACTGTTATTCACATTCTCTTTAATCCGAGTATTTGTAAATATATATAGAATGCCTGTAACATCTACAATAATAAAAGCATCACACCTTCTAACCATTACCCGGAAGTCCTAAATACTAATTGGCCAGTTGATTTTAACCCAATGACCTATATGATTGACAACCAACAACATCCATTTGGTGGCCAAAGTATCCATAATGCAAACCGGGTACAAACTGCGGAAAACATACCTTTTGTTGTACCGCAATCGTTTGTTCCAGGAAATGCTTCACCATCAACTGTGGAATTACAATAACAAACAGATAGGGCAGCACCGGAAGTCCTAAATACTAATCGGCCAATTTGTTGTGAGTGAAAAACACTCCTTTATCATACACCTTAACTGTTGATCGAATGGCATACAAAGATATAGATCGAATGGTATTAAAGATAGAAGAGAAAGATAGAGAATAAGATAAAGATAGAAGAGATATAGAGGAAAGATTGGGACAGTAGGGATGAGATGAAAACCGTGTATTGGAAGGAAAGAAATACAAGAGAAGAAACACACACTCCCACCTTATCCACACTACTGCACACTTAACTTATGTGGTGGGAGTGTGTGCTAAATACAAAGAGAGATGCCCTAATGGGCTTTGGTGGGCTTGTGTTGGACTTGGACTTTACTTAAGCAATACATGGACTTTATCTATTACAAACTATCATAAGTCCAACACAAGCCTTTTGCTACTATTCTGACACATTATTTCGACACACACTTAAGATGTACATGAAATACAAATGACCATCACTTTAATATAATTTCAATGCTAACAATCTCCCCCTAAGGGATGGTCATTTCAATGATGCTCTGGTGATAGGTCTTTTGACTTCAACGTCTTGAACTTTGTGTGTCGATGTAGAATAGACTTGATTCATTGTTCCTTCATGCTCTGTGATCTTCAAAGAATCGTCATTTGGTAGTTCTTGCCTTGATCAACATCTTCTGTACATTTGCGTCGACGTTGTAGATGTTGAAACATATGATGATGGTGAATGGACTTTCGTCAGTACCTGCATAAGACAGTTAGCAATAAATCGTCCAGCGCTTATAGGTTCAGATTTCGGGATCGTTATCAGCATAGAGTGACAACTTTCTCTAATCTTTACCACGGCCGTTGAGAGCCTCTAAAGTATACCGAAGTATCACTTCAAGACTGTAGACCGTTTGAAGCGAGTAACCATCATGTCACAAGGCAAGATCCTTAGATCTCATTAAGACTCATACAACTTGTATCCTTTTTGGTGAACACAAGTGTATTACATTGGAAGTGTACCTAAGATATCTTTGATGAATCTCATGGCTCTAGACTCGATTATGTGCGTTTTGGTTTTAGTCGTCGGAGGCATGGAGCAGAGTGCCACCTTTTCAATATCAACTCATCTCGGAGTGAGAGGTCGATAGATTATGTAGTGTTCTCCGTGAGAAATGAAACAAATATCTTTTAAGAGATATCTGAGTGGCTAGGAGGGGTTAGTGCAACGCGTCACTGGGTCCATGACGTCTTGTCTTCAATATCAGTATCACCTTAGTGAGTACCGATAGCAGATGTATTGACCCGGTTTCTGACCTAAGTTTTCATGGAGGGCTATTTCTTTTCACCCTTTCATTGAACTTTTCTTTTTAATTCTTCAACCCCTTCTTTCTCCTTTCTCATTTACTCCTTTTTTCAATCTTACCTAAGGACTTCTAATTCTAATCTATTGGAATTGTCCTTGGGAAGATCCCTCCGGCTCTGGCGGGATCATAGGACATAACCTAACCATAATCACCTTATTACTCCATGATTATCCTAGATTATTGATCACTTGCCATAAAACCTTTTGTGAAAATCTCTCAAAGTGTTTGTGACTCAAACAATTTAGTATAGTCTATGGGTTTTATTTCTCTGTTCATTTGTCGCATTTTGTTTATGCTCTCTTCTTCAAGCTCAATCGTCTCAACATAATCATAACCCGGTGGAGGATCATGCACATCATTTATAAGAGTACCATCATATAACACATTCTGTTCTTTCTGGGCCTTTTTGAGATTATAAGGGTTATCACATCCAATTTCCATTTTCTTTAAAGTATGTAAAATCGGGTTTTTATCGTTTATTAACAAATTAATTGTTTGTGCAGAATGTCCCGTTTTTACAAGTAAATCTTCCAAATTTGCAATGGTTTCCTTTTTGTCAGTAATCTCTTTAAGAAGATCCTTTTCACGTTTTGAAAACCTTTCATTCAACTCCTTCTTTTCTTTTTCAAGATTGGAATAAGTTGATTTTTGTTTTGAAAGCTGGTTGGTTAGTTCAGAAATTTCTTTGTTAAGAGATTTGATTTGCAAATTCAAATTAACATCTAGAGTGTCAAATTTTATTTGCAAACGTTTCTCTCTTAACTCAGAATCTCTTAAGCTAACCTCAAGTTCAGACTGACGTTTGTTGTGAAAATCAAAAGCTCTTGCATTATCCTTATAACTCTTAAGCTCAGTGGTCAATTTTTCATTCGCGGCCTTTACCTCGCGATTGATCTTTTTGACCTTTTCAATCTCAATTTGACAATTATGAAGTAATGATTCAAAGAAAGCACGACTTTCCTCATCATTAGCGTCATTTTGTGCAACTTGAACTTCATTATGATCCATATATTGAGTTTCACAGTTAACATTGCTATTAACTTTCTCCCTCATATATGTATCATAATTAGGTTCGAGAGGCACAGAATGTGGCTTTTCATGAGCAAACGAATGTGGTACCTCATGGAGTGGTTATGTGTCATAAGATGGAGGAGTTTCAGAATCACTACATGATGTTGGTTCTTGCTGATTAGGCATAGGGTCGGAGACTCCAGTGACTTCTGTAGAATTATCATTGATTCTGGTTGAAAGCAAGAAGTCGGATTCCTCAGCAGTCAAAGGTATTCCCGAATGTTCCTTGTTGGCTAGCATCAGCATGTACTGGAGCTTTTCTACCTTCGTCATTGCATGAGCATTACCAATTCTGCCTATATCACTCCTGTGGATATCAGATGAAGTCATGAAACAATAATCCTCATTTTGATTGACCCCATTCTGATTCACAAACTGATCTGCTTGGTTTCCCGTATACTGCCTTGCATATTGCATTTGATTCCCCGTCTGTATACCCGTAGCATTTCCTTGCTGATTCCCGATAACATCAACCATTTGACCTTCTTGTCCCAAATATAACTGCGTATTGTCAGTGTACGATGAAATCCATTGGTTGTTGTTATGTGGTTTGATGTTTAATGCCCTGGATAACAAAGCAAAACCATTTGCCAAAGCAGTTGAGATATCGTCTTGGTGAGTGGCCATTGATGATGACTGGTACGATAACGATGATGCAGGATCGTTGCAACAAAGTAGGAGTAGAGGTTGTTTGAAGGTTAGGTTCAGTTGGTTTGGTGACGAATTGCTGAATCGTGATTTATGGTTTCCCTCCAAAATTTGAATTTGAAAAATCTCTACCAGAATTTGAAATACTCTATAAAATGCAATTCTAAGATTATTAGAAAAATTTGAGTTTTGAAAATTTTTACGTCAAATTTAGACGAAAAAATTCGAATTTTGGCCTAAAAATTTGAATTTTGGGCCAAAATTTTCAATGTTGTACCAAAATTTGAATTTCGCGTAAAAATTGAACGTTTAGTCTCCTGTAAAAATTAAATTTTACTCGGTTTTTCCCGCCTTTTAAGCTTACAATTGTGAGAGTATTTGAGATTGTGTTAGAGAATTTTTCAATTTCGAAAAATGAATTGCGAAAGTCTGCACCAATTGCGAAATATGGCTTGAATTGCGAAAACTTGTATCAATTGCGAAAGACAAACCAATTCCGAAAGATTAGCCCAATTGCGAAAAAGTTCTGGAATTGCGAAACTTTGGTACAATTGCGAAATTTTGGTCCAATTTCGAAAGTTTGTGTCAATTGAGAAAAATTGGTGCAATTTTGAAACTTTGTACCAATTCCGAAAGTCAGTCCAATTTCGAGAAAGGTGATCAATTTCGAAACACAATTTCGAAAAAAAAGATCTCTTATCACAATCTTATACAAGAATGTGATATTGTTGAATTGCGAGATGACTACTGAATTGCGAAGGAACTCAACTTCTTGAATTGCGAAATAGGGTAGATTTGCGAGAAGATAAGGTTCACCAACTTTTACCAACTTTCACCAATAATTCTTATGCAGAAATATCAGTCAATAATCCACTGATTAATATCCAAAACAACCAAATCTTCGTACAATCGATGGTACTAAATCACGAGCTAACTTTTTGAACACAAAAGATTCAACCTTGAAACCAAGATTCGAGTAGAAAAACTATCAAATCTTCACAAACCAACTTGAATAATGAACAACAAACACAACTTTGAACCTTAAACTTTGTGTACGATTCCAAGATAATAAAAAAAAGCTCACGTTTTTATAACAAAAACGCAACTTTTGGTCACAGTGAAACACAAACCGAACAAAAACAAAGTCCTACCTCGATGTATGGCTGTTAATACCACGGCCGTTGTGAGTGAAAAACACTCCTTTATCATACACCTTAACTGTTGATCGAATGGCATACAAAGATATAGATCGAATGGTATTAAAGATAGAAGAGAAAGATAGAGAATAAGATAAAGATAGAAGAGATATAGAGGAAAGATTGGGACAGTAGGGATGAGATGAAAACCGTGTATTGGAAGGAAAGAAATACAAGAGAAGAAACACACACTCCCACCTTATCCACACTACTGCACACTTAACTTATGTGGTGGGAGTGTGTGCTAAATACAAAGAGAGATGCCCTAATGGGCTTTGGTGGGCTTGTGTTGGACTTGGACTTTACTTAAGCAATACATGGACTTTATCTATTACAAACTATCATAAGTCCAACACAAGCCTTTTGCTACTATTCTGAGACATTATTTCGACACACACTTAAGATGTACATGAAATACAAATGACCATCACTTTAATATAATTTCAATGCTAACACAATTGATTTTTACCCAATGACCTATATGATTGACAACCAACAACATCCATTTGGTGGCCAAAGTATTCATGATGCAAAGCGAGTACAAATTGCGGAAAGCATACCTTTTGTTGTACCGCAGTTGTTTGTTCCAGGAAACCTCGAACCTTCGTCTTCCTTGATCTTGAGAGCCAAGCAAAAGGAGTTAGGGTTTTGTTTATTTTTTTTGATATTCGGTGTAGGGGAGGGGGGAGGACCAAATTTTTTTTTTTTTTTTTTTTTTTGTATAAGATGAGTTGGATAAATTTCTAGTTAGGCTTGGACTTGTATGGGTTTATAATTTGGTAACTAAAAAAAAAGTCCATAAACCCTATTTATTAAAAATCCAATCGCCCCATATATATAATACATGTATTTGATTACTTATACTTAGGTTATAATCATTACAATTGAATAAAATGTTAACCCAAACTTTAGTCTAATTTGAGTCACTTTTGAGTTGAAACAACTCACATTTTTATCGTGCGTGCTACATAAAAGAAAGTGTGAGAGTGTGTGTACTTGTAATTTTGTAAACGTAAGTTTGAAGAAAGTGGGCTTTTTCAATTGTATGAAACTAGGCTTAGTAGTTGAGGTGTTTTTATAGTTGGTCTTGGGCTCTTACAAGGGCGTTCTTGATGTAAATACTAGTTTGAACTTTGAAGATAGTAAAAACGTAATATTCTAATTATGTTAATGGCAACTATGTTATTTAAATGTGTTAGAAACGATGTGCAAAGATTAAATTGTAAGTTTTTATAATCACAGATTTTAGAAAAGTACCAAATACAAGGTAGTTGTAAACTCAAAAAATGGAGTGAAAATTTCCTTTCACAAACCCATATTCCATCTTTAGCCCTAACAAATTTTCCTATTAATGTCACGAACCAAAATTGAACTTCGTAATATTCTTGCTACCTATTCGTAGTTTGAATAAATCTCGTGGGTACTCCATAACAAATTAGCCCAGCACCCTCGTAGTAAGGTAATGAACAAACTCCACGAGCCAATGCAACAGATTTTCCCATTGTCCTTCTACCCTTATCACTTGTCAAAGTCTTGAGTATCTGCTTGCACATTCTATCACTTTCACGCGCATTTGCTACCCATAAATAGGACGCTATTGCAGGAGATCCAGCCAATATGTATTGGAGTACCGGGCCGGTTGGTTTGTAAGACCCGTGCAACTCTAATGCTCCGCTTGAACATGCCGTTAAAAGGGCAGCTGGACATCGGTCCATATCTCCTATTTTATAAGTAGACAAGTGTTCCAGCCCTAAATCACAGGATTAAAAGAAATGTATCAAAATTATTTAATGCATCAGTCAATATATAGTTCGGTTGTATTAAGTGAGATATTGTTTAATGTATTGAAGGTTTATCGTATTTCAGTCATTTAGTTTTAAATTTGTTCTTTATACAATTTGAGTTTTCTAGCTTCTAAACTGATTACAGAATTCATAAATAAAGAACAGTACATACGCAAAACTTAAAGTACACATACCAGAATCATGGCCATCATAAATAAACATATTATTTTTCATCATCGCTTCCATAAACTTATATGGGGAAGGAAAAGTTTGTACTAGCCCCTGCATAGAATTGAATAATACAAATGTTAAATCATGAAATGCAAGGTATATTCTTAGTCTTATAAGGCAAAAAAATCAAATTTTCACCTTAAATTTATGTTTATTAAACAAGGGTAAGAGTCTATTTTGCGTGTCTTGAAGATCTTTGTCTGGATTCAACACATAATATGTCTTACTCAGATCAACCACAGGAAGCCCACCATATTCTTCCTTGATAAAACAGCTGCTTCTTTGAAGCGTTGATAAAACACTAATGACGGAGGGCATTCGGTAAATGTCTTCAGATCTTAAAAAAGGCATGCTCTCCCATGTCACACACTGCAAGTAAACCAACTCACATTAACCGGGTGTGTTGCAATGTGAATCCTACAAGTTAACGAGTACCTTGATTTATAGAATAAGGATACAAAAGTTACCTGAATTTCCAAATCTAGTATCAGTATTATAGGTTTGCGATGTGGAAGCTTTCCTTCTTTCCCTTCTATCAAGTCCCCTAATACTGTTTCTTTGTGGTTGCCAAACCATTTTTCCATATCGCTGAGAAAAGAACAAAAGAAATTATCTTTCAAATACAAGAGAGATTGTATTCAGATTACAAGGAGGAGCCGATTGTAGCTAAACCCTGATCTAAATGAAGTTTCATTTTAACTATAAATACATCAGCTGCTGTTAATGATAGAGGTAGATGGAATAATGGACGTAGGAGTGGGTTTTGGACTGGGTGAGGTCTCCTCGGGGAAGGGCAGTAGGTAAGATGGAAGATCTTGAGGCACATTAGTTTAAAACAAGATGTTAAGGACGTATGGAAATGGAGTTTAGCAAAAAGTGACAGCTGCTAAAGAGGTTTTTAAGGCATCTAACTAAAGGCATATGAGTGGATTTCAAGGAGATCTGGAAAATGCAATCTATATGTGGTTCGGTGAATAATGAGGCTACATGATTTCTGTTGTCTATCCATGGTGTTTGGCTGTCGCTGATGCTGCATATCGGGGGTGTTTGGCTGTGTGGGTCTGGTGGGAGACTGGGAGGTAGCAACTGGCAAGGAGGTTTTGTTGCCATTTTGATCATTTATATTCTGGTCCTACACTTATCTCATGTTCTTTTTTCGTTATAATAATTTTATCTTTTAAAAAAAATAAGTTATGGTTATAGCTTAATCTTACCTTAGAACTTCAGAGAGACATGAATCAAGTATCCTTTCCCATCTCATCAATTCTTCTTCAATCTCATTATTGGAAATACGCTCCCTTATTCTCATAATTGAGTTGCATATGGGTGCTACTTGGTCAACTACAATCTCCCCTTCGGTGATTGAAAGAGTATAACCAGGCTCTACTAAAGAAGGAGGCGCATCTGTTGTAAAGTTTGTTTTAATTGTTAGAATACATACTCTAATTGCTCGACTGTAATGTTAATTTGTAAAATGAGAGCTACCTTTAATGGAGAATTCGATGGGTAGGATGTAGACTTGAGGTTCCTTATTCTGGCATAACCGCGATAATTAAAGCCACACCTGTGTGCGACTTGGGGACAACAGATTTTTCAGCAAGTTTGAGTCTTTACCAAGTAGACTTATACATATTAATGGGACACCAGCTGGAAGCTCAGTAACAAATTTTGACACGCAAGTGTCAAGATCCTCTTTAGGATACTGCAACAATAATATAATGTCGTTATCTTTCATTAACGGTCATTTATTTATTAGACAAACTCAAATTTGGCAAAATAAAATAAAATATAATAAAATAATTATCATAACCTCATGCAACTGAAGCATATCCAAACACTCTCTCAAGCAATTGGTGACAAAAATGTACAAAATTAAATGATCATATTCTATTAGAACTGATAATAGAAACATCCGTGATTTTGACTAAAAATTATCAGCATAGAAGAATAAGTGGAAACTACTCAATCCAAGAAATGTATGATATTTTGTATCCAAACTTGACTATAAGTGAAGGTTAGATACATAACATGATAATATATTTTCATATCTAACTATGTTGAAATACTTACATCATCTTTCATAAGGTCCACACCTGCTTTCTTTTTCATACGTGCACATAAAGTGTTATTAAAGGTTGTTCCTATTGATGCCTGATGAAAATATGCTATCCATTGGTGAGCGTCTAGACCATTGCTGAGATTTGATAGTCCATTTCCTTGAGTAGATATCATGTCCTCATAGTACAATACGGAAAGCAGACGTGAAATCTGAGATGTCATTAATGTCAAACATACTTGAAATCATGTTCTAGTACGAACTCTTATAAATCAAAGAGATCAATATAACGAAAGGATGGACTATATATAATCACCTTTTGATGCAGTAATGGAATTTGACGGCTAACTTTGAATGTATTTTTCATTCCAAGCACCATCTTTTCCTTGGAGATGAAGTCACTGCTTAATGACAGTAAAAGAAATTATTAGTAATGCAGGAAGTTGCATAAAATCCCCAATGAGATTGCCAAAAAAGATCAACCTATTGACCATATTTGTGTTGTGTAGTTTTTATAATGTTCTGTATATACCTTGTGTTTCTCAGGAAATAGCAACACATGTCATATATTAAGGCTGCATAATCGGTGGCAAATGGAAATCCTGCCAATCTTTGATCGATTATGCTTTCTATGAATTCCTTTGACACGTCAATTCCAAGATTACTTAGTGTGCTTCTACTAAGGAACAGGGATATTCTCTCAAAAAGAACTTCCTGCTCCTCCTCACAAGCTTTATCTTGAGCTCGGTAATAGTCGCCTGAGATTCAATAAAAAGAGAAACAATAAGGTTTAGAAAAGAATACTCGTTTATTAATATAGGACATTATAAATGAATGAAAACTAGTAATAGCCTATGTAAATAACTACTAATAATAAATATTTTTTTAGAGTTTTTACCCAAATATGACTTGCAAAATGCATGCTGAAGATACCCCTTGAAGTTCTATCACATAACGTGACATCGACCCACAAGATGATTAACAACTTATGTATCGTGTCATGTATATGAAAAAAAGGAGACTTTCCAATTAAGTGCATTATTTTTTGCATAAGTTATAGACTAAAATAGTATCTTGTAGTTCAAACCGAAACTGTTTCACCGAATTTTCATTAATAGTCAGATAATAAATAAGTCCACACAAGAAGACCTCAACAATTACATCAAAAGAATACATAAAAGAAAAACTACGTTAGATTTTCAATCATCCCTAAAAGGATTCAAAGTCGGAAAGTTTGTTCAGCTTAATTGGGATCCTTTTACTATTTTATTTGTTTTGCAAATAAGAAGGCGAGGTGTGTTGCATGACACAAAGGAGTTTATTATAATAAGTTAAATCAGATTCATGAAACACATTTTATACAAAAATTTGAAATAAACTCAAATTTCACTCAAGTATGTTAATGAGATAAGCAAGAAATACAAATTTTTCTGAATAAGTGCATGAGCAATAAGTAAATCACATTGATCAAAAAGATCATTTTCATTGCAATTATTTAAATATAAATTAAGATTATTGGCACTCATAAGCCAATAACCTGATGAAGAGAATTGAATAAGAATCATATCAAAATAATTGTAAAACAATCAAAATTATTCATACCCATGCTTACTAGCAGTCCCATTAGAAGACGTCTGCGGGTAATCTCTAATTTCAAGTATGTTGCAGTCTCCAATGACCCGCTTTGCCCAATGTTTATCGACTGCCAGTACCAACACTTTTCATCATACTTTTTGGAATTAGGTCTGGAGATCCCACTCGCGTGACAAAACGTAGCATTTGTTGGACCAACGAATTCTGTGGGGGTGCTAAATTTATTCTCCCATTGTCTATCCTTAAGGATCTTCACACCTTCTTTATAGAAAGAGGCTCCTATTTCACTTCCCTTATGTCCAAGATATCGATGAACATCACCAGTACTATGCTTCATACATGCTATTAATACATTTTTGCATTTCCAGCAAGATATAAGCGGTTCGTTGACATTTAATTCCTTTTCAGCAGTTGTGAGTTCTTCCTTAGCTAAATTATATCCCGATTGCTTCTTGGTGTGGTGTTTTGCTGGAAAAAAAGAAACAATGAACATAGGTTAGGATATTCAAGCTAAATGTGATGTAATCATATATGAACATAAGTTCATTGATAGTAATTTAGTATGATTGCGAGGTTTGTTTGTTAGGCTTAACAGCATAATTCCGTAAATTGTCCCACCCCATGCACATAGGTGATACAACGACTTATTTGTTAACCAAATATGTAAGGGCTTAGCACATTAGTTAGCCAAGCTTAATTATTTTGAAATCTTTACCCTTTTACACACATTCCCCGATGTTTGTTGTGTATTCAACAAAACCTTGCACGTCCTAAATATCTAGAGGGTATACTACAATATATCTTATCTACTAATCAGCTCAGTTAATATAAAGATATCGTAATAACTCAAATGGAACATCAAAAGACATAATGTAGTTATATACAAGTTGAGAATGTAGTTAATGACAAAAACTTGCAATACATACCCAAAGCGTCAGCAAAACGAATCTTGAAAATCCTTAAATCATGCATTAGAGAAATGTTCTTCCCACCTATTAAATACTGATTGGCCTCGTCTACATTTTCTTCCAGATGTCCACACTGTATAACATCCACCACGTTTTTAAGTTTTAACAAAATAAAGATAAACGTTGGAAAATGTGTAAACACATTAGGATAAGAATTGCACCAGCAGACTGCTTTCTAAGTAGTTCTGGAGTATATTCCAAGGAGTAATAATGGTGTTTCTTAAGTTACTTGAACCCTCAACACGTGGCCAAACTTCTGTTGCCACCTCCGGGCGCACTTTGAAGGTCTCGACAAAACTAATATCTTGGATGATAAACATTTTCTCGAGAAGTTTAGCACGAAGCCCAAAGGCTTCCTTAGCAAAATATATAGCCTAAACACAAAAGAGGCCTTATTAGAAAATATTAAAATATAGATTAAGCTCTATCTGACAACAAAGCGATCAAAGGGAAGTGTTTATATCAATATTTGTTTTTTGGTAAACTGAGTGTTATGGAAGATAAATGGTTGTATGTGATCATAGGTTTAAATGTCAAAAGAGAAAATATGAATTACGCATTCTCTTTTCACTCTTCATGTTATATATTGGCAAACAAAAAGGTGAACATAGAGTTATATCTTGTTAATATAGGAGTGTCTCTATGTCTTCCCTTAATAGTAGGTGGCGTTTCTTTTGTAAGCATTACTTGCCTTGGAAGGCACGTAAACATATTGCTTTGTTAGGATGTGTCTAAGTCGGTTAGGGTGTATTTAGCCGGTAGTCTAGGAGAGTCCCAAGTCAGATTGGACATGGATAGCGACCCCCTCTTCTCTATAAAAGGAAGAGAGGGGGTGAGGTCTTGTTTACACACATCTTATTTATTCCTGTAGCTATTGTGATTGAGTAATAAACTTGCAGCTTTCCGGTCTTTGTAGTCTTCTGTTTAATTTCTTGTTTATTACCCAACAGGTATTTGCAGAAAAACACAATCTAAAGATCTTTTATTACTTTAAAACAAGATTACTATATAAAACTGTTCTCAAACAGATTAAAACACAGAAATAACAAACACTTGATCTTAATCAAGTTACAATCACCACAATAACAAATAGAGTTCTTATTGATCAAGATGATCAAAAAGATACAACTTAGGGTTTTCATACAAGAATTCAGTGGAACACGATTTCAGGAATCTAGATGTAAAATCTAGTGTCATTTCCGGTTAACCTATATAAACTAGCCTAAAAGGACACCTTGCGGAAATCCAAGCTAGGCTTGTTAACTTTAAAAATACAAGAACCAAGAATATGATATTTACCTCAATGATTGAGCCGTTTCCTATTAGTGTTTCCGCAAGGTCATAATACATATATGACCAACCACGAACAGATTGTGGTCTGAATCATCCTATTATAAGATGGTGGATGAAAGGTTAGCATGTGTACAAACTAAAATCATAAATGTAATAAAAGAAATTAAGAAATATAAATATAAGGTTCTTACTGTTTCTAGGAGATCATTAGCCATTTTCTTCATTTGTTGGATATTTATATCAATAGCTAATTTATGCTTGAACCCAACTGCATGTATTTCTTCCATGATACTTGTCCAGAAGTCCAAACGAGACCATGATTCATCTTGATTTGACAATCTGGTGAGAAAATCACCACAAATAGGAGCGCCGCATATATCATGAGATATTCTGCGTGACTTCCAAAGGGTGATGCATAAATCCTTCAAACCGTCATTCTTCAGTTTAGAGCAATTTAGCATCTTCTCATATATTCTAGAATGAAGATGCGTATTCCCCTGTATTTAAGAGGCCCATTTATAAAGAGGTACCATCATCACAACAAGACATGCATAAATAAAAACAAAAGCCAAAATGAACAAACCTTGAGTGCTAACAAATCATACACGGAATATAACAAGCTAAGATCCATTGTACACGTGTGTTCCATACACCAAAACTTGACAGCCTCTTTAATATCTTCCATTAGGCTCTGTGTACACCAGAAGAAGTAGAAGATGAGAGTTAATTAACAATGTTTTGCAACATGTGTATAAATATAAGGCTCTGTTTTTCTTTGTTTTGTTAATTATATTTTATATAGCTCCAAAGGTGTAGAGTCATAAACTACTTTATCCCAAGGGTATCTTAATCCACAACACTCAGAATCCGAATCATTGATGCTGTTTCTTTTAATTAGTTGTAATACTACATTCATTAATTAGATGAATGATATTTAGTAGATTGATTTCAGCTACATATTTGGGTAAATTGATCTATTTAACTATTACACAACTTGATACGTAGTATTTCTATGGTGTACACTCTCTAAGTCGGTTTCAGCATAAACCTGTATGCATAAGCCATTACAGTCGCCCTTGAAACTTGCCTCAAGAGATCTCAAATATTTAGAAGCTTCTCCTGCATGTAAAAGGTTTTCAATTGCAAAAAGGTATGTCTCGATCTTTCATTGCTAAGCTTATGTAGGTACTGACTAGGCTAAGTGTATGTACTTCTCTTATTTCTTGGAAAAGTAGAAAACAATTTATTCTGCAGGGCCTAGCTTCGGTGACTTGTAACATAGTTTGGAATTGCAGCTATTCTTTGATAACAATGGAGAAAACTAAATTAATGCTAACCCATGAAAGAACTAAACACCTAGAAATTTATCTTCACTTTGTGAGGGAAAAACATTGCATTACTGAGACTATCAAAAAAGCCTCACAAAGACAGCTTGAGAACATTTTTTTCTGTAGGTTTAGACATAAATCAACACACTTTATGTGTTAAAGGACCTAACCTTTTAATTAGTTGTAAATTTGTAATACCACTTTCATTGATTAGATGATGAATGAGATATAGTTGACTGAGATTCAAAGCTGTTTTGAGATTGTTATATTTCTGAAGTGATAAACCAAAGGGCTTCTAGCGTATGGGTACGCGAGTTTCCCACCAAGACTGTGGCTTCAAATCTCAAATGAGACATAGTCTGAAATTTAGGTTTGTGGATATCTGTCCCAACGTTTAACGTGGCTTTAACGCACCTTTCAGGCACTTTAACGAGAGCTTAACGCTCCCGTTGGGAGTGCTCTTAGAATATAATCAAGAACCTCGTTTTAGGCTCATTCCTTTCATCCACATTTTTCATCTACATTTCTCATCTACTCTTTTCATCACTAAGCTTTCCATAGAGTCTGGAACGTTCAAAGAGCTCGAAAGATTAGGGGAACTACGTAAGAAATTACTTACAGGAGGTGATGATAAAATGGTTGCCTTAGAAGAAAGTGAGTTAGAGGAACTAGAATATCTCATGGGGGTACTGTTGGAAGCTCTACAAAGCAGCAAAACCGAAAAAGAACTTGACAAACTGGTTTCCTTTGTTCAAGAGATAGTACCTCTACTCAAGTAAGCACTACTAGTACTTTTATTTTTTTACTTTTTATGATATAGTCATTTGTTGTATTATATTTGGAGAAAAGGGAATAAAAAATAAATAAATAAATAAATAGTTCTTCGGCACTTTGAATTACATAGCACGAATTTGCATTCTCAAGTAATCTCGAATGGTTCACTATGTAATGTACCCACACAATCGAATGAACGAGACGTGTGTACAGTCCTAAGCAAAACAACATACAACCACCTACCTTACTTATTAATTAGGTGAAAGCACATTAACTAAGATATAAGCACACATCATATGCTACATTATCAGAACTTGAACATGACTCGGAAATCAGAATATACTAATGGTTTATCAAGCCAATGGTCACCATGTTCGTGTACCGTGCCGAGAGGTTCATTTTCTCAATGTATTGAATTTTGGTCTGGTCACTACAAAAACGATGTTGAATCTACACATTTTTTCTTCCACGTTTTTAAAAAGTGTGTAAAATTATACGGATTTATTTACATTAAAAAATGTGTAAAATTTAGATACATTAATAAGTGTGAAAAAAATTAGAAATTCAAAAGATTTTTTACACTTATAACCGTAACAAAAGATAGTTCAGACTTTAAGTTGTGGAAAAATGAAATTTAAATATTTGTCCACATGCGAAATTGTAACACCTAATTTCTCCGCACTAGAGTGATTATAGATAAATTGGGTGTTACAAATTAAAGTGCACACTAATATTTCACCACACTTTAAAGGGTGAAGTTTTTATCTTTGGTTTTTTTAATTTTACACATTATTATATGTCAATAAACCCATAAAATTTTAAACACTTAAATTGTCTTTTTGTCAAGGTCATCCTATTGATTTGGGTGGCTCGGTGCGAAACTACAAATGAGGTCCCGTAAATCACGAAAAACTTAATCATTATGGAAAATTCAAAACATAATATTCAAAACATAATATACTTAGACATGTATAAATACTAATCGCCATATACTAAATCGTAGGCCCTCTCACATAATATTTAAAAACTAAAAATTCAAGTTAGACATGTATATACACTAATAGACATATATTAAATCGGAAGCCCCTCCCAAATGGTGACCCTGTGCGGCTGCGCACTTTGCACATGCTAATCACCGCCACTCCTTTTTGTAGTGGGTCCTTATTTGTAATTTCCTCTAAATTAAAACATCAACTATATGTTAAAAGCTAAAATCATAAAAAAATAAAAAATCATTGTTACTTCACAAAATCGAATATTTGTTCTTTAGATCTTTTTTTTTACTGTTAGCATAAACTTCTTCATAACGGCATAAAAAAATTAAGGCTAAGATTACTTGAGAATGCAGATTTGTGCTATGTAATTCAAAGTGCTGAAGAACTATTTATTTATTTATTTTTATTTTTTTATTTTTCCCTTTTCTCCAAATATAATTCAACAAATGACTATATCATAAAAAGTAAAAAAATAAAAGTACTAGTAGTGCTTACTTGAGTAGAGGTACTATCTCTTGAACAAAGGAAACCAGATTGTCAAGTTCTTTTTCGGTTTTGCTGCTTTGTAGAGCTTCCAACAGTACCCCCATGAGATATTCTAGTTCCTCTAACTCACTTTCTTCTAAGGCAACCATTTTATCATCACCTCCTGTAAGTAATTTCTTACGTAGTTCCCCTGATCTTTCGAGCTCTTTGAACGTTCCAGACTCCATGGAAAGCTTAGTGATAAAAAGAGTAGATGAGAAATATAGATGAAAAATGTGGATGAAAGGAATGAGCCTAAAACGAGGTTCTTGATTATATTCTAAGAGCACTCCCAACGGGAGCGTTAAGCTCGCGTTAAAGTGCCTAAAAGGTGCGTTAAAGCCACGTTAAACGTTGGGACATCCCTGCGTTAACGCAGCGTAGTATACGGTTGTGTTTAAAGGAAGATTTAGATAAAAGAAGAAAGGAAGAAAAAGAAATAAAATCAAGCCGGAAATGTTGCCGGACATTTTTACGAGTGAGAAAGAAGAAAGGAAGAAAAAGATATAAAAGTAGTGACTGGTGCGTGTGTGTTAAATAATAAGATGAGATATTGGTGAAAGGGTAATAAATGCAAACCAATTAGAGCATTAAATGAAAGTGGTGTGGTGTGAATTGAATACACAGCTGTGTTCTTGAGCTCCTATACTAATCTATCACTGTGGTACTGTAATATATTTATAAATAAATGAAGTATTAATTAGAGTTTAGGGGTTGATTTTGAAAATATTTGATATAAATGTGAGTTAAGGTGTGTTAAAGCTGAGTTATTGTTGAGTGTGTTAAAGCTGAGTTAAAGATGAGTGTGTTAAAGCTGACGTGACAGTGTGCTAAAAGTTAAAGCTGAGTTAACCATTGGGAGTGCTCTAAAATACAAAGAAAAAGTAAAATGAGCCTAAAACGAGGTTCTTGATTATCCTAGTATTCTAGAGTACTTACTAGGGTCTAGGACTGCTGTGCTTGTATCTGTTTTCTAGGACTGCTGTACTTGTATCTGTTTGTATCTTTTTTCTTACGGGCCACGTTATCCGAACGGTGCCTATTATTGTTATCCAAACGGTACCTACCTTTTAGCTTCTTTTTTTTTTTTGTTATTTTGCTTGTTTTGTCGTTGTATTTTTTTTTTTTTTTTTTTTTTTTTTTTTTGTTTTTGTTTTTGTTTAATGTTTTGTGTATTTGTATTTTATTTTGTATAGTATATTTTTTGTAATGTTTTTTTTTTTGTTTATTTGTTACGTTTATATAATTAACGTCTAATGCGTTTTTATTTAATTAACAACAACAACAATAGCACGTTAAACGTTATCACATTAAACGGCTATAACAACAAATGTTATTATTCAATTAAACAACAACGTTAACACATTATTTAAAAACAACAACATCTACGATTTTCTACGTTTTCGTCCGCTTTTTTACGTTTTCGTTTGTTTTTTTACGTTTTCGTCCGATTTTTTACGTTTTCGTCCGATTTTCTACGTTTTCGTCCGTTTTTTTTCGTTTTCGTCTGTTTTTTTACGTTTTCGTCCGATTTTTTACGTTTTCGTCCGATTTTCTACGTTTTCGTCCGTTTTTTTTCGTTTTCGTCTGTTTTTTTACGTTTTCGTCCGATTTTTTACGTTTTCGTCTGTCTTTTTACGTTTTCGTCCATTTTTTACATTTTCGTCCCATATTAAGTGTCCACTTTAAAAAAAAAAAACTTACTTTATTTTTTTAGAAAAATAATTTTTTTTAGAAAAATAATTTTTTTAGAAAAATAATTTTTTTAGAAAAATAATATTTTTTATTTCGAAATTAAATTTTTTTTCCCATTTATTTTTTCTGAAATAATTTTTTTTAGAAAAATATTTTTTTTATTTCAAAATTAATTTTTTTATTTCGAAAAATAATTTCACGATTCCATCGGCAAGAGATGAAGACATAAAAAAAAAAAAAAAATTTATTTCGAAAAACATTTATTTTTTATTTTTTATAACTTTTACAAATAATTTTTATTTTTTTAGAATTTTTTTTTATTTCGAAAAATAATTTTTTTTTATTTCGAAATTAATATATTTTTTTACAACTTTTTTTTTAACGTCCCGTAAAAATACATTACACAAAATAAATTACATTATACAAAATATATTACCCAAAAAAAAAAAAAAATAATAAAATAAAAGAGAAATAGTGGGGGACAAAGTACTGTAGCAGCAGTAGGAAAAAAAAAAAAAAAAAAAAAAAAAAAGATAGTGGGGGACAAAGTACTGTAGCTGCAGGAAAAAGAGCCATAGGGCCCGTTCGGTTAACACAACCCTTTCTTACATGAAACCATGCACAGCTTTATAAAAGGTCTTTTACTAATTTCAAATCATTTTTGTCAATTTAAGGCAAGTGACTATTAAGCAACAAATGAGCCCAATAAAAAGCATGTATTTTTATACCCTTAGGCCAAACAATATGTCAAATACTCCCTCCGTCTCAAAATTATTGAGAGGAGACGAAAATCATAAAGTTTAATAAAAATGAGATCACTATAAATTTCAACCACTCAAATAGAATATTATACCACTAAATTCTTTTTTTCTTACTTAAAATGAAAAGTGAATAATTATTTTAAAACATACCAAAATGAAAATGTAGACAATAATTTCGAGACGGATAAAGTAACTAATACTATCATGACTAGCTAGCTATCATCTTTTCCCACCTAGCTGGCTAGCTAGGCTCACAACAAATCATGACTACATCACATTGCAACTCATCATAAAACTATAGTTAGTAGTTTTTTTTAATTAAAAATGCAAAGTTACCTTATTTTAATTTAATCTAAATCTAAAGATTTTGTCAATTATGTTATGACTTTACCAGTTTTAAATCCTCGTTATTGTTTACATGTTCGATAGATTTTTGGGATATACTTTTGCTTAATGTAAAATAGCAAGGTTGGATCAAGTGGTTAACACTCTTGCTTCTGGAGACAGAGGTTAACGGTTCGATCCTCACCAATTGCAAGGCCGGAGGTCCTTTTCCACCTTTGGTAGAACCGGAAGCAGCCTCTCTACCTTAGATAGGGGTAAGGCTGTCTACGTCTCAACCTCCCCCATACACCTTGGAAGACGGTATTGGGAGTTACTTTTTTTTTTTTTTTTGCTTAAAGTACTTTTACATGTTCTATGAGTGTTTTGTGGTAATATTGTTATTGTATCGTTTAATAAGAATTCATACATGTTAGATTCGTTTTCGCATGTCTCTTCAATAATGAAATTTAGTTTTAGTTTTGTTTTCGCAGATTGTACAACATGAAGTCTTTCCAATTATGAAATATTCTAGTTCCTCCATGTAAAGCTTTCAACAGTACCCCCATGAGATATTCTAGTTCCTGTAACTCACTTTCTTCTAAGGCAACCATTTTATCATCACCTCCTGTAAGTAATTTCTTACATAGTTCCCCTAATCTTTCGAGCTCTTTGAACCTTCCAGACTCCATGAAAAGCTTAGTGATGAAAAGAGTAGATGAGAAATGTAGATGAAAATTTTGGATGAAAGGAAAAATGCAAAGAAAAAGTAAAATGAGCCACCTAGGGGTTCTTGATTTTTCTTTTACTAGGTAGAACTGCAGACTGTAATTGTATTTTTTTTTTTCTTACATGAAACCAGACATGCATAGCTTTATCAAAAATCTTTTAGTAATTTTGAATCTCCTTGTAATAATGTTCATTTTTGTCAATTTAAGGCAAGTGCCTGTTAAACAACTAATGAGCCCAATAAAAAAGCATGTATTTTTATACCCTTAGAGCATGTTCAACGGTAACGCAGCAAGTGCGTTAAAGACACTTTTTTGTGTGCGAT
The DNA here is from genome assembly GCA_021014915.2 of Artemisia tridentata subsp. tridentata. Taxonomy (NCBI): domain Eukaryota; kingdom Viridiplantae; phylum Streptophyta; class Magnoliopsida; order Asterales; family Asteraceae; genus Artemisia; species Artemisia tridentata. The sequence goes on from CP139502.1 coordinate 359,166,549, forward strand.
AACGCACATTAATGGTTGAATGGGAGGGCGTTAAGGGTAGTGCGTTAACCCCTTAACCCCGGGTTAAACTCTTTTTTTTTCTTTTCTTTTTTTTTTCTTCCGATTTAAAATGGGTTTTGGTGTATATTTTGGTGTGTGTTTATATACTGTGTGTGTTTTTTTTTCCAGATAGTATAACATAAATATGAGGTTGAAGATGACATGTTTGGTTATTGTAAATTTTAGTCCCTGTGGTTTTTTTTTACAATTTCAATCCTTGTGGTTATTGTAAATGTTGGTCCTTTTTTTTTTCTTTTCTTTTCTTTACAATTTCAGTCCTTGTGGGTTTTTTTTTTTTTTTTTTTTTTTTTTTTTTTTTTTTTTTTCTATTGTTTTTCAAAAGTAAAAAAAATACTAGTTATTGTAAATTTTAGTTTTGTAACTTTAAAGAAAATGTTTTTTTGTATTTTATAAATGGAAAAGAAAAAAAAAAGTGGGGCCCAAAATATGGTATTATCGGTGAGTTAAGGTTGAGTTATGGTTGAAAGAGTTTTAAGGTGAGTTAAGGTGAAAGGGTTAAAGCTGACGTGGCAGGTGTATTAAAGTTTAACCCAGGTTATAGTTGGAAGTGCTCTTAGAGCATAGGGTATGGTAACCTTGAGTTATAACTTAACACCGTGGCACGTCAGCGCGACATCAGCTTTAATATTTCAACCTTAACACCCAAAAAAACACCCCTTATCATAATTCAACCATAACAACATATTTTGGGCCCCACTTTTATTTTAAAATTTATAAATTACAATTTAAACCCTTAAACTAATTTTTCATTCATAACATTACCTTATAAATAATAATTCATTCATTAAAGTCTATTACAAATAAAAACATACGAAAATAAAAAACGTACAGAAATTCAAAAACATACGGGAATTTAAAAACATACAAATTACAAATACTTATTCATCTTCTTCGAAATCTTGCTTTTGTTGTTGTTGAAGATGTTTTTGCCAAAGATGCTCCATAATGTCTTGTTAGAGACTAGTATGCGTTTCTCTGTCACGTAGTTCTTTTGCCTTTCGACGATGGACCATCACATCTGTCGACCCACCTTTCTTGCCTCATATGTGCTGCCGGATCCACCCACATTTCGTTATACTCACGTAGTGAAAACTTTTGATCTTTTAAAATCATGTTATGCAAAATAATGCAAGAATACATGATTCTACTTATCCTGGTAATTTCCATTTCACGTGTCGGTTGTTGTATTATACCCCAACATCCTTGGAGCACACCAAAAGCACGTTCGACATCCTTTCGTGCACTTTCTTGTTTCCTTTTAAAATAACCATGTTTATCTTCAGTTGCGACCGTGAATGATTTGACGAAAGTTGCCCACTGTGGGTAAATTCCGTCAGCTAAGTAACATCCCTTTTCATACATGGTTCCATTTACCATATATGTTGCTACAGGGGCGACGTCATCAAGAATGTCGTTGAATAACGGAGAGTTATCTAAAACATTAATATCGTTATTCGCCCCCGGCACCCCAAAAAATGCATGCCAAATCCATAAATCTTGCGAAGCACAGCTTCAAGCATTATTGTTGGGTATTTTTTATCACCCCTATCATATTGCCCTTGCCAACCCACCGGACAATTTTTCCACTCCCAATGCATGCAGTAAATGCTACCAAGCATTCCCGTAAAACCATGTCACCGCTCATTGTGACAAACGGTAATTTTCTCACTAATATTTTAATAATAAATGTTAATTTAATATTACTTAACTGATAAATTAAGCATTCATGAGCTTGCATAACTATTTCGGGAAGCAAACCCGCACACTGTAGCATACAACAACTCGCCAAAACTAATCAGAAAAAGGTAATTTTTTCACTCCCATTTATTTACAGACCTAAACGTAACAAAAACGATAGGTTATCTCGTTTTTCCTGAAAAACGACACCACACGCATACCAACACCGAATTAGTAACGGTTTAATCTTATAATTTATTTTCGGAGTCAATAAATATTACTTTTATACCAGTTTTATAAAAACGTCTTCAGATTGTTATTTTTTGCGTTTATACGAAACCGAGGTATCACGTTTACAGTTTATCCCCTTTAACCTAAATAAACACATCCGCCTCCCACCCACCCACTACTCTGATTTAATTATTCATCTCTTTCCTTCACATCGTTATCATTACACCTGTATCCCTTCAAAGTCAAAAGAAAAAGAGATAAGACACAGATATGAAACATTGCCCTCCTCCTTTTCTCTTCTTCCTATGAAGAATCACCAGGGAGCCTTGAAGCTGCAAAGGGATAGCGAGCAGTGCTCACTTTGGCCATCTCCAAGATCGAGAGCAGGAATGGGTGGTCAAGATGTTCCTCATCTTCTCCTTTTTAGTCTACCAAACGATCCACAGGCTAAACTACCTCTCAAACTTCACTAATAATCAAAGAGAAGCTGTGGTGGGTTGCTTGCCTGGGTCGGATTTGGGTTTAAGTGTATACCAGAATTTTGTTAAGTCACTCCCTCAATCAATCTCGTGTTTTAAGAATCTAGATCCTTGATTGATACTTTCTTTCTTATACACATAAGTTTTATTTGTGGGTTATTGAAAAGTCTTGATTTATTATTGTCTTGTTGGATTGTGAAACGGCAAATTGTTTATTTTACGAAACCAGTTATATGATATGGTTAATAATCTTTTGTGTTAAAGTTCTTGTGTGGTAAGATTGTGAAACCAGTCGAAATAGAAATCGATTTTTGGCTCGGATTGGAAGTGTTACCTGGCTCGACTTACTCTTAAAAAATTTATTTTCGTATTGATGTTCTGGGTTGCGAACCTGGGTAGAAAACCCGTAAGGATTCCAGGTTATATTTACTCGTCTCATTAGAATCACTCGACTTTGCCTCGACCTTAGGAAGAATTTCAATCTACTGATATAATTCGTTGGGATAAATAGGTCCTTTAGTCATGTTTTAGTTTTGGCTCGTTTTTCCTTCGTGACTCATGAGATTTGAATGAATTGCGTTTGGTTTTGTTTGTTGGGTTTAGTGTCGCGAATGAGTCTTTGGGTATACTATTGTTGGGTGTTAGGTTAAAAGGAAAATGGTTATTTTCCTCCTGGTGCCTCTTGTCGAGGATCACCACCCCAACAATAGGGGTCTGTTGTGGGTCTCACTTGTCTTGGTTTGAAACTCTCAAGGACACCACAAAGGTGTGTTGTGTGACTTAGGGTGTTTGGTCTTATTAGCACTTGTGTTTATTTTACTCGGTTTTGGCTTAAATTGGATTTGTATGCTTTTGTTTGGCGTACTTCTTTTGCTACTTGTGATCTTCTCAACTGAGATGGAACTCACCTCGAAGGGTGTTGTTCTACTTGTTTTGGGTGTGCTGCACCGTCACAAACCTGTAAGGATGTGATTGGTTTCGAGCCCCCACTCGAGTCGGGTTGTACCCGATGGTCGAGGAGTAAAGTTGGTCCTAGGTGTCCTCATAATGTGTAGCGTGGTTGTGGTTCGATTATTAGCCTAATGGTCGGAAATGAGTCATTGTATCTGGTGTACAAGATAAACTCCCAAGGGGTGTTTATTGCTTCGAGTCAAGGGAGAAACACCCCGAAAGGTGTTTGATAACCGTATCTATCACAAGACAACGAGTGTGGTCGTGCGAGTTTCGAGTGATACTTGAACTTAAGTGGTCAAAATAGATCGAATACGAGTGTTTTGAGCTATTTCTATGTTGATTCTACACAAACATGTTGTAAACTTGTAACACAAAAACCTGTGAAAGTGTGATTTCTAAATGTTGCGACCAGTACCTTTTCGTTTACTGATGTTGGGCCGAAGCCCATGTACCACAAATAGGGTCCGTTTGGTTTTATCAGTCATCCAGAATTGGTATTAGTTTGTTTCACATTGGGCCACAGCCCTCACTATTTAAAATAACCATAAGGCGTGTTTGTTGTTTTAATTTTGGGCCACAGCCCACTCATTCCTAAGGGTGTGTTTAGTTTATATTTCGGCTACAGTCCACTGATTTAAAAATAGTTTGTTGTGCGGTCAGAAGCTCAATATCATATTGGGTATACTTGATATATCTATACACGACCTTAATTCCGATTCATCTCACTTTACTCGATCACAAATCTCGCAATATAACTAGATTATACGACACACTTTATAACTCAACATGGCTTATAACGAATTAGTCTACTTACTTTACAACTCAAGTTTGTTTATACATTACATATGCAACTACAAACTCTTTTATACATTTACAACCTATAAAAACGAATCGAAACTAAACTTGTAAATATTAAGCATACTTATTCACTTAAATCGCCTAATTAACTTATTCACACTCGAAATGATTATATAAAAACCTACTAAAGTTTCATAAAATTATACAACAGCCTTTACCTAAACATATATTTTGTAACTCATAACCAACACACATGCACGAGTCATGCCCGACTTCTATCAAAATAAATATGCTTATCATATTTTTATCAAGATTGACAAACGAAACGTTTTATATACAATATCTATAAACTAGTTTCTCAATTTACAAATCTTTTAAATAAAGCCGTTACCTACAAATAATTATTCATACACTTCAAAATATATCCTTAACAAATATTTCAAAAATGACTATTTATATGCTTTTATAGCCACTATTTTTATACACCCTTAGTAATAATATTCTCATATTCCGGCAACGTCTAGTATTATCCGTAATTACTCTTCGTACATCGTCTTTCGGTTATTGTCAAACCGGAATCTTATTCGTCCTTGATATTTTTATACACTTATGCACTTCCAAGAGCAAATACTTGCAAACATTTAGAAAACTATTTTCAAACTTAAATGCTGCCACACAAGCAACAACAACACAAACATTTTAAAACTTTTAAACTTATCTAAACTTCATCGAGTCTTAAACTAAAACTGTGATCTAAACATGCCTTACTAATCTTGGTCGAGTGTCGGTGGCGAACACTATCTGCTTTATTGCACTATCTGACCGCTATTTGTTGAGGTGAGTTTATAGCCCCACTCTATTTATACTTGTTTTATAATTGGGGTGAGAAACATGCAAAACTCTTTTATGGACCAAAACTATTATTTATGCTATTACGTGGTTTAGCCTAAGCCCTATCATGTCCCATTATGCCCAACTCATTGTTAGACCCGTTTCCCGGGTGTTGGGACCCCACCCTAGATGAAAATGGATAAAGACCTTACGTGATTGGCCAGTCAACAAATGTTGCGTTGTGGTCAAACCTAATAGTCAAAATATGACTAAAGTGGTTATGTAAATATGATGTTTAACTAAAGGGACCTAAGTTGCCATTGTGGTAAGAAGGTTATAAGTTAGTTGTGACTAAAGTAGGAAGAAAGAGACTTGAGGGGCCATTCTTGCCTTTGACCCAAACTTGTGCCTAGTCAATTATTTATCCAGGAAGTCTAGATAATTCCACATTATTCATGTGGGTGGAAGTCCGGTTCTAGAGAAGAAAAGGGAGGCAAGGGTTTGTCTTGATGGCTTAGAAAGAAAATGATCAAGTCTTGATGTTCATGGCCCTTCCTAGTTATGATCACACCAAGTAAGTAATCCTTGTAATGATTATAAGTTATAGTTTAGTGGGATTTCATCATATGATCAAGATATGATCATATGATGATATGATTTGGAAGTTGAGTACACTTTATGGGTTTTGATAATCCTTGTTATGTATTTGATTGTTATGTTGTTAGGTTTTGGTTAGTTGTTGAGGATGATGATGATAATGGAAGATTGTGATGATGATGATGATCTTGTTATTATTTAGCTTGGATTAAGGTAAGTAAAATGATGGTAACATGAGTTATATGAATTTCTAACATATATATGTTATGTATGTTTATGTCAAGAAAGATGGACTTGGTTATGCTTATGTGATGCCATGAATATGGCTTATGTGATGAATGGATGTTATGGAATATGTTGATGTTATGTGCTAGATGAGGCTTGAGTAGTATGCCATGAAGTAAGTGCTTTATGTAGATTGATGCTTATGTGGATTGAAGTATAAATTGTATGTTATTATCATTTTACTTGCTAAGCCTTTGTCCTTACGGTTTAGTTGTCTAACCGTTTTATAGGTTGGCATGTTTATACGGTCGGCTTGGACGTAAGGAATAAGGATTTGGATATGCGAGGATAGAAGGTAGTATGTTGATGAAGCGAAAAGTGTACCGCTTTTAAGGGGTCATTTAAGCCCTAAATCGTATTTATTTGATCAAATATTGCCCTAAATCGTTCCTTTTGTCATTTTAGGTACTTTGGAGAAGAAATCTGGAAAAGGAAGCATTTTGGACGTTTTTGGAGCATAAAAGTGAAGAAAACGGCAAAGTCTCAAAATTGTGCTGGAAAGTACCTTTGACAGCGTCAGGATTTGTTCTGGACGGCGTCATGGCTTGGCAAAAGTGGTGGATATGAAAATTACTCATGATAAGCCAGAGAAATTTGCATGGGAATTCTGACGGCGTCACCCTTTGGAGTGATCAAGGTCGTCACGACTTAATTTAAAGCGGGACGGCGTCACGCCTAATTCTGACGACGTCAAGCCTTGATAAGCCAGAACGGATTTTGGAGAGCTAAAGAGGGACGGCGTCAAGAAGGCCATCCGGGAACCCTAAAAGCGGCGAGGTGACGGCGTCACACTCCATAACGTGACGCCGTCAGATCTGAAAGTCTATATATAGTTTTGCAATTTTTTTTCATTAGTGTGGAACTTGTGTGGAACTTTGTGTATGAAAAACCCTAAGACGATTTTAGCAGCTTTTTCAAGGCTTTTTGCCTTGAGATCTTCCATGTTACATTGAAGATAAGTTATCAATTAATCATTCAATATGTCTATGTGTTGTTTGATTCTATCTTGTTCTTGTCTTTTGTTTAACATGTTAGGCTAGATTTATCTTGTGTTTGCTTAGATCTAATGAAACCTAGCTATTGATTATTGGTTATTAGTGTGTTATTAGTTGTATTGGATGATTGTTTATCTATGTTAGGCTTAAGAAAACTGGCTAACCTCCTATTCGGTAACTTGCTTGAACGTCTTAAGAAGCATGAACCAATGCGTACTAAGGTTTTTATGGTTGTATTTAATGCATGAGCGAATTCTAGTGATCCCATGTTAGGAGCTTCCTAGCCGGCTCGACATAGGAGTGAAGTAGGAGTTCATAGAGTTGGGGAAGTACGTACGCCACCCCACGATTGGTATTAAGGAATACACCCGTCATCCACGCGATTAATACACACTAATCAACCGATAAAAGATAGTTAGGGAGTAAGGAAATCTAAGTAAACACATTTCTCTCCACATAAGTTTTACCACCTTTTCATTTTCGTTATTTTATTTTATTTGCATTCGTAGTTATTTGGGTTAGTTGACTAGCAACTAATTCCGCCCACTCTTTCAAACCCGAGATTTTACTTGCTTTCATAAAATTATAAAAACATAAAAAGAATCTTCTCTCACCCTTAGACCTATTAGAGTAGTTTTTCATACCTAACGAACACTATTCCCTGTGGAGAACGATCAATCCCCCGTACTTACCACTACACTATACTACATCGGTCAGATACACTGCCTGGTGGGGTTGTAAGCCTCTTGAGATCCCTCGAGAGGTAAAACCTGTTGTAAGGTTGCAAAACCACGCATCAAGTTTTTGGCGCCGCTGCCGGGGAATAGTTATTGTTTAGGTTGAATTTTTCTTTTATAGGTCTACTCACTAGATTCCTTTCTAGTGAGATTTTTATTTTATTTTTCTAGGTTTTCTTTAGTCTATCTTATTTCTTTGTATTTTTGTTTGTGACACCTTCCACCTGCCTCATGAGTAATAGTGATCGCTTGATCCCTGTTATTCGTATTTTCCGCCGTGCAAATTTCCAACTACCCGTTCCCGCCCCCATCATAGAAAACAACAACCTTTCACCCGACCACCACTTTGGTAACAATTCTGAGATGGAGGAGTCTGACCATGAGAATGACTATGTTAGTCCATTTTACTACTCAGACTCCGATGAGGATGCTGGTAATGGAGAAGTAGTTAACGATGAATGGGGAAAAGAGGAAATTGATCCCTTTAAGTATGTTGACCCTAGGACTAAGATCGAAAAGGATAGCCTCTTTAACATGCAATTTCCGTGTAAGATTGGTTATCATAATTTTTATGCTTATCTTAACTCATCTTTGCCTATGAACATTATCTCTCGCGCTAATTATAATAAAATCATGGTAGATGAGCTAGAATATCAAGGAGATAACATTGTTGCTAGGACTAAGCCACTACACGTATTCGTTGGAAGTTTTGTGTATTTGGTGGATTTTATGGTTATGGAGAACTTAGGAGAATTCATTGATAACAAATTAACCCAAGTCATTTTTGGAGAACCCTTCAAAAGGTTGACCAACCTTGACGAAAAACTTGTGGACGGGTTAATTACATTCTCGGATGGGGATGAAGATTTTGTTTACCAAATGCCCCGATCACATCCTAGGTTTAAGAACTACTACATTGAATCTTGCAATAGACTTGTGCCTCTTGATTTGTTAAGTGAGAATGATAAGAGGAAGGGGCTCAAATATCCACATGAGAAAAATAAGAGATACTATCATGGATGTTTGGAGCTGAATGATGAATACAAGAAAGATGAGGCAACAATTAGATGGCTCACACTCGGATACGTGAGCATAAGCGACACTAGGTAGAGGGACTTTGAGTCTAGCTACAAGACTCGTTAATAAAGAAAAGCGCTTCTTGGGAGGCAACCCAAGTTTTATTTGCTTTGTGTGTTTATTTGTTTGTTTGTTTGTTTTTATTTGCTTCCGTATGTGTGTTTAAATTTTATTATTATTGATTCATGTTCAAAAACTAATTGTGAAAATGCTTTATCTTGTTTTTAACTTCGTCTTAACTACATATAAAGGTATTTTGCAAAAGATAAGTGTAAGGGAAATCTAAATCGGTTTATTAGAACACAAATGAACATGAATCGTAATAATAATAAATTAACATACATATTAGTATTTGTTTGAGTCAAATGCTTGTATCGAGTCATAATGATGTTTTGCAGGATTTTCAGGAAGTAAGGTATAGGTTTTTCCAAAATTTTTTCGGAAACTTAACATGAGAATTCTGTCAGATCATTTCTGACGGCGTCAGGTTTAATTTTCTGAAAATTTTTGAAAGTTTTGTTTTCATAAAAAGTTTTTATTAAATCTCTAACTTATAATCTCCAGGAATCTGCAAAATTATCATTCCACAAGCATTATATCCTTATATATAGAGTTTATCCCGCCGATGTTATGCAGGTTTTCGTGTTTGTTTTCTCAGGTTTAACAGGTTATTTTGGACAAGGAAATGTTTGTTGGATCAAGCTTATGGCGATGCATTAGTCATGGAGCTTCAACATTACTTTGGAAGAAGATCTAACCATGTTACTTCATTATCCACCGAGCGAATCATGGGAGTATTTGATTTCATTCTTTTACCTTTTTACTTTTACATCTTGTTATTTGAACATTGGGGACAATGTTCATCTTAAGTGTAAGGGGGGGGTAAAAGTACGATACTTTAGAGAATACAATTGCACTTGATTTTTGTTTGTTTGATGGTAGATGTGTAATAAAACTGAGATAAACACCTGTTAGGGCAATTTTAGTGCCAAATTTAAATTTTTTTACAACATATAGGAGTGAAACTTTGATCTTAATGAGTGATGAAGCGAAAAGTGTACCGCTTTTAGGGGGACATTTAAGCCCTAAATCGTATTTATTTGATCAAATATTGCCCTAAATCGTTCCTTTTGTCATTTTAGGTACTTTGGAGAAGAAATCTGGAAAAGGAGGCATTTTGGACATTTTTGGAGCATAAAAGTGAAGAAAACGACAAAGTCTCAAAAATCGGCTAAAAGTTACCTTTGACGGCGTCACAATTTACTCTGGACGGCGTCATGCCTTGGCAAGAAAAGGTGGACGTGAAATTTACTCATGATAAGCCAGTGAAAATAGCATGTGAATTCTGACGGCGTCACGCTTTAACCTGATCAAGGGCGTCACGACTTAAATCAAAAGGGGACGGCGTCACGTTCAAGGTTCGACGGCGTCAAGCCTTGATAAGCCAGAATGGATTTTGGAAGAGCTAAAGAGGGACGGCGTCAAGAAGGTCATCCGGGAACCCTAAAAGCGGCGAGGGTGACGGCGTCACACTCCATAATGTGACGCCGTCAGATCCAAAAATCTATATATAGTTTTCTAATTTTTTGTCATTAGTGTGGAACTTAGTGTGTGGAATTTTGGGAGAAAACCCTAAGACGATTTTAGCTTCTTTTTTAAGGCTTTTTGCCTTGAGATCTTCCATGTTACATTGAAAGATAAGTTATCAATTAATCATTCAATATGTCTATGTGTTGTTTGATTCTATCTTATTCTTGTCTTTTGTTTAACATGTTAGGCTAGATTTATCTTGTGTTTGCTTAGATCTAATGAAACCTAGCTATTAATTATTGGTTATTAGTGTGTTATTAGTTGTATTGGATGATTGTTTATCTATGTTAGGCTTAAGAAAACTGGCTAACTTCCTATTCGGTAACTTGCTTGAACGTCTTAAGAAACATGAACCAAATGCGTACTAAAGGTTTTTATGGTTGTATTTAATGCACAAGCGAATTCTAGTGATCCCATGTTAGGAGCTTCCTAGCCGGCTCGACATAGGAGTGAAGTAGGAGCTTGTAGAGTTGGGGAAGTACGTACGCCACCCCACGAATGGTATTAAGGAATACACCCGTCATCCACGCGACTAATACACACTAATCAACCGGTAAAAGATAGTTAGGGAGTAAGGAAATCTAAGTAAACACATTTCTCTACATATTAGTTTCCACCAAACATTTTTATTTTTGTTATTTTATTTTATTTGCATTCGTAGTAATTTGGGTTAGTTGACTAGCAACTAATTCCGCCCACTCCTTCAAACCCGAGATTTTACTTGCTTTCATAAAAATTATAAAAACATAAAAAAGAATCTTCCTCAACCCTTAGACCTATTAGAGTAGTTTTTCATACCTAACGAACACTATTCCCTGTGGAGAACGATCAATCCCCCGTACTTACCACTACACTATACTACATCGGTCAGGTACACTGCCTGGTGGGGTTGTAAGCCTCTTGAGATCCCTCGAGAGGTAAAACCTGTTGTAAGGTTGCAAAACCCACGCATCAAGTTTTTGGCGCCGTTGCCGAGGAATAGTTATTGTTTAGGTTGAATTTTTATTTCTATTAGGTCTACTCACTAGATTCCTTTCTAGTGAGATTTTTATTTTATTTTTCTAGGTTTTCTTTAGTCTATCTATTTTCTTCGTGTCTTTGTTCGTAACCATACCATCCGACATCATGGAAGATGGTAATATCCTTAACCACAACAACCCACCACCACAACAACCACCACCTCCTAGAGCCCGTACTTTAGGAGAGTATTCCCGTCCTAGCCACCATGGCTATCGAAACACCATTGAGCTCACTCAAGGAGCCAATATCACACCCTTGCGATCCGACACCATCCGGTTGGTGCAAAGCGGATGCGCATTCCATGGACTTCGTTCTGAAGATCCTAATCAACATCTCAAGGACTTTCTCAAAATCGTTGATTCTATAGACCTTGATGTTGCCACTCGAGAGACGACCCGATTGCGTCTCTTCCAATTCTCTTTGCGGGACCAAGCTAGTCAGTGGCTAGAACGTCAACCCGCAGGATCCATCACCTCTTGGGATGATCTCACCACTCGTTTCCTTGCTCAGTTTTTCCCACCGGGAAGAACTACCAAGCTAAGGAATGATATCTTGATGTTCCAACAACGTCAAGGCGAAACTCTCTACGAGGCATGGACTCGATTCAAGGACTTACTCCAAAAAGTCCCTCACCATGGCATAGAACTTTGGCTCCAAGTCCAAATCTTCTATGACCATATCAATCTCTCCACGAGGCAAACCATTGACCAATCGGCCGGTGGTAAGCTACGTGATCTAAGTGCGGAACAATCATGGGCTCTCCTAGAGGATCTTGCTCTTTATGACAACGAAAGTTGAAGTGATCCCCGTGATTTGAATAAAACGGTCAAGGCAATATCTTTGCCTTCGAACAATTCAAGCACTTCCGACCGTAGGATCATAGAACTTGAAGACCAAGTCAAGTTTCTCATGAAATCCTACGAGGCTCCTAAACCTTCAAGCCAAGTGAACAAAATCACTTCTTCATGTGAATTATGTAGTGGTCCCCACGACACTCGTGATTGCATGGAACTCCCCGAACAAGCTTTTGTGGACTACGCATCCTCGCGTACCGACGGAGCGGGAGACAAGTGGTACACTTTCAAACCCGAGCCAAACCATTACGGTGATTCATACAACCCCGCATGGAAAAATCACCCGAACCTTAGGTGGAAACAAAACCAAAACACACAACAAACCAATTCTTCCAACCCACCTAATGGTTTCCAATCAAGCGGTTCCAACTCGAACCGTACTTTCAACAACAATCCTTCCGGCAATGGTAGTACCAATAACTTTGAAGGATTGATTTCCCAATTTATGGCATCTCAAGAAGCTCGGATAGCTAGATTCGAGACCGAATTCAATCAACAACAAACGGAGATGACCAATAAAATTGACAACTTGTTGAAAGCTCTCCATAACCAAGTGTTATCACCTCCACATAAGGACGCTAGGAACACAAATAGCGGTCCCCAAGTAAAAGACCCCTCTTCATCCAAACACGTCCACTTTGTCAACGTTGTCACTATTAAACCAATTGATAGGAATGAGGATAATAGTGAACCTAAGGATGAGGATAAGAAAGTCGAGGTTGATAAGGAAGTTAGGACAAGTGAGATTGAAGAAGTAGATGATGATGAGGACTACTTCAATAGGCTACCCACTAAGGAAGAGCGCGCATATCATACAAACTTATTCGATGACCCCGAGACACCATACTTCCTAGGTAAACCAATCATTGAAATAGGCGACCCTTCTAATCTCAACATACCATGCAACATCGGACATTTGCATGTGTGGAAAGCCTACATCGACCTTAGATCACCCATAAACATCATGACTAGAGCCCACTACAACTTGATAATGAAGAATCAACTTGGGTATAGGATGTTCCCTGACAAGGGTTGGATGAGTAACTTCACGGGAAGAGTTAAGGGATTACCGGTTTATGTAGGAAACTTCACCTATGTCACCGACTTTGTAATTGTAGAAGATATCCGCCCAATAGTCGATGCATCCTTGACTCAAGTGGTTTTTGGAAAACCATTTGTTGAGGTCTCTAGAATGACTTATGAACCTTCCTTAGGGATAGTTAGATTTAAGGATGAGACCGATGAAGTAAGCTACCAAATGCCATATAAGATAGAACAATTCCAACACTTGTCAAATGTTGAGAAGGAGCTCAAGCAAGCGGTCTACTATAGGAATGATGAGGATAGAAGTAAAGGAGTAGACTATGTTATGGAAAGGATATTCGGTTTCTACAAGGATTGTTTGAAATTAGGACCGGAATATAAAACCGGGAAGGAGAATGGCCTAGGAACCGTGACCGATGATGGAGTCACGTAATGTACGTGACTTTGAGTCTAGCTACAAGACTCGTTAATAAAGAAAAGCGCTTCTTGGGAGGCAACCCAAGCTTTATTTGCTTTATTTGCTTTGTGTGTTTATTTATTTGTTTGTTTGTTTGATTTTATTTGTTTCCATATGTGTGTTTAATTTTTATTATTATTGATTCATGTTCAAAAGTAAATTGTGAAAATGCTTTATGTTGTTTTTAACTTCGTCTTAACTACATATAAAGGTATTTTGCAAAGGATAAGTGTAAGGGAAATCCAAAACGGTTTATTAGAACAAATGAACATGAATCGTAATAATATTAAATTAGCATACATATTAGTATTTGTTTGAGTCAAATGCTTGTATCGAGTCATAATGATGTTTTGCAGGATTTCCAGGAAGTAAGGTAAAGGTTTTTCCAGAAATTTTCCGGAAACTTAAAATGAGAATTTTTGTCAGGTCATTTCTGACGGCGTCAGGGTTTATAACCTGACGGCGTCAGATTTAATTTTCAGAAATTTTTGAAAGTTTTGTTTTCATAAAAAGTTTTTATTAAAATCTCCAACTTATAATCTCCAGGAATCTGCAAAATTATCATTCCACAAGCATTATATCCTTATATATAGATTTTATCCCGCCGATGTTATGCAGGTTTTCGTGTTTGTTTTCTCAGGTTTAACAGGTTACTTTGGACAAGGAAATGTTTTGAATCAAGCTTATGGCGATGCATTAGTCATGGAGCTTCAACATTCTCTTTGGAGGAAGATTTAACCGTGTAATTTCATTATCCACCGAGCGAATCAGGGGAGTATTTGATTTCATTCTTTTACTTTTTTCTTTTACATCTTGTTATTTGAACATTGGGGACAATGTTCATCTTAAGTGTAAGGGGGGGTAAAAGTACGATTAGAGAATGCTATTACGCTTGATTTTTGTTTGTTTAATAATAGATGTGTAATAAAACTGAGAGAAATACCTGTTAGGGCAATTTTAGTGCCAAATTTAAAATTTTTTACAACATTTAGGAGTGAAACTTTAGTCCTAATAAGCGTCTCATGGATAGGAATTATATGACTAGCACAAAAAACCGTACCACTAAAATATTTTCCACCCCCAAATATGTGAGGTTCGCCCCTAGAATTGGTAGGAAAAGCATTTATGCTATGATGTGTGTACCGGTAGCACTTAGATTCTAGAACTTGCGTTAGGACCATTCCGAGGCCACAAGTGAGACTACATTCGTGTAGTTAGATTTACTACATGATAAGAGGCATTAGGATTAACCCATTGTTTTACACCTGTGTTTTTGTTATAATTACATTGGCTACATTGGTCAAGTAATTCTCCCACACCCTTTGCGTTGTACTCATTTTTAGTACACGATACCCCTAGTACACCCCTCAGAGCCTATCTTTTCGTTTCGACCTTTAAGCATCTTACTTAAGGGAAGAATTTGTTACACCCCACTAAAATGTACACCCAAATCGCCTTAGCCTACCTTGTATGCACTCATTTTTTGTGCATTATTGTGACAACATTTGTTTAAACCCCAAGTTAATTATCTAGTTGATTACATGGTTGCTAAGTCGAGTCATATCCTTGTACATATTGTTTTGGGACGATTGGGACTCATGGGTAAAGTACTAGTGTAATGGAGTAATGGGGAAGAACATCATTTATTACCCCCATGTGTGCTAAATATTTTAAAAGTACTCCAAGTTTTTCAATTATCTTAATTCGAGTCATTAGAATAGTTATTTGTAAAGTTATGTAAAAGTTCAAGTGTAAGGGGAATGCAATGCCCCTATGATGTATTATTTTGGATGGTAGGGCAAAAGTGTATGTAAAAAAAAAAAAAAAAAAAAAAAAAAAAAAAAAAAAAAAAAAAAAAAAAAAAATCGAAAAATCAAGAAAAATACAAAAAAAAAATGAGAAAATGAAAAATAGAAAAAACATACGGACTACCATCCCGTTTCATTTTATGTTTGTTTTATGTTTTTGTTATTTTGTTATTTCGTTTCTAGCTTAAGATCGAGTCTAGTCTTGGCTTAGCAACATTGTATAGTACATGTAATTGATCAAGATCTTTAACTCGCCACCAGTAAAATATCCCGTATCCAACAAAACCGTGTTTTCCTTTTCCCTACACCTAACGTTATAACCCATTTAAAAGCCCTCTTTGATAGTTTATATTTGGTGCTTACGCCTAGTGGAGGAGGTTTTCGATCCTTTCCCAAGCCTATGGTAATCTATTTGCTATGACAGGTAGTGAGAGATATTATCCGTTTTCATTTATGAGATTTATTTTGATGACACTTGAGAGATGTGAGTATCTAAACACTACTTGTGAGGTGCTAGTTTGTAATCTCCGTGCTTATTATGATTGAAGTGGAACGATTATTTGTTGTAATTACTTTTATGTTAGCATTAAATGACCCCTAACTTGTATTTTGATTAGAATAAAAGCGCATTTGCTTGAGGACAAGCAAATCTCAAGTGTAAGGGTATTTGATGAAGCGAAAAGTGTACCGCTTTTAAGGGGTCATTTAAGCCCTAAATCGTATTTATTTTATCAAATATTGCCCTAAATCGTTCCTTTTGTCATTTTAGGTACTTTTGAGGAGAAATCTGGAAAAGGAGGCATTTTGGACGTTTTTGGAGCATAAAAGTGAAGAAAACGACAAAGTCTCAAAAATCGGCTAAAAGTTACCTTTGACGGCGTCACAATTTACTCTGGACGGCGTCATGCCTTGGCAAGAAAAGGTGGACGTGAAATTTACTCATGATAAGCCAGTGAAAATAGCATGTGAATTCTGACGGCGTCACGCTTTAACCTGATCAAGGGCGTCACGGCTTAAATCAAAAGGGGACGGCGTCACGTTCAAGGTTCGACGGCGTCAAGCCTTGATAAGCCAGAATGGATTTTGGAAGAGCTAAAGAGAGACGGCGTCAAGAAGGTCATCCGGGAACCCTAAAAGCGGCGAGGGTGACGGCGTCACACTCCATAACGTGACGCCGTCAGATCCAAAAATCTATATATAGTTTTCTAATTTTTTGTCATTAGTGTGGAACTTAGTGTGTGGAATTTTGGGAGAAAACCCTAAGACGATTTTAGCTTCTTTTTCAAGGCTTTTTGCCTTGAGATCTTCCATGTTACATTGAAAGATAAGTTATCAATTAATCATTCAATATGCCTATGTGTTGTTTGATTCTATCTTATTCTTGTCTTTTGTTTAACATGTTAGGCTAGATTTATCTTGTGTTTGCTTAGATCTAATGAAACCTAGCTATTGATTATTGGTTATTAGTGTGTTATTAGTTGTATTGGATGATTGTTTATCTATGTTAGGCTTAAGAAAACTGGCTAACTTCCTATTCGGTAACTTGCTTGAACGTCTTAAGAAACATGAACCAAATGCGTACTAAAGGTTTTTATGGTTGTATTTAATGCACAAGCGAATTCTAGTGATCCCATGTTAGGAGCTTCCTAGCCGGCTCGACATAGGAGTGAAGTAGGAGCTTGTAGAGTTGGGGAAGTACGTACGCCACCCCACGAATGGTATTAAGGAATACACCCGTCATCCACGCGACTAATACACACTAATCAACCGGTAAAAGATAGTTAGGGAGTAAGGAAATCTAAGTAAACACATTTCTCTACATATTAGTTTCCACCAAACATTTTCATTTTTGTTATTTTATTTTATTTGCATTCGTAGTAATTTGGGTTAGTTGACTAGCAACTAATTCCGCCCACTCCTTCAAACCCGAGATTTTACTTGCTTTCATAAAAATTATAAAAACATAAAAAAGAATCTTCCTCAACCCTTAGACCTATTAGAGTAGTTTTTCATACCTAACGAACACTATTCCCTGTGGAGAACGATCAATCCCCGTACTTACCACTACACTATACTACATCGGTCAGGTACACTGCCTGGTGGGGTTGTAAGCCTCTTGAGATCCCTCGAGAGGTAAAACCTGTTGTAAGGTTGCAAAACCCACGCATCAATGAGCGTCTCACGGATAGGAGTTATATGACTAGCACAAAAACCGTACCACTAAAAAATATTTCACCCCCAAATATGTGAGGTTCGCCCCTAGAATTGGTAGGAAAAGCATTTATGCTATGATGTGTGTACCGGTAGCACTTAGATTCTAGAACTTGCGTTAGGACCATTCCGAGGCCACAAGTGAGACTACATTCGTGTAGTTAGATTTACTACATGATAAGAGGCATTAGGATTAACCCATTGTTTTACACCTGTGTTTTTGTTGTAATTACTTTGGCTACATTGGTCAAGTAATTCTCCCACACCCTTTGCGTTGTACTCATTTTTAGTACACGATACCCCTAGTACACCCCTCAGAGCCTATCTTTTCGTTTCGACCTTTAAGCATTTTACTTAAAGGAAGAATTTGTTACACCCCACTTAAATGTACACCCAAATCGCCTTAGCCTACCTTGTATGCACTCATTTTTAGTGCATTATTGTGACAACATTTGTTTAAACCCAAGTTAATTATCTAGTTGATTACATGGTTGCTAAGTCGAGTCATATCCTTGTACATATTGTTTTGGGACGATTGGGACTCATGGGTAAAGTACTAGTGTAATGGAGTAATGGGGAAGAACATCATTTATTACCCCCATATGTGTTAAATATTTTAAAAGTACTCCAAGTTTTTCGATTATCTTAATTCGAGTCATTAGAATAGCATTTGTAAAGTTATGTAAAAGTTCAAGTGTAAGGGGAATGCAACACCCCTATGATGTATTATTTTGGATGGTAGGGCAAAAGTGTATGGAAAAAAAAAAAAAAAAAAAAAAAAAAATCAAGAAAAATACAAAAAAATGAGAAAAAGAAAAGTAGAAAAAACATACGGACTACTATCCCGTTTCATTTTATGTTTATTTTATGTTTTTGTTATTTTGTTTTTAGCTTAAGATTGAGTCGAGTCTTGGCTTAGCAACATTGTATAGTACATGTAATTAATCAAGATCTTTAACTCGCCACCAGTAAAATATCCCTTATCCAACAAATCCGTGTTTATCATATCCCTACACCTAACGTTATAACCCATGTAAAAGCCCTCTTTGATAGTTTATCTTAGGTGCTTACGCCTAGTGGAGGAGGTTTTCGATCCTTTCCCAAGCCTATGGTAATCTATTTGCTATGACAGGTAGTGAGAGATATTATCCGTTTTCATTTATGAGATTTATTTTGATGACACTTGAGAGATGTGAGTATCTAAACACTACTTGTGAGGTGCTAGTATGTAATCTCCGTGCTTATTATGATTAAAGTGGAACGACTAATTGTTGCAATTACTTTTATATTAGCGTTAAATGACCCCTAACTTGTATTTTGATTAGAATAAAAGCGCAATTGCTTGAGGACAAGCAAATCTCAAGTGTAAGGGTATTTGATGAAGCGAAAAGTGTACCGCTTTTAAGGGGTCATTTAAGCCCTAAATCGTATTTATTTGATTAAATATTGCCCTAAATCGTTCCTTTTGTCATTTTAGGTACTTTGGAGAAGAAATCTAGAAAAGGAAGCATTTTGGACGTTTTTGGAGCATAAAAGTGAAAAAAACGGCAAAGTCTCAAAATTGTGCTGGAAAGTACCTTTGACGGCGTCAGGATTTGTTCTGGACGGCGTCATGGCTTGGCAAAAGTGGTGGATATGAAAATTACTCATGATAAGCCAGAGAAATTTGCATGGGAATTCTGACGGCGTCACCCTTTGGAGTGATCAAGGTCGTCACGGCTTAATTTAAAGAGGGACGGCGTCACGCCTAATTCTGACGGCGTCAAGCCTTGATAAGCCAGAACGGATTTTGGAGAGCTAAAGAGGGACGGCGTCAAGAAGGCCATCCGGGAACCCTAAAAGCGGCGAGGTGACGGCGTCACACTCCATAACGTGACGCCGTCAGATCTGAAAGTCTATATATAGTTTTGCAATTTTTTTTCATTAGTGTGGAACTTTGTGTGTGAAAAACCCTAAGACGATTTTAGCAGCTTTTTCAAGGCTTTTTGCCTTGAGATCTTCCATGTTACATTGAAGATAAGTTATCAATTAATCATTCAATATGTCTATGTGTTGTTTGATTCTATCTTGTTCTTGTCTTTTGTTTAACATGTTAGGCTAGATTTATCTTGTGTTTGCTTAGATCTAATGAAACCTAGCTATTGATTATTGGTTATTAGTGTGTTATTAGTTGTATTGGATGATTGTTTATCTATGTTAGGCTTAAGAAAACTGGCTAACTTCCTATTCGGTAACTTGCTTGAACGTCTTAAGAAGCATGAACCAATGCGTACTAAGGTTTTTATGGTTGTATTTAATGCATGAGCGAATTCTAGTGATCCCATGTTAGGAGCTTCCTAGCCGGCTCGACATAGGAGTGAAGTAGGAGTTCATAGAGTTGGGGAAGTACGTACGCCACCCCACGATTGGTATTAAGGAATACACCCGTCATCCACGCGATTAATACACACTAATCAACCGATAAAAGATAGTTAGGGAGTAAGGAAATCTAAGTAAACACATTTCTCTCCATATAAGTTTTACCACCTTTTCATTTTCGTTATTTTATTTTATTTGCATTCGTAGTTATTTGGGTTAGTTGACTAGCAACTAATTCCGCCCACTCTTTCAAACCGAGATTTTACTTGCTTTCATAAAATTATAAAAACATAAAAAGAATCTTCTCTCACCCTTAGACCTATTAGAGTAGTTTTTCATACCTAACGAACACTATTCCCTGTGGAGAACGATCAATCCCCCGTACTTACCACTACACTATACTACATCGGTCAGGTACACTGCCTGGTGGGGTTGTAAGCCTCTTGAGATCCCTCGAGAGGTAAAACCTGTTGTAAGGTTGCAAAACCACGCATCATATGTGTAGGAGCTTAGGTATAATATCGGGCTCGTGTGTAAGTTTGTACCCCCGATGGTCTTTTGTGGGTTGGTAATGTGTAGTCGTATGGCAAATTGTATGTCAAGAGTGGTATAACGTTTTGGTAGTCATTTGATAAGTCAAAGTATGGTTTATGTGTTTTTTAGTAAAGTTAAAGGGGCGTTTGGATTTAGTATAAACGTACCCATTTTGGATAGTAAACGGGTCAAGTGTCATTGGAACACGTTTGATATGTTTAGTTAATGATTTTGGTTAAGTTTAAGGTGTTGTGGAAGTTGCATGTGGCTTATGCCATGAAATGGGTCAAAACGGGTTTTGGTACAAACCCGTCAATTTGTAAAGTACGTTTCCGAGAGTCAATTGGGTAATGTTATTGAATGGAAATGATGTTTATGATGTGTTAATGAATTCTGGAAAGTTTCATTAAGTTTCGAGTCTTGGAAGTCGTCTTTCCGGAAATTAGAGTAAGTTGTTAAAAGTTGTGGTTTTGGTAAAAATCTGAGAATGGAGCATAAGGCCTTCCACTTCTGGGCAATAAGGCCCTCTTCAATTAAAAGTGGTTTTATGTGTTTCTGAGTACAGATCATACGCCCTAGTCATACGCCCTCATGGGCTGAGCATAAGGCCTTCTGCCTAAAATGCATTTTCCACCCATTCTGAGTACCAAACCATACGCCCTTCCAGACCTTGGGCGTAAGGGCGTATGGTACACAGGTTGTTTTGGTAGATTTTTGTCAATGTTCGAAAAATCATATCTTTTAATCCGTAAGTCGTTACGGGTCGTGCCACCTGTCGTTTTGAAGGTAATTTAGTCTAATTTCATATAAAAATAGTTTCAAGGTCTGATTGTGTTTGGATTTTTAGAAATGGTCAAAAGAGTGACAGCATGTCCGTAAAGTCAAGCGTTTCCGCGTATAAAGTTTTAAATTTTGACCAAAGCGGGCACGGGGTGCAACAAATTGGTATCAGAGCCTCGGTTTAAGTGAATTAGGTTTTCTTTAGGATGGCCTAGACTTAAACCACCCGTAGAAGCATTTGACGTAAGTGTTAGTTGCGCGGAAATTAATTGCGATGTGTTAGACGGATTATGTCTTATGTTAGTTGTGCCTATTGATGATAGGTGATGTATGCTTATAATAGTGTTGTTGTGTATGAGATACAAGTCCATGGGGACTTGAGATGCTTAAATGATTAGTTAGCCGTGCACCTCGGTTGGTGCCGGTGATTGTGTTGCTATTATGTGAAGGTATGGTAGAGCCATGGTGATGGCATGCGAGTAGAAAGGCTAAGTGATATTAGAGACGGGTTAGTAAGTGAACTAAGGTTTATGATGCCTTAGTTATAAGGTAGACTAGTGCTTGCGATTGATTAGATGATGATGCTTAGATATAGATTGATTATGCGATGTGATATACGATGCCATAGACTATGATTAGTTGATTTTTTTTTATTTAGAATGTTTTAACACTTGTCGGATAAGTGTTAAGTGTTATGATATGATTGTTTATGTGATGATTAGTCTATGGTAGTTTATTTTATGTTTAAGTTATATGTGACGTGCTTGAGAGCACGAGTGCATAGAAGTGTATGAGTTGAGATAGATGCATTGAAATGCATAGTATGTGATGACTTAGTGTCGAAAGGAAGTTGAGGGAACACATTGATATGTGAAATAAGTTAAGAAGTATGGTAAGTGCTTGATGAAACTTAGATGCTTAAAAAGATTGAGATAAGTAAGAAATGAATAGCGAAGTATGTTTGTAGTTTGATGTCTTGAGAGGCATGATGGATATGATAACGATTAGATGCTTGAAAGAATGATTTCTTACATGAGTAACTAAAATGGGAAAGTTAAAGAGTATAGTCAAGATGTGATGAGATCATGTATCAAATAAAACATGATAACTAAAATGTGTTAATAATAAATTAGTAGAAGTGATGATCGAGATATAGATTGCGCTAGAAGTCATAAGTGACTTGAAGTGTGCTAGAAAGAATTGTAAAATATGAATATAATCATGCTAATATATATATTGAAATGTGTATGATGAGATTTGTGATAGTTTTAAAGGATAAACCTATGTAAGGTTTATATGCGTAAAAATTGAATAGACTAAATGAAGTGATAGTGTAAGTTGAGAGAATATGGTCAACAAGGGGTTGACGAGTATTAGTAAGAGTGTGTTGTAAGAACACATAGAAAATGTGTAGATCGTAATGGACAAGCATTAATCAAAACTTGTCTAAAATAAAGATGGCACATAGTAAGTGTGTGAGTCAACTTGGGGTTGACGGATGAATGATAAGTGGCATTGTGAGAATGCAAACATAATAAATCGACGAGGATTATATAGAAACTTGTCCAGATGATAGTAAGCGTGATAGTGAATGTTGAGATTGCTTAAGGCAATGAAAATTGAATAAATGATAGTTTGTACCTGATGATAGAAGTACGTGAAAGATAAAATGAGTAAAGATAATAAAGTAGATATAGCTTGGATCCAATGCTCTAGTTATGGTATCATTCGGGATAGCCTAGCTTGCCTTTATGGCATGGATGTTATGGTATCCTTCGGGATAGCCTAGCTTGCCTTTATGGCATGGATGTTATGGTATCCTTCGGGATAGCCCAGCTTGCCTTTATGGTATGGATGTTATGGTATCCTTCGGGATAGCCCAGCTTGCCTTCAGGGCATGGATGTTAGCTTGCCTTCATGGCATGGTTGTTAGCTTGCCTTCATGGCATGTGTTTGGCATCCTTTGAGATGGCCTAGCTTGCCTTTATGGCATGGTGATAGTTTGCCTTTATGGCATGGATGAAAGATAGTGAGATTGGATCCAAGGCTAGTAAAGATGGAAAGTAAAACAAGTACGAGCGTTATGTCGGAAGCGTATAAGTAGGACGGTTTATGGTTTCTTGATTTAAATGGATTGGGACGCCTTTCCATTTAAATGAAGAAATGTAAATCGCCGAACCATGAGTTTATAATTCATTATTCACATAGATTGGGACGCCTTTTTATGTAAATAAAGAGTTATAAATGAATGGGCTTATGTGTAGCCGATATGACATGAGTACGGATAGTGATATGAGAAAGTGAAAACTAAAACATGTTAGACGTCACAAGAAAATATAGATAAGAATAAAACTTATAACGGCGTTAAGGTCATGTGTGAAACCTTAAGATAGACGTCTAGAATGAGTTATGCATTAAATCGATAAGTTAAATTGGTGAGCATTCCCGATATTTAATAAGAAAGATTGCTTGAGAGATGCGTGTGAAAGATTTTGAAAGTGCCATTTAGATGGTACTTGATATAAATTTGTATTAAGTTACCGGTTTTTGATGTAGATGCGTGATAGTACTATGTGAAATGTGAAATTGACCGGTAAATGATTTTTGTCATGTTAGTGTATGGGCGTATGATGTGGAAATAGCGTTAAAGTTTGACTTATATAAAGTCAAATAGTAGATGTTTCTGGATGACAAGTAGTCATTGTTGGAAATTTTAGATAAGCTTGTGATGAGAAAGTTGTTTATAGTGGATTATGAATTATGTTTATGTATAGCAAACTTAGAAATTGCATGATCATTTAGATCGTTGCAAGGTATTGGCGTAGAAAGCATGAGAACAAGGACATGTATATGTCGTGAATTTAGTTTTTGATAGTTTTAGACGAGAGATTTCGGGGACGAAATCTAAATAAGGGGGTAGAATTGTTAGACCCGTTTCCCAGGTGTTGGGACCCCACCCTAGATGAAAATGGATAAAGACCTTACGTGATTGGCCAGTCAACAAATGTTGCGTTGTGGTCAAACCTAATAGTCAAAATATGACTAAAGTGGTTATGTAAATATGATGTTTAACTAAAGGGACCTAAGTTGCCATTGTGGTAAGAAGGTTATAAGTTAGTTGTGACTAAAGTAGGAAGAAAGAGACTTGAGGGGCCATTCTTGCCTTTGACCCAAACTTGTGCCTAGTCAATTATTTATCCAGGAAGTCTAGATAATTCCACATTATTCATGTGGGTGGAAGTCCGGTTCTAGAGAAGAAAAGGGAGGCAAGGGTTTGTCTTGATGGCTTAGAAAGAAAATGATCAAGTCTTGATGTTCATGGCCCTTCCTAGTTATGATCACACCAAGTAAGTAATCCTTGTAATGATTATAAGTTATAGTTTAGTGGGATTTCATCATATGATCAAGATATGATCATATGATGATATGATTTGGAAGTTGAGTATACTTTATTGGTTTTGATAATCCTTGTTATGTATTTGATTGTTATGTTGTTAGGTTTTGGTTAGTTGTTGAGGATGATGATGATGATGGAAGATTGTGATGATGATGATGATCTTGTTATTATTTAGCTTGGATTAAGGTAAGTAAAATGATGGTAACATGAGTTATATGGATTTCTAACATATATATGTTATGTATGTTTATGTCAAGAAAGATGGACTTGGTTATGCTTATGTGATGCCATGAATATGGCTTATGTGATGAATGGATGTTATGGAATATGTTGATGTTATGTGCTAGATGAGGCTTGAGTAGTATGCCATGAAGTAAGTGCTTTATGTAGATTGATGCTTATGTGGATTGAAGTATAATTGTATGTTATTATCGTTTTACTTGCTAAGCCTTTGTGCTTACGGTTTAGTTGTCTAACCGTTTTGTAGGTTGGCATGTTTATATGGTCGGCTTGGATGTAAGGAATAAGGATTTGGATATGCGAGGATAGAAGGTAGTATGTGTAGGAGCTTAGGTAGAATACCGGGCTCGTGTGTAAGTTTGTACCCCCGATGGTCTTTTGTGGGTTGGTAATGTGTAGTCGTATGGCAAATTGTATGTCAAGAGTGGTATAACGTTTTGGTAGTCATTTGATAAGTCAAAGTATGGTTTATGTGTATTTTAGTAAAGTTAAAGGGGCGTTTGGATTTAGTATAAACGTACCCATTTTGGATAGTAAACGGGTCAAGTGTCATTGGAACACGTTTGATATGTTTAGTTAATGATTTTGGTTAAGTTTAAGGTGTTGTGGAAGTTGCATGTGGCTTATGCCATGAAATGGGTCAAAACGGGTTTTGGTACAAACCCGTCAATTTGTAAAGTACGTTTCCGAGAGTCAATTGGGTAATGTTATTGAATGGAAATGATGTTTATGATGTGTTAATGAATTCTGGAAAGTTTCATTAAGTTTCGAGTCTTGGAAGTCGTCTTTCCGGAAATTAGAGTAAGTTGTTAAAAGTTGTGGTTTTGGTAAAAATCTGAGAATGGAGCATAAGGCCTTCCACTTCTGGGCAATAAGGCCTTCCACTTCTGGGCAATAAGGCCTTCCTCAATTAAAAGTGGTTTTATGTGTTTCTGAGTACAGATCATACGCCCTGGTCATACGCCCTCATGGGTTGAGCATAAGGCCTTCTGCCTAAAATGCATTTTCCACCCATTCTGAGTACCAAACCATACGCCCTTCCAAACCTTGGGCGTAAGGGCGTATGGTACACAGGTTGTTTTGGTAGATTTTTGTCAATGTTCGAAAAATCATATCTTTTAATCCGTAAGTCGTTACGGGTCGTGCCACCCGCCGTTTTGAAGGTAATTGAGTCTAATTTCATATAAAAATAGTTTCAAGGTCTGTTTGTGTTTGGATTTTTAGAAATGGTCAAAAGAGTGACAGCATGTCCGTAAAGTCAAGCGTTTCCGCGTATAAAGTTTTAAATTTTGACCAAAGCGGGCACGGGGTGTAACACTCATGAGCCGTCAATTCCTGCTAGGAAGCGCGAATGTTATAAATAGATCTATTGGGAGTAACGTCCCCGTTCGGATTGACCGGATAGGCAAAAGAACGTATACCATGTCGAAACACAAGTGTCTAGGATAAACACTTGCCGGACCTTTATATTTAACATGCTTCTAGAGCATGCACACTATTATAGCTTTGGTTGCATGAACTTAGCGCTAGCGTAATAGACTATTTTTATATGACATTATATGCATTGTAATGTTCATATACAAAACTCAAGGTCCAACTATTGACTTTACTGCTTACTTATAAACCTATGAACTCACCAGCTTTTTGCTGACTTTTAGCATATTTTTCTCAGATGTTTAAGCAACTCATTATTAGTAAGGCGTGGCAAGGCGATGAACATAAACTAATTACCAAAGTGTTTTCACACATTTTCATGACTTGTTTTTTATGGGACCACTAAATTTTTGAGCTTATATGTTAAATTTAAAAACTCAGATGAAATCTTGATTTAATCCAACTGAATGTATTTTAACGGAGTATGTATTCCGTTCTTTATTAACTTATGTTATGATTTCCAATTCAGTAGCACCCCATGACCCGAATGCTTCCGCAATACCAGATTTTGGGGGTGTTACACTCATGTCTTTCATAAATATTTTGAATGTCGGCATATGTTGGTTTTCTTAAATACTTCGGCATAAACAATTCAATAACGCACTTGTTAAAATTATCAAGACAATCACGTGAAGTATGCTCACCCATTTGCAAATATTCATCAAACGCATCAGGTGCGGTGTTGTATGCCAATTGGCGTATGGTAGTCGTACACTTCATAATAACACTTATACTCATTCGACCCATACAATCGGGTGCTTGGCTAAAGAATTGAAAATGACTTGGAAGAGGATCGGAAGTATAAGATTCAATACCTTTGACTATTTCTCGAAACAGTTTCCGGCTCTTACGATATCTTCTTCGAAAATTCACGTGCGGATACTTACAACCTGGATTGAAATAGTCGTTCGTCAAACGTTCTTCCGCAACCTCATGTTGACAGTAGATCGGGTTACGGGTCAAGCGAGGTCGAGCTGCTTCTTGTTCTAACTGTTGCTGATATTCGTACGCGCCCATCATAAAGTATAAGTCAGCTTCGTCATCTACATCGGACCAGTTCTTACATTCTTCGTCACTCTCGTTATTGTTATATCCCGACATTTTTTTTTCTTCAGAAAATCGAAGTATATGTATATGAGTTTGAGTTGTGGAAGTGTGAAAAAAAGTTATGTATAAAGTGGGTATTTATAGTGGTTTAATAAAGGTTTTGAAATGGAATTTTTTTTTTTTTTTTTTTTTTTTATTTTATATATATATTTTTTTTACATTTGCCCGTTATGTAACGTTAAGGACCAAAAAGGTATAGTCTATGTAATTTTTTTTATTCAAACATGTCTCAACGCTACGTTACCATGGTAATGTAGCAGGCAACGCATGGTCTTAATGATGCGTGGTTTTGCGACCTTACAACAGGTTTTACCTCTCGAGGGATCTCAATAGGCTTACAACCCCACCAGGCAGTGTACCTGACCGATGTAGTATAGTGTAGTGGTAAGTACGGGGGATTGATCGTTCTCCACAGGGAATAGTGTCGTTAGGATTGAAAAACTATTCTAATAGGTCTAAGGGTGAGGGAAGATTCTTTTTTTATTTTTATATTTTTTTTATGAAAGCAAGTAAAATCTCGGGTTTGAAGGAGTGGGCGGAATTAGTTGCTAGTCAACTAACCCAAATGAATACAAATGCAAATAAAATAAAATAACAGAAAAATGAAAAGGTCGTGAAACTTATGTGGAGAGAAATGTGTTTACTTAGATTTCCTTACTCCCTAACTATCTTTTACCGGTTGATTAGTGTGTATTAATTGCGTGGATGACGGGTGTATTCCTTAATACCAATCGTGGGGTGGCGTACGTACTTCCCCAACTCTATAAGCTCCTACTTCACTCCTATGTCGAGCCGGCTAAGAAGCTCCTAACATGGGATCACTAGAATTCGCTCATGCATTAAATACAACCATAAAAACCTAGTACGCATTGGTTCATGTTTCTTAAGACGTTCAAGCAAGTTACCGTATAAGAAGTTAGCCAGTTTTCTTAAGCCTAACATCGATAAACAATCATCCAATACAATTAATAACACACTAATAACCAATAATCAATAGTTAGGTTTCATTAGATCTAAACAAACACAAGATAAATCTAGCCTAGCATGTTAATTAAAAGACAAGAACAAGATATAATCAAACAACACATAGACATATTGATTGATTAAACGATTACTTATCTTCAATTAAACATGGGAGATCCAAGGGTATGAAAACCCTTAAAAATGGCAGAAATTCGTCTTAGGGTTTCTCCTCACAAAGTTGCACACTAATGACAAAAAATTGCAAAACTATATATAGAGTTTAAGGGCTGACGGCGTCACGTTGTGGATCTTGACGCCGTCACCTCGCCGTGTCTAGGGTTCCCGGATGGCCTTCTTGACGCCATCCCTCTTTAGTGCTCCAAAATCCGCTCTGGCTTATCAAGGCTTGACGCCGTCAGAAATGAGCTTGACGCCGTCTCTCTTTAGCTTAAACCGTGATGGCCTTGATCACCTTAAAGGTTGACGCCGTCAGACTTTCCATTGTAAAATTCTCTGGCTTATCATGTGTATTTTTCATATCCACCTTTTTTGCCAAGCCATGACGCCGTCAGGAACAATACCTGACGCCGTCAAAGGTACTTTTCCAGCCGATTTTGAGACTTTGTCGTTTTCTTCACTTTTATGCTCAAAAAACGTCCAAAATGATTCCTTTTCCAGATTTCTTCTCAAAAGTACCTAAAATGACAAAAGGAACAATTTAGGGCAATATATGATCAAATAAATACGATTTAGGGCTTAAATGACCCCCTAAAAGCGGTACACTTTTCGCTTCATCAAATACCCTTACACTTGAGATTTGCTTGTCCTCAAGCAAATGCGCTTTTATTCTAATCAAAATACAAGTTAGGGGTCATTAAATGCTAATATAAAAGTAATTACAATAAATAGTCGTTCCACTTTAATCATAATAAGCACGGAGATTACAAACTAGCACCTCACAAGTAGTGTTTAGATACTCACATCTCTCAGGTGTCATCAAACTAAATCTCATAAATGAAAACGGATAATATCTCTCACTACCTGTCATAGCAAATAGATTACCATAGGCTTGGGAAAGGATCGAAAACCTTCTCCACTAGGCGTAAGCACCTAAGATAAACTATCAAAGAGGGCTTTTACATGGGTTATAACGTGAGGTGTAGGGATATGATAAACACGGTTTTGTTGGATAAGGGATATTTTACTGGTGGCGAGTTAAAGATCTTGATTAATTACATGTACAATATGGCGTTGCTAAGCCAAGACTAGACTCGACTTAAGCTAAAAACAAAATAACAAAAACATAAAATAAACATAAAATGAAACGGGATGGTAGTCCGTATGTTTTTTCTACTTTTCTTTTTCTCATTTTTTTGTATTTTTCTTGATTTTTTTTTTTTTTTTTTAATCATACACTCTTGCCCTACCATCCAAAATAATACATCATAGGGGCGTTGCATTCCCCTTACACTTGAACTTTTACATAACTTTACAAATAAATATTCTAATGACTCGAATTAAGATAATCGAAACACTTGGAGTACTTTTAAAATATTTAGCACATATAGGGGTAATAATGTTGTTCATCCCCATTACTCCATTACACTAGTACTTTACCCATGAGTCCCAATCGTCCCAAAACAATATGTACAATGATATGACTCGACTTAGCAACCATGTAATCAATTAGATAATTAACTAAGGGTTTAAACAAATGTTGTCACAATAATGCACTAAAAATGAGTGCATACAAGGTAGGCTAAGGCGATTTGGGTGTACATTTAAGTGGGGTGTAAACAAATTCTTCCTTTAATTAAAATGCTTAAAGGTCGAAACGAAAAGATAGGCTCTGAGGGGTGTACTAGGGGTATCGTGTACTAAAAATGAGTACAACGCAAAGGGTGTGGGAGAATTACTTGACCAATGTAGCCAACGTAATTATAACAAAAACACAGGTGTAAAACAATGGGTTAATCCTAATGCCTCTTATCATGTAGTAAATCTAACTACACGAATGTAGTCTCAGTTGTGGCCTCGGAATGGTCCTAACGCAAGTTCTAGAATCTAAGTGCTACCGGTACACACATCATAGCATAAATGCTTTTCCTACCAATTCTAGGGGCGAACCTCACATATTTGGGGGTGGAAATTTTTTTAGTGGTACGGCTTTTGTGCTAGTCATATAACTCCTATCCATGAGACGCTCATTAAGATCAAAGTTTTACTCCTAAATGTTGTAAAAAAATTTAAATTTGGCACTAAAATTGCCCTAAAAGGTGTTTCTCTCAGTTTTATTACACATCTACCATTGAACAAACAAAAATCAAGCGTAATAGTATTCTCTAAAGTATCGTACTTTTACCCCCCCCCCCCCCTTACACTTAAGATGAACATTGTCCCCAATGTTCAAATATCAAGATGTAAAAGTAAATAAGGTAAAAGAATGAAATCAAATACTCCCCTGATTCGCTCGGTGGATAAAGAGGTAACATGGTTAGATCTTCTTCCAAGAGAATGTAGAAGCTCCAAGACTAAAGCATCGCCAAAAGCTTGATTCCACATACATCTCCTTGTCCAAAATAACCTGTTAAACCTGAGAAAACAAACACGAAAACCTGCATAACATCGGCGGGATAAATTCTATATATAAGGATATAATGCTTGTGGAATGATAATTCTGCAGATTCCTGGAGTTTATAAGTTAGAGATTTAATAAAAACTTTTTATGAAAACAAAACTTTCAAAAATTTCAGAAAATTAACACCTGACGCCGTCAGGTTGTAAACCCTGACGCCGTCAGAAATAATCTGACAGAATTCTCATGTTAAGTTTCCGGAAAATTTCTGGAAAAACCTATACCTTACTTCCTGGAAATCCTGCAAAACATCATTATGACTCGATACAAGCATTTGACTCAAACAAATACTAATATGTATGTTAATTTAATATTATTATGATTCATGTTCATTTGTGTTCTAATAAACCGATTTGGATTTCCCTTACACTTAACTTTTGCAAAATACCTTTATATGTAGTTAAGACGAACTTAAAAACAAGATAAAGCATTTTCACAATTTAGTTTTGAACATGAATCAATAATAATAAAAATTAAACATACATACGGAAGCAAATAAAATCAAACACACAAAGCAAATAAAGCTTGGGTTGCCTCCTAAGAAGCGCTTGTTTTTGTTCGAGTCACGAGCCTGACTCTACCCTTATTTAACGGATAAAGGAGAGGTTTTTCCTACACTTAGGATTAAGTGCGGGTGATAGTAGCGATACACACCATCTTGGTGGAAGTATGCCGCGTGAGGAAAGAGTGGTGGATGAATTATATACTCAAAGGGGTGTGCTCCTCTCATCATAACCTTACCTAATTCAATTGGGCTAATGGGCGGATTAAGATTCTTTCCTAGAAAGGGATCATCTTCTATCAACTTCGAGAGATTCCTAGTTAAGAATTCACTTTGACCTAATAAACCCGGTTTAAACCCATAGTGTTTCTTGTGATCAATCATGAATGGGTAATGTAAGTATGAAAGGTTATGGTTCACTCCTATATTGGCTTCCTCTCTACAAGGCTTAGAGTCTACTACCTTTATCGTATAACTACCCGGACTATATGGTTTGATGGGTGGATCGGGACCTATTTTAATTCCTAACTTTTCATCCAAGGATGGAAAATTGGGTAAGGGTCTCGGTTGAGGCTCCGGTTCATCAAAACTAGGAACTTCCATAGAACTAAAAGAAAGGTTGTGACTACAAGTATTCAAACCTATTTCTTCTAGTTGTGTTTGGTCCAAGGGCTCTACCTCTATTGGGGTTCCTATAGTCTCTTCTACTTTTTCCGGGTAAGTTACGGGTGGTGTGTTAACCTCAAATGATGGTAGGATTTGTGGGGTATTTATTGGTCTTGCATTTCTAACCTCATTCTCCATAGTATCTAAATCACCTATATGTTCATCATGTGTTTTGGTAGGATCTAACCCAAACACATTCCTAAGTATCTCAAATCCTTCTCTAGCCATTTGAAATTCTAAGTCCGATTCATAGTAATATTCAACTTGATTACTATGTTCCAATTGCCTAAAGGATTCCTCGTGCGTTTCATATGTTTTGGTGAAATCTATCCCACTCATGCAACTAGGTAGTTCAACACTAACCATCTCACAATCTTGGTCCAATTCAAGGTCCATGTTCTTAAAAACTAGGACTTCTTGCTCATGGTACCTATAGTCGGATAAATCCTCCTCATTTGTTTCCTCAAGTTGTGATGTATATAAACCCATCAATTCATTCAACTTATGGTTCACGGTTAGGAAGCTTTCCTCAAATTTTTTCCAAAGAGTTTCACTAAAAGGAGTTGATCCTAACAATGATTGTTTAATAGAAGCCGCACATGCACATAATTCATCAAACCTATCAAACTTTACACCCATCTCCTCTTGTATATATCTAAGATAACTTAAAAATTCATTGGAACAACAGGAAGCAAATCTATCCGTGTAAAGTAATTGTTCCTCTATTGTTAATGATCTAAATGGAATTTCATCCGCCATGGTGACAAATGAAAATGGTTTTACAAACAAAGGGCACAAAGAAAAAGATAGACAAAAGAAAACCCAGAAAAATAAAATAAAAATCTCACTAGAAAGGAATCTAGTGAGTAGACCTAATAAAATAAAAATTCAACCTAAACAATAACTATTCCCCGGCAGCGGCGCCAAAAACTTGATGCGTGGTTTTGCGACCTTACAACAGGTTTTACCTCTCGAGGGATCTCAAGAGGCTTACAACCCCACCAGGCAGTGTACCTGACCGATGTAGTATAGTGTAGTGGTAAGTACGGGGATTGATCGTTCTCCACAGGGAATAGTGTCGTTAGGATTGAAAAACTACTCTAATAGGTCTAAGGGTGAGGGAAGATTCTTTTTGTATTTTTATATTTTTTTTATGAAAGCAAGTAAAACCTCGGGTTTGAAGGAGTGGGCGGAATTAGTTGCTAGTCAACTAACCCAAATGACTACAAATGCAAATAAAATAAAATAACAGAAAAATGAAAAGGTCGTGAAACTTATGTGGAGAGAAATGTGTTTACTTAGATTTCCTTACTCCCTAACTATCTTTTACCGGTTGATTAGTGTGTATTAATTGCGTGGATGACGGGTGTATTCCTTAATACCAATCGTGGGGTGGCGTACGTACTTCCCCAACTCTATAAGCTCCTACTTCACTCCTATGTCGAGCCGGCTAAGAAGCTCCTAACATGGGATCACTAGAATTCGCTCATGCATTAAATACAACCATAAAAACCTAGTACGCATTGGTTCATGTTTCTTAAGACGTTCAAGCAAGTTACCGTATAGGAAGTTAGCCAGTTTTCTTAAGCCTAACATCGATAAACAATCATCCAATACAATTAATAACACACTAATAACCAATAATCAATAGTTAGGTTTCATTAGATCTAAGCAAACACAAGATAAATCTAGCCTAGCATGTTAATTAAAAGACAAGAACAAGATATAATCAAACAACACATAGACATATTGATTGATTAAACGATTACTTATCTTCAATTAAACATGGGAGATCCAAGGGTATGAAAACCCTTAAAAATGGCAGAAATTCGTCTTAGGGTTTCTCCTCACAAAGTTGCACACTAATGACAAAAAATTGCAAAACTATATATAGAGTTTAAGGGCTGACGGCGTCACGTTGTGGATCTTGACGCCGTCACCTCGCCGTGTCTAGGGTTCCCGGATGGCCTTCTTGACGCCGTCCCTCTTTAGTGCTCCAAAATCCGCTCTGGCTTATCAAGGCTTGACGCCGTCAGAAATGAGCTTGACGCCGTCTCTCTTTAAGTTAAACCGTGATGGCCTTGATCACCTTAAAGGGTGACGCCGTCAGATTTTTCATTGCAAAATTCTCTGGCTTATCATGTGTATTTTTCATATCCATCTCTTTTGCCAAGCCATGACGCCGTCAGGAGCAATCACTGACGCCATCAAAGGTACTTTTCCAGCCGATTTTGAGACTTTGTCGTTTTCTTCACTTTTATGCTCCAAAAACGTCCAAAATGCTTCCTTTTCCAGATTTCTTCTCCAAAGTACCTAAAATGACAAAAGGAACGATTTAGGGCAATATATGATCAAATAAATACGATTTAGGGCTTAAATGACCCCCTAAAAGCGGTACACTTTTCGCTTCATCACTTAACGTGGATCCGGTGTGGTAATGCTGCTTAACGCAGTGGCATCTCAGATTAACGTGATGCATCACGTTAGCATACCCTATGCTCTTAGACCCGACAATATGGCAAGTAACGAATATTATCATGACTAGCTAGCTATCATATTTTCCCACCTAGGTGGCTAGCTAGGCTCACAACAAATCATGACTACATAACATCGTAACTCATCATAAAGCTATAGTTAGTAGTTATTTTTTAAATTAAAAATGCGAAGTTACCGTATTTTAATTTAACCTAAATCTAAAGATTTTGTCAATTATGTTATGATTTTACCAGTTTTACATCCTCGTTATTGTTTACATGTTCGATAGATTTTTGGGAAAGATTTTTACTTAAAATACTTTTACATGTTAGATGAGCGTTTAGTGGTAACGAGTGGGCGAACCCGCGCGTTGCTGTGGGATTGTCGTGCTAAATTTAAATTTGAAACGAAACGATTAAGCAAAGATTATGTCCATATAGTAAGTTAGTCATTAAGGAGTAAATATGCAAAAGATCGATAACCCCAAGTACTATTTTCGTAAATTATTTCTAAGTAACTATTGGAATATACGCAATCACATAATCATATTATACACATATAATCATCAAGAGAGTGCAACGGAAAGTAAGAATCATATAGCATAATTAATTAACCTAAAATTAAATAGAAAGCGTACCATGTTAACTTCTACGCGAATCAAGAAATCAAGGAAATCACAAACCCTAAAATTAGGGTTTAAGGTAATCGACTTCTATGAATGTCGATTAGAGTTTCACCACAAAAAAAATCCAATTGGGATTTTTTTCTATCGTCTTGCACACACGTATTGATAGCGATTCAATTAGAATGCTAGTTCAAGGATCACAATAACTAGCCAAATCACTCTGATTTACTCAAGGCCAAACGAAAACCCTTGTGGGTTTGTATATTCGGTCGACCAAGACAAAGGGAAGGAGAAGAAGAGAAGAAAAGGCTAGTTAGGGTTAACCAAGATTACCACACAATGAATACAAGGCATTGTATTTATAGTGTGTTAACTTGGAGTCCAAGTTGGATGAGGATTCCTTATTTGGAACCCCCAACCGATCGGCACCCTTAATACAAAGGGTTTCCGGATCCTTCTCTTCGTCTAATTTCTCTTTAATCCATCTAGTTAACATTTAACGTCCGTTAGTTAACAACCGTTAAGTTATAACGACCGTTAGTAGTTATTGTGAAATAATAATTAAACTATAACTATTATATATTAATTATTATAAATTGAATCTCATACGCAATGCGTGCAATCCCATAGGCTCGAGTTCGAATCCGGACATACGACTTATTAAATTATGTCCACAAACTAACAGCTCCTACTTGGACATGTTTCAATAAACGTAATGACATTGGTTAGCGTCTAGCAACACGCCAATGCCCCCAGAACAACTAGAGTGTGGTTTCATGAAGCACATTTTAATGATTCATCATTAAATATCACAAATGATATTCTGAATATCACAAGTGATATTCTGTGATATTCAGAATATCACAAGTGATTTTCTGTGATATTCAGAATATCACAAGTGATTTTCAACTGATGTTTTGTAACATGAAAATCACAAGTGACATTCAGAATATCACAAGTGATATTCAGAAAAGCACAAGTGATAGATATTCAGAAAATCAAAAGTGATATTCTGAATATCACTTGTGATATTTAGAAACGTATGAAAACAGACGAATACGTATGAAAACGGATCAAAACGTAAGAAAATCACAAGTGATATTCTGAATATCACTTATAATATTCAGAAACGTATGAAAACGGACGAAAACGTAAGAAAAATGGACGAAAACGTATGAAACGTATAAAACGGACGAAAATGTATGAAAACAGACAAAACGTATGAAAACGACGTAAACGGGCGAAAACGATAAGAAAACGGACGAAAACGAAAACAGAAACGTGAAAATGTAAAGAAAACGACGTAAATATGAAAAGAACGAAAAACGTAATGAAAACAGAAAACAGAGAACGTATGAAAACGAATGAAAACATAAGAAAACGGACGAAAACGAAGAAAAAACGTGAATGTAAAAAAAAAGAACGTGAATTGGAAGAAAAAAAAACGTGAATTGAAAAAAAAAATGTGAATAAATATCAAAGACAAAAAGACAAAGAAAAAGGAGAAAAACAAAGATATGAAGTTAGGTTTTAATATTAAGTATTAGGTTAATGACAACCATTAAATCAAAATAAATGGATGGTGCGAATTTTTCATTTGATAAGCACCAAAATAAGAGTAAACATTTCGTAAGAGCAAACTGGTTAAGTAAACCAACTAGTGATGCAGTCTAAGGTTAGGAGAAAATTATGGAAAAAAAAAAAAAAAAAAAAAAAAAAAAAAAAAAAAAATCTTTCTTGACTATTTAGACACTTTGACTCTCACTCACCTCCAGATCTTCTCCTCCTCTTACCCACACAACCATTAGATCTGACGCAATGCCGTTAGTTAACTATAGTTAGTAGCTATCATATTTTCCCACCTAGGTGGCTAGCTAGGCTCACAACAAATCATGACTACATAACATCGTAACTCATCATAAAGCTATAGTTAGTAGTTCTTTTTTAAATTAAAAATGCGAAGTTACTGTATTTTAATTTAACCTAAATCTAAAGATTTTGTCAATTATGTTATGATTTTACCAGTTTTACATCCTCGTTATTGTTTACATGTTCGATAGATTTTTGGGAAAGATTTTTACTTAAAATACTTTTACATGTTAGACGAGTATTTAGTGGTAACGAGTGGGCGAACCCGCGCGTTCCTGTGGGATTGCCGTGCTAAATTTAAATTTGAAACGAAACGATTAAGCAAAGATTATGTCCATATAATAAGTTAGTCATTAAGGAGTAAATATGCAAAAGATCGATAACCCCAAGTACTATTTTCGTAAATTATTTCTAAGTAACTGTTGGAATATACGCAATCACATAATCATATTATACACATATAATCATCAAGAGAGTGCAACGGAAAGTAAGAATCATATAGCATAATTAATTAACCTAAAATTAAATAGAAAGCGTACCTTGTTAACTTCTACGCGAATCAAAAAATCAAGGAAATCACAAACCCTAAAATTAGGGTTTAAGGTAATCGAATTCTATGAATGTCGATTAGAGTTTCACCACAAAAAAATCCAATTGGGATTTTTTCTATCGTCTTGCACACACGTATTGATAGCGATTCAATTAGAATGCTAGTTCAAGGATCACAATAACTAGCCAAATCACTCTGATTTACTCAAGGCCAAACGAAAACCCTTGTGGGTTTGTATATTCGGTCGACCAAGACAAAGGGAAGGAGAAGAAGAGAAGAAAAGGCTAGTTAGGGTTAACCAAGATTACCTCACAAATGAATACAGGGCATTGTATTTACAGCGTGTTAACTTGGAGTCCAAGTTGGATGAGGATTCCTTATTTGGAACCCCCAACCGATCGGCACCCTTAATACAAATGGTTTCCGGATCCTTCTCTTCATCTAATTTCTCTTTAATCCATCTAGTTAACATTTAACGTCCGTTAGTTAACAACCGTTAAGTTATAACGACCGTTAGTAGTTATTGTGAAATAATAATTAAACTATAACTATTATATATTAACGAGGCATGGTCAAGCCCGTGCGTTGCACCAATTGTGTCTTGGTGTTTGTAGCGGAATGGTTGGTATTCGTTGGGTTTACACTATAAACTAATTTGTATGTGTTTATGTTGTGCGTAACATGCAGGTGAAGATTATACATTTGTCAATTTACTTTTTTTTGTTATTGTCAACATTTGAGGTGTGTAATGGCAAAGAAGTATACAATGATGGTGAACAGGGGTGCTTTAGGTCCTCATGATTTGTTTAACGCTATTAAGATGAATTAGTTTTATTAGTTGTTTGGTTTTACATATTTTTGTGTTACAATACTATTTGATCGCTATTGTGTTTAGAGATGTCCTTTGATGGGAAGATGTTAGATGTGACGAATTAGTTTTATTAGTTGTTTGGTTATACATATATTTTTTTTACAACACTATTTGGGCATTATTGTAGTTGATTGTATAAGCACATGACGGTATTTAGATGCATATTAGAGAAGTTATATTATATTTATTTTAGTGGAATTGATATTTAGATTCCTAGTAATGTTATAATAACTTGTTACATTTAAATTAGTTTATTTTCATTAAAAGTTTCAATTAACATATAAACTATAAAGATAAATTATAAGCATTTTTTTTAAGTTTAGGCTGGTAATGGTAATACATTGTGCATGGAGGGGTTGGTTTATATCCAATGTATCTGGTTTCAATGTTGTTAAACTGTATGGTAGCGTAATAATTTTTTAAAATGTGGACTTGTAATTGCGCGTTGCAACTCAGAATATTGTTTTTGCGCGTAATGTATTCTTTGAACGATTTTTTTTATAATTGTTTTATTTGAAGGACTTGTCTGTCATTCTTCTTAATGTGAGGGGGCTTTTGTTACTAAATGATTTTTTTGTTTCTTCTTCATGCATTGCCTGAACCCAACTTGGATGTAATTTTCCAGAAGATGTAAAGGCTCCATTAACACCCAAATTAAATGTTGAAATGCCTATTGGGTGTCTTTTGTGTTTAATTTTGCAAAAGATCAACTGTTCACAATGTACGTTCCTAATTGTATTCTCATTATATATACGGTAACTATTTTTAATCCTAATCTTAACACACAACTATCAACAATTTAACCCTAATTTAACACATAACTATGGCAGACACACCAAATCTCGATGAGATGAAAAAGGCAACTGAATCCGGTAAGCTTGCCGACGGATTCAAGCTGCTGATAAGTCATGAGAAGGCAGAAGAGGAGAGTTTCATCGCTCGTATTGGAGAGGAGAGCAGCCAGTTGAGGGCAGTGATTGAGAAGAAGGAGCAAACAATCACTGAGGCATCTACGGCATATTCTCGTTTCCATGCTGTGGCTGCAACTGGGCGTGATTGTCTGCTTGAAATACAACTGAAGGACCGAAGGAAACTTGATCTGTTGGCTCAACTACTGCTGCTGTCTCGTCAAAGCTTGGTGGAGAAGGATGAACTTTTGGAGAGGGTGGAAGAAGCTGAAGATTCTGATGATGAAGATTAGGATGTATTGGGCATTGTCTTTTGTGTTTTGATGTATGTACTTGTCTGGGATGTATCTACCTTTTATCTTTTTATCTGAATGCTAATGAACTGATGGTGTAAAAAAATTAACTATTAATGGAAAAACTTATCTAAGTATCAGTTATGTTATTAGTATTAATTGTTTATTATGTTTAAGAATTTATTAATTTTTTTTTATTTTTTTTATTATAAAGTGTTAAAATATATATGCGTTCACTTTATTCTCTCACACACACATGAGTGTGAAACACACACTCTTTTTAGATCTGGCGAAAAAAAAATTAGGGTTTTATCTCAAATTAGGGCGATCCATTATATAACGTATTAATCAAATTAAATGATAGGTTAATTTGATCTAAGTATCGTGGTGCTTGTGTATTCAATTTCTTGTTTTAATTTTCATGAAATGATGCTCTAGTGCTTATAATTGTATGACTGTGTAGGGTTACTTATGAAATGATATGTTAGATGTTGTTGAGTATGTTTTTTTATGGGAATATTAGGAGTTTGTTTATTGATTTGTTTATCTGTTATCATATTTGGTTAAGTACTCTTGATTGAATTTGGGTATTCATTGTTTAGTATGAATTAAGAAGTTTGGGGTAATTGTATTTTTTGTTTAATTGTTATTACAGTTTTTGAGGTTGTATGGTTGATGATATGGATGTTGTTGTTAAATAAGATGTTAGACGGAATATCAATGATGGATGTACGGCCACCAAGGCAGCTATTGCTAAATTTTCTTGGTGACTGTACTTCCACCATTGATACTTTGTCAAATTTTGTCGATTTCACACGTTGCGACAGTTGCCTATATGAGTACAATATATTTCATTGCATATTAGTATTAGATAATACATATCAAATTGTCTGATTATAAAGTTTTTTTGATGTATTGCTGATACCGTTAAGTAAGGTTATATTGATTGTTGGTGATTGTATAGAGTATATAATGGGATGTTAATGAAATATAGTTTTACTTCATAATGAATTATGTTATCGATAGTACAAAAAGGTTTTAAGTTCTTGTATAATGGTGTCTGTGAGTTCATTTTGTTACAGTAAGTTGATATTGAAGAGTTGGCATCGTTAAAAGAACGTTTAGAGGGAAATTTCTCAAATATAAGTCTTTGGTCTGCATAGAACATGTGTATAAGCCTGCATTTGTGTTTGTTGACTATGCTAGTTCATATTTCTAGATTATATGCTTTTAATTATATGGAAGTTTATGATTATAAACTTTTATTGCTGTATTGCGGATAACAACCTTGCTTTTTAGAACTATAGCAAACATGTATTCATTATTGTTAAAAATGGTCATTTTTTTTCAGCTTTACTTCATAATTCTAATGTCAGTTACGATATTTTTTTATTGGGATTCTAGTCGAAAATGTATGTTCGTAAGACATTTAAAATTAGGTCCGAATGGGTTGTTTTGATACCCAAAATCTGAGTTTCTGAGTCAAATTGATAAATCTGGTGCTCCATACGTGGGTTGGGTTGTACTCAACTCGATGTGTGTAAGGTTTGAAAACTTGTGTGCTTATAGTTGTAGTTCCAGTTGTGTTGTTTTTCGTAACCTTAATGGAAGTCATGCTCAGTTGAACGATCTCGAGTCATGGGTATAAGTACCCTTAGCCGTGCGTGAAAGAGGTCATAGTTGAATGTCTTGTTTGTGCCTCGAGCCGAGAGACCATGGGTTATGGTCACAGAGCTCATCTCGAGCCTTGGTTGGCTTGTGTTCCTGCCCTTGTTGGTTCGACCATTGGGTCATTAACAACACCTAATGTGTACTATTTTTCACTCACTCTCACAAACGGTCACACTCTATAGTCGTACTCTTTTATAAGATGTTTGAAAACATGTTTATAATTTCAGGACTAAATTAAATATTGAATGCATATATTTATTACATATCAGCTGTGAACATTAGATATCTATGCTAAGATAGATTGCTGAAAGTTTCCTTGAAAACAATGTTGCGCGTGCAGCTCGCAAGTTCCGGATCCTTATCGTCGATCATTAGAATTTTAAGGCCATCAGGACTGGTGACTCTAGAGAATGCCACATAAAGTTGTCCGTGACTGAATACGGGAGTAGGCAAATAGAGACCAACATAATTAAGTGACTGACCCTGGCTTTTGTTAATGGTCATTGCATAACATGGTTTTAGAGGGAATTGCCTACGTTTCAAAACGAATGGCCACTTAGACTGTGTTGATGTGAGTATAATCATGTGTATAATAACATTGTCCCCTACATTTGAACCTGTTAGCACCTTAGCGTGAATAACAAACTGGCCTAGATCTGTAATGAGTAACCTTGTTCCATTACATAGTCCTTTGCTTGGATTGACATTTCGCAATAACATAACGGGCAGTTCCTTTTTTAAATGAAGAGCATGTGGGGGCATACCTGGGAAATTTAACGAATTAAGGAATTCAATTGGATACAGGTCGTGCTGTTCAAGATTGTCTGTAGATCCCTTGCAAATCTCATCTGCACTGTTGTATGTAACAGTTTCTCCTTCTAACTGGTTAAACATATACTCGTTGATGGCATCAGCATCCTCATTCTTAGGAGTTAAGATTGCCCTTTCTTTGAGGTAGTCATCGTCGGTTTGTCTTGTTGTAAAATCAGGGTATGTCTCTGTAACAATTTTCTCGATAGGAGAATCCCATGATTTAATTAAAAAGTCTTTGGGAATGTCAATCCAAGTTGGCTCATCTTCCCCTTCTTTACATTTTGCTAGCAACGTGCCATCCCCCACAGCTAAAACCCATCTATTGAAATCCTTTTTTCGAGTATCAATCTGGCCATTTTCGGTATACTCATTCACACGCATGCTGCGTGTAAGGGTGAAGACCTTGCAATGA
Source organism: Artemisia tridentata subsp. tridentata (assembly GCA_021014915.2). NCBI lineage: Eukaryota > Viridiplantae > Streptophyta > Magnoliopsida > Asterales > Asteraceae > Artemisia > Artemisia tridentata. The sequence continues at coordinate 359,209,357 of CP139502.1, forward strand.
TTCCATAATGCAGACTGGTTTATGCACGATTGGACAATGTCAGGCCTGCTCCCTTTTGGTATAACTGGAAGAACCTGTCGAAAGTCACCTCCCAGTAAGACTGTTACACCTCCAAATATTCGATTCCTATTGTCTGGTTCATGATATCTGTTGTTGTATATTTGTTTTTTTTTTTTTTTTTTTTGAATCCAAAGAAATACTCGTGAAAATATTTCCCCGGGTCGTTCTCCCAACGAAGGTTTGACGGCGTTTAAATCGATTCGGTGTCGTGAAAATGTGAAGTGAATAAGAGAACGTGAAAATGATTATTTTGGTATTGTTTACGCTAGAAAATGAAAAATTAAAAGCATTCTACGTTTATCAAATTAAAGCACACAAAAAGAAACGCAAATCCCGGGCTAATCCCGAGACTTAAAAAAAAAATTAATAGTGAAAAAAAATGCAAAAGTAAAAACCTAAGGGACCGAAAATGTAATTTATTGAAGTAAGTTTTATAAATAAAACAAAATTTTATAGACTAAAATTCAAAGTTTAACACTCAAGGGACTGAAAATGTAATTTAGAAAAATTAACCTATAAAAGAAATGTAAGAAAATTAAAATTTTATAAAAGCTAAGGACTAAAGCGCAAAAACTGAAACTTAATTAAACTAAATAAAAGACAAGGACTAAATTTGCCTCAAATCAAAATATTTAATACGAATTAAACTAAAACTACAGGGACCAAAAATGACAAAAACAAAAACGAATTTAATTTCTTTTCTTCTTGTATCAGTCAACAAGCCTTTATCATTAGCTTATAACAAGCTCAAAACTTAACCAAATTTAAAAATAAAAGCTGTTCTAGAAAGCTTATAAAGCAGAGATTACAAATATCCAAAAAGCCCTCATTCTAAACAACAATTATTACCCTAAATTAATGCATGAACAGGCGACAGAAAACAAACAACTGATGAGCAGACAGAAATGATGCCAAGTTTAAGCAGATCAAAAAGCAATCAAATAGGCTGAAATGTGAAAGCTTATGGGGGCGAAAGCTAGCTAGTACTACTAAGATCCTAAAAATCACAAAAGCCCTATCACAAACTATCAATTGCTACTCTAATAGAAGCCTAGTTCAGGTCCATGTAAAATACCTATGCTGCATCAAATTACTAATCTGACTTTTTTAGTTGCAACCTACTTTGACTAATTTGGATTTCAAATGATCTAATCTAAACCTGGATGTGATAATAAGCTAAAGTGACACTTGATTATGTTATCTAACACTGAATTACACCTGTCCCTAAGATTACACTAACTTTTATCACTATATCAAGCAGTTAACAAAAATTGAAACTTAAGTTGACTATTTATTGAATTGGTCTACTGATTTTTAGCAACTACTAACCTCTATAATCCTAATGCAGATTACTGGTGCCAAGAACAACACAGATAAACAACAAGAGCATGAAAATCAAGCTTAAACCAAACACCACTTAATCTACTAGTAAAACTAATAATTGCATAATTAAACTAACAAATACCAAGACAATGATCAAAACAGTTATCATAAAACCATTAGAAGCTAAATGAACAACAAAATGCAATGATTAAGAACAGAAACACTAAGAAATGCATATCTACCATCATCTAAATAGTTAAAGAAGTAGTAGCATGAAACAAACTAAAACACACTTAACTATGGCTATCAGAGATCAATATAGCATTAAAATAACTACACTAAGCAGAATTTAACAATGATTACACAGAAATCATAAAGCTACACTACTGAGCTATAAAGCAATTCAAATTTAAAGGAGAACTTACAAATGCAGTCCCTAACTGAAATAGGGAATATTTTCAAACTCAGCCAAGCCTATCTTTAGATAGGCTCCAAATAACCCCAAGCAACTTCTGATCTATACAAATTTACCCAGATTCATCATCTTCTTAACCCTTTGACTTTCGTTGACCAATGGAATATTAACTAATATAAGCAGGAACAAAGCAGAAACCTCACTACAAGCTATTGAAGAGCTTATGAAAACAATAAACGTGAACTTGAAAACAGATTTGAATAATAGAATGCTTGAAAATTAAATGGCAAGTATTACAATCTAAAAACTTAAACTGAATTTTATTAAAAATGAATACAGTTTTGAAGATTACAATAAGCAAAACTAGAATTAAACTACTATTAATCCTACTCCTACTCCTAAGAAACTAACTAGCTAACCCCGAAATCGTGAATGAGAGGGGTATAAATAGCCTTCAGTAGAATCTTCCAGGTCATGCCAGGTCACCAATCCGCGTGATGTGTGCTTCTTTTGATCCCATATCCACCGTTTGATCACCTTGGTCTCTACTCAAGCAATCTCGACCCTTGGATTAAAATAGATGAGGTGGCCTCTCCAATTAGCTGCCCACACGTGTCCCTGTAGCTGTCAGGACCTTCTAGAACATCTAATGATTGGGTTAATTATTATAGGAATGGGGTAATTGGGGTGTACGGTAAGTTAGGGTTCTTAGTAATTTTTTGGGGGAAATGAAGAACGCGGGTGTGAGTGTTTGTGTGTTTTATTTTTATTTCTTTTTGAGTTAGTGTGGATTGTGAAGGGTAAAGTTTGACCGGGTTTTGTGAGCGGATCGGGTAGAGACATTGGGCTGGGTTGGATAAGTGTTGTGTGGGTTGGGCTTGTCAAGATAGGTTGGGTAGGTGTTGTTGATTGGGTAATTTTGGGACCGGGTTTAGGACTTAGTTTTAGTGATTTAAGATTTGGTGATTAAAAGATATAAGGACCAAATGTGTATTTTTCTGAAATCAAGGGACTTTTCCTGCTTTTCTCGAAGTTGATCTAAGGGTTGTTTCTGACTTTTGACCAAACATAGCATTCCCGGCTTCGGCTTTGACACTCTCCCAAATCTCGTGCTCGTTTCCCGGCTATTTCTTTATTTTTTTGTCCTTTTCTTCGATATCCATGCCTGCATATGTAAAAACACAAAAACACAATATATTTGGCATAATTGGTCGGGTTTTTGGTCTTTTTGGGTCCGGTTTTGGTCAAGAAAAGGTATGTGTTTAAGCACATACCTATTGTCTGGTTCATAATATCCTAAAATATCCTTTAGAGTCTTGTCCAATGCTTCAAAAGCATATTTTTGAGTCATTGGCGCTTCATCCCAGATGATAAGTTTAACTTCCTGCATGAGCTCTGCCATATGTGTGTTTTGCTTTATGCCACATGTACTGTTCTCCAATAATTCAAGCGGTATAACAAAACGACTATGTGCGGTTCTTCCTGCTGGTAGTAATAATGAAGTGATTCCTATATGAATTGAGACTATTAGTTCAATATGTATTTTATAAAGTTAATAGAGTAGTTTTTGTTTTGTTTGAGTATTCATTTTTACCTGAAGATGCGACAGCAAGGACGATCATACGTTCTGATCTTAACCTTGAAATGATTGTTTTGTATAAAAACGTCTTTCCGGTTCCTCCTGGTCCATATACAAAATAAAAATTGCCTTTTTTATTATGCACAGATTCAATTATCTCTTCATAGATTAATCGTTGTTCGGGATTTAACAATGAATGAAGCTGTTGATGTTCAACACTACTCTTCTTCATATCATAATCTAATGCTTCTCTGATGAGACAATTGTCCAAGTTGGTTAGTAACTTTGGGTTAGGCAGCGGCAGATCTTGAAACTCTGACAAAGATCTTCCATGCCTACTTAGCAACTCTTAGATTTCTAGCAGACAATAGTTCTGGAGTTGTTCATCCGTGAATTCCAATTCGGGGTATTTAAAAATTTTCCTTTTCTTATGGAGGATATCCTCTGATAAGAACTCCCAGTTTTCTTCCCATAATTTTAAAGGCCTACTGACATCACAAAATAACAAAATTGTCACAAACATGTCACGTAGCTGTGGTCCAAACGCCCATACACTTGCTTCTGATATAGCATGCTTCCATTCGGTGTCATCATTTAAAAGGCCATACTCAAAACAGGCTTCTTTGAATGTGGAACATAATCTGGTGTTAACTGTCATGAGATTTTGAAAAGATTCAGGCCCTCTCACAATGTTCAATAGCATTCTAAGATAATATCGTTCTCCAGAAGCAGGGTGAGAGTAAACAATCCTGCCAATGCATCTTTTACGTTTTCTTTGTTTCCACATTTTGTCTTTCTCATGCCACACATAATGTTGAGGTATCTCAGCATATGTATATGCTCTCGCTGATGTATCACGCTTGTTTAATTCAAACCAGTCAGTGAACATAGTTATGTCGATACCTTCCTTTTGAATTAAGGCGGGTAAGCTTTCTGAGTCACGAAGTGTGATTGCGTTCTGATTTGGCAAGTGGTAATTCAGTCTCATTACTGATGGATATGAGTAATGGATATCATATGAAAACAAACGCCACACAACCTCACATGGAGCTAAGAAACGACAATTCAAATAATTTTTTATTTCGTCCACCTCCAAAACTTGGACATTTCCCAAATCACCATCGATTGTAACATTCTCTTGTATAACAATTGTAGCTCTGTCGGGCCCTTTATTTAAGTACTTAAATAAGTACTTAATTGCCTTTGATCTGTTGCACCATTCTACATTAATGTGGGCGTGGTACTTCATGAGGAGATAACGATTGTGAGGAACGACATATCTGTTATCATATTTAAACTTTCCTTTTATATGGTAAGCTTTATTATCCCTCCAACGATAAATCGCATAGCCATCACTATCAACTATTGTTTATTCTACAAAATGTTTAGGAAAATGTTTTGAGCACTTACCTTCAACTGTACATGGGGCGTGTTTAGCGTCTTGACCGCAAGGTCCATGTAACATAAATTCAGTTACTATTTTATATCCTTCTGGATCATTTGATTTACATGGTATCTCTGCTGTAATCATGTCATCTATCTCGCGTGCTGTTTTGCATTTCAACTCTTCTTCTAGCCATAATAGGATATGAGCGTGTGGGAGTCCACGTTTTTGAAATTCTATGACATATACAACTGAAAAGAAATGAAAGAAAAACATAAGTTGCTGCATGCATTTGATGTAGAATAGTAGGGATTCACATTTTTTAATCAAGTTGTATTACCTGCCCGTGAAGTACCAAAAATATGGTGCTTTGTAAGATCATCTAACATCTCAGTTAGTTTAATCTTGAATACACGGGTCGCAATTTCTGGACGGTCATTACCTTTTTGCCCCGGGATGTGCTTTAACATTTCACTAACCTCTGGCCATTTTGGATTGGCGGTGAAAGTGATGAACAGGTCTGGATTTCCATAGGTTCGACATATAGCCATAGCATCTTGGTAGTTTTGCATCATATACCTTGGGCTGCCCGTAAAACTCCTTGGTAGAACGATACGTTTCCCGAGGCCTGCTGCATTTGTGTCACCCCTTGTTACAGCGTCACACAGGTTATGATATAGATCCACTCGTAACGTATCTTGATTTTGCCTAGTCCATTTAAGTCTTTGCTCCTCAACAGCCGTGTATGCATCCACCAGGTATTGTTGAAATAATCGCCCACCTCTAAGCAAGGTAGTACCTTGGTTATTTCGCTGTTGTATTATGTACGCATAGTACTCTTTCATTGTGAGACAACCCCTTTTAGTTTTGCGTGCACCTGTGTTCTTGTGATACTGTATTTTTTCATGAAATCCTTCTTCTCCATATGGGAATAACAATGGATATTGGAGGGCCATGTATTCTGAATGCAACTCAGAAATACGTTTCAGACCTTCATCCTTGTTACTTACAACAATATCTCTCGTAGGAATACCATCACCAAAGTCGTTAGTAATTAGAGCTGCTATTTCAGGCACACTCGGTGCGTTGTATTGCCGTGATGCACCCCGACCACTTAGCAGGCGTAATTTAAACTTTGATGAATTATGGGAGTTACACCAATCCCTGGCCATTCGGAATGCCTTGGCAATTGAACTTGATTGATCGAACATTTGAATCAGGCTTGCTACTATCTTTTCATCCACCACTTGTCTACTCTCCTTGTCTATAAAAGATTTCATATGGTTTTTTACTTCATTTCCAGTATCATAAAAGTATAGTTGTGCATATTTGGGTTGAGCACCCCTTGTAGGCAGTAGAGAACCTATTCGATGATAGCTTTGTCCATTTATTCTAAATGTATATGGTGCCCTGCCAGTATTGATTGAATGATCTATTGTCGCTCCAAAAGAAGTGTAACAAAACATGCCATTATATACTCTAATTTGTTCTTTGAATCTTAAAGATTCAGGATTGTTATAGTCCATCAGCTTGTTAAGAAGCGAAGGTGCTTCATTAAATCTGGGGAAAAACACTTTACCTTCTTGGCAGCAAAGGGAGAATACTGGGTTGTTAGTGTTGGATCCTTTGTCACTTCTCTCTTCGTACCACATAATTGCCTTGCAATTTTGACATTCAAACGATGGAGGACCAATGTTATGATAAACCACAGGAATACCTTGACAAAATAGGTAATTACTAATGTAAATAACAATATTTTATAAATCAAATAATAGGGGTCAAGATTTATAACATATACAATTACCTGTAGATGTAAATGCAGCTCGTTTCTGGCTTTGTTTTCCTGCACGCAGATGGACTGGTCCTGTAAGAAGCAAGGTAATGGTAAGAAACACTTGTATGAAATTAAAAGTTTACCCAATGCATAATTTTTTTTAAGATATATTGACTTTTGCTATCATTTGCTTAATTAGTCACCTGAAGATGTTCTTTTTTTGTACGTGAAGGTACCTTTGGAAGTAGAAATCCTTTGGCTCGGTGGCACATCTGCTGAAGTACCTATTGGGTGCATCAGTTGATCTTACAGATTATGTTGTAAATGCAACGTTCACAAATCAGGCATGTATTTTCTCTATAATTTCCCTAATTACATACTCCAATTAAATGTTTAATGCCGGTGTTTACCTGTAGATGATTCAACTATTTCCGCCAGTTTTAAACCACAATAGCTTTGTACTCTGCCATCTTGACTGACTATTGTTTTTGAATCAATGATGAAAGATTTGTGCAACATGCCTGACATGGATGGAACTTCAGCATCTTTGGGTCGTGATCCTGTAACACACACACAAACATGGGTTTAAACAGACAAATAATTGCAACTTATGAAAAATTGTAAGTTTGAAATATACTTTTATTCATATTTTTTTATGATCTGCTTTACTTTTGTAACACATAACATTGCAATTTTGGCTACATATAGAATGAAGATGTCCAATAAACCATCTTTTGGTATTCTGTTGCTGAACTTATGCAATAACTGTCATAACCAATGAAAAGTCTTCCATTTGTAGAGGATGTTAAGTGTGCCCAGGTTAGTAATAGTTTTAATATTTGTTTTATTAATGATAGTAAATTTCTAGATAATTCCACATTTTTGGGTTTTACTTAACAATTCAATATACGCATTTTGGTTCAGGTATATATATATATATATATCAACGATTGGTTTAGATGGATGGAAACATACAAATTTTTGCGGAAACAGCAACGATATAACATTGGATGTAAGTATCTTTCAAACCCAATAGTCACACAATTTTATCCATTAAATTTAGCAAAATAACCATCAAACTTAAAAATACATAATTTATTTCTCAACATTTAGTTAAATTGGGATATTTCAAATGTAAATTTCGGCTAATCTTCCTGACTAAAGTCAGTACCATAATTATCTTGAATATTTCCATGATCTGAGCTACTTCCGTTCAATTGTGCTGCCACATTTATTGTTGTCTCGTTTGCTAGTGACCATAACGAACGCATGTTTTTCATTCTTTTGTGTTTGGATTTGAAATAAAACTGTCTCAACTTCTTTGTACTTTCACCAAGTTCTATATTAGGATTTTCTTCTACATTGCGCTTTTCTTCTTTCAGCCTTGTAATGATTTCCTGAGTATTCCCATCAACTTTTGCACCTCCATTTTCAGCCTACAATGCAATATAAGTTTGTGGCCAACATAAAAAACAAAGTATTAAATTCAAGTTAATTCTGACCTAGAGAGTGCTAATTAATAATTGTATACTCCTTAGCTTACGATAGGGCCAACGCTGAATACCCACTTCTCGACAGTGCCTTTTGAATATACTTAAACCAATATTGAATTCTTTTGCAGTTTTTGCAATTGACATGTAGTAGTATTGTGCTATCATTTCTCTAGTGAATACCATGATGCTGAAATATGAATAACAACTGGATGAATTGGGAAAGATAGTATAACATGGCTTTTAAAGGTCTTGGGAATCTATTGATATTCCATGTAGGTTAACAGGTTTTGTAACATTTATTGTTCCATAAACACTATTTATTATATATTTAAAACAAATTTTGTAACTGAAGTTATTCAGTTCAGTAACCCTTCATGTAAAACACTTGTGTAGCAGTTATATTTTTTGTTCATCAATCTGTCTATGCAAGTATAATATGTATCCAAAAAGGTATTACATATTTGATTGATATAAAATGATAGCAGTGTTTTTTTTATTGTAACAGATATATATTCACATCAACGTCTCATGAACAGCAAATTTTAAGCACATCAAAGGAGGAACGCTGGGTACACAACATGGTAAGGTTTTAAATAGATTGGTTTGCATTTCTCAAAGTTGCGTAAGAAAATGAAACTATTGATTAAAAAACCGCGTGTACAAAATTATAGAATATAGCATTTCATTCCTTATAAATTATAAAAATAGTATACATATCTCATACATTGGGTTATTGAATATGAAAAACAGAACAATCTTGTATATTATAGATAACATATTATTCAAACCACATACAGACAATCTTTAATATAGAACATTTGCCTTTAAAATTTGTTTAAAAAAAAAATCAAGATCCCTTATCGCATGCATTTGATAAGGTGCAACAACTGTCTCGGACACAGTAGATCCACTTCAATGTACCTGCAATCAAATATTAACACAAAAGAAACGCCCGTTCCATATTGGGTAGGGGCAATAAATCATCAATCATAAAAGAAAAATAAGAGATAGTCATATGAATCAGTTTGTGGGGTTATATCGCTGAAACAACAGTAACAAATAATCCCCAATGAAGTTATAATGAAACATATTATTCATATTCTAAGTGTCTATTTTAAAAAGACATCTTGGTATGCACCATGTGGAAACTCATTCTGAATCTGTCACAACAATCCTGAAAATTAAATATAGACAGGAAACCATGTTAATACATGGACAAATGTAAGATAATTGGTGAAGAAAGGGTGTGTGTAACATGTGCTAACCGTCTTGGCTTCTTATTGGCAGGTGGGCCATTAGCTTCTCCTTGGACATCATCAGCAGGAATAACTTCAGTTTCAGTATCCGAATCTTCGATGTCTAACCTACAAACAATTGAATCATGATGGTCATGTTAACTCACTTTCTTTTTTTTTTTTTGGAGGTAAATATTATTTGACTTGCATACTTCTTTTTTTTCTTATCCTCTGTAGGCTTGGCTGGTGTAGCAACTGATGGATCGTTGGGATGTGGATTGGATGATGACCCTCCAGCTACAGCTCCATCATCAACAGTGCTTGAACTACCGCTTTCCACCGTTGGTTGGCGCGGGTCTACCGTCCAGCAGGTAAAACTCTCAAAGCTTCCATACTCATAATAGGTATGAGTTTTGATTTCAAACACGTGTGTTGTGCCGATGAGGTTGGTTATAGCAGATGGTAAGTTTTCGTTGTCTTCCAAACCCTGTATGGTAACGTGTGAGTAATGGACGTTGGTAATCCACAGGAAATTTATAAATATACCTCATCATCATCGCCCACTATTGCTGCAGCTGGGAACTTCACCAATTCAGTTGCAGGGTCATCAAAAAGAACTACCACAGTCTGTTCAGTATCATTCGATATACCAAGTTCTAGGCGATACCTGATAGGGTTTGTTGCAGACAGCATGTATCAAGGTTAGTCATGTTATATATTGAATGAAAATGTACGCACTATTAGCAACAAAAATAACATTACCTTAAAACTGGGTATTCAACTGGCCTGTCACACGAATCACACCAGAACCGCCCATCCTTTCTGGTAATACCTTTCTTGCATTTTTCACCTCCACATGATGGATAATTCCATCCCTTCCTAGTCCGCACATTTTTAATCCGGGCCTTACAAATGAAAGTTGCTGACTGTGTAGGAATAAGGTATGGCAATATTAGGCAGGGTAATGAGTCTAAAGGCACGGCAGTCACAAAAGAATACATACATCATTTTTTCGGTTGCGAGACCATATGAGGAGATTCTCAATCGTCCCTTCCCTTGGTTCAGAGTTATCTGCACGGGATGCTACTCTTGAAGCTTCAACACTGCTATCAAACAGGTAAACAATTTGGTAAAACATACGGGATATTGGAACTTTTCAATAATAAACATTAAATTGATACATATTCAGACATGTTCCCTGATCTCAACTCTTTAATGGCAGGGGTCTCAACATCATCAAGTATCATGGTAGACGAAGTACTGGATAAATATAACTTATCTGGAAGGTAACATTATAACTTGAATTAGAATGTGAAAGTTGATTAATAGGAATAACCTAATTAGTTAAGCCCAACTCACTGTTATAGTGTTTTGCAGATGTGCAGGTCACCACAACAGGAAGCAGACCCGAATATTTTGCTTTCTTGTCAATCAGTATATCACCAAGGCCTCCCCATAGAGTCACCCGTATTGATTGCCCCCTTGATGCACAACAAAAAAGATTACAATAAACGGTAAGTTCCTTGATAGATATTTCTTAAGAAAGAAGACAATTTTACAACATCGTTTGAAAACATAAATATACCAACCTTTGATTGGCCAGGTAAAAATCAAGGTTTTTCGAGCCTGTTTTCGTGTAGTTCATCCTCCCAATATTTGTTACATATCCTACAACATCTAATAGCCAACATATTTTATGCCAGGTTAGCAACATTATTTTCAGAATAATTTTTTTAAACGTACATAACTAAACAGGAAATTACCAATGAGATACTTGTTGTCTGTAGGTACAATCTGCTCTAAATCCACCAGTTGTAAAGGATACCTAACAAATCCTTGTTGCTTTACAACAACTTTCCTTATCATTTTCGATCCATCAAATTGAAGCATAAAGGTATCGTCCTTCCTAATACGAAAGTCCTCCCTGTTTTGCATGACAATAAAATTTTTAATCGAATACACACTCCCTTCTTTTAACCTCAAAAAATTGTGAGCCACAATCCCCTTGGCAGTACAATGAATTACACCACCCTGCGAAACAAACGTGTTAAAAATGGCTATAGATTCTTATTTACTTTTACATGTATTTGTATTACACAGATTATTGTAAAGGAATAATGAATATACCTTTGCATCAGACACCAAGAAATCAGTGCTCAAGTAACGCCCAATAATGGCATTTACATCCCACATCCTACACAGCATAACCACAATGGTTCCAGTGACTTCCAACTGGAGATCGCCCAGGAACAGCTCAGATTTTTCGGATCCAACTTCTGCAGCCATGAAGATTACAATTCGTGGACTGGCAATGAGCTTGATGACTACAATTTCTGGACAGGCAATGTGATTGAAGCCTCATTTATGCAGCCTGCATTTAATATAATTGTAATTGTAAGTTGATTTGTATTCATTGAGGTTACAAAATTGGAGACCTTTTCCATTCCATAACATCCTATTTGATGTGGATGCAATCAATATTGTATGTTTGTACGTATGAATATTCATTTAGTGTATATGTTGCTTAAACTACCTTGTACCATACAACCCTCTATGCACAATTACTCTTCCACAATAAATTAAGCCATTGAATCTTTATATATAATAGATTATTATAAATTGAATCTCATACGCAACGCGTGCAATCCCATAGGCTCGAGTTCGAATCCGGTCACACGACTTATTAAATTATGTCCACAAACTAACAGCTCCCACTTGGACATGTTTCAGTAAACGTAATGACATTGGTTAGCGTCTAGCAACACACCAATGCCCCCAGAACAAATAGAGTGTGGTTTCATGAAGCACATTTTAATGATTCATCATTAAATATCACAAGTGATATTCTGAATATCACAAGTGATATTCTGAATATCATAAGTGTTTTTCTGAATATCACAAGTGATTTTCAACTGATGTTTTGTAACATGAAAATCACAAGTGACATTCAGAATATCACAAGTGATATTCAGAAAAGCACAAGTGATAGATATTCAGAAAATCACAAGTGATATTCTGAATATCACTTGTGATATTTAGAAACGTATGAAAACAGATCAAAACGTAAGAAAATCACAAGTGATATTCTGAATATCACTTATAATATTCAGAAACGTATGAAAACGGATAAAAACGTAAGAAAACGGACGAATACGTATGAAAGCGTAAAAACACGTCTGAAAATGGACGAAAACGTATAAAAAATGGACGAAAACGAAAGAAAGCGGATGAAACGTATGAAAACGAACGAAAACGTAAGAAAACAGACGAAAACGTATGAAAACGGACGTAAACGGGCGAAAACGTAAGAAAACGGAGGAAAACGTATGAAAATGTCTGAAAACGGACGAAAACGTAAGAAAACAGACGAAAACGTATAAAAACGAACGAAAACGGGCGAAAACGTATGAAAACTAAGAAAAAACGTGAATCTAAAAAAAACAAGAATTGAAATAAAAAAAGAAAAAAAACGTGAATTAAAAAAAAGACAAAAAAAAAAGTGAATAAATATGAAAGACAAAAAGACAAAGAAAAAAAAATATATATACACATGGAGTTAGGTTTTAATATTAAAATATGATTTAATATCATTTGATGACAAAACTTTGTTCACATACTAAGGGATCAATCCCCACCATTCATCTAGTTTAATTTAATGGGGATTAACCTAAGATTTAATAGGGAACCTAAGTCTATGTCTTTTTTTCCTTTTACTTTATCTTTTTGTCTTTCTTATTTATTTATTTATTTATTTTTTGTCTTTTTTTTTTAATTCACGTCTTTTTTAAATCTTTTTTTTTCGTCTTTTTTTAATCCACGTTTATTTATTTATTTTTTTTTGTCTTTTTTTAATTCACCTTTTTTTAAATCTTTTTTTTAATTCACGTTTTTTTTTTTTTTTTTTTTTTTTTTTTTTTTTTTTTTCGTACGTTTTCATACATATTCGTCCGTTTTCATACATATTCGTCCATTTTCTTTTTCGTCAGTTTTTATACGTTTTCATCTGTTTTCATCCGTTTTCAGACGTTTTCGTCCGTTTTTATACGTTTCCGTCCGTTTTTATATGTTTTCGTCCATTTTCATACGTTTTCATCTGCTTTTGTCCGTTTTCATACATTTTCGTCCGTTTTCTTACGTTTTCGTCCGTTTCTATACATCTTTGTCCGTTTTCAGACGTTTTCGTCCGTTTTCCTACATATTCATCCATTTTCATACGTTTTCGCCCGTTTTCTTCAGTTTTTATACGTTTTCGTCCGTTTTTATACGTTTTCATCTATTTTCGTCGTTCATATGTTTCGAATTTTTCTTTTCGTGTTTTGTTTCGTTAAGTTTTCTTGTTTTCGTCCGTTTTCATACGTTTTCGTCTGATATTATACGTTTTTTTCTGTTTTATACGTTTCGTCCGTTCTCATAGTTTCATCGTTTTTGTCTTCAATGTTTTCGTCCGTTTTCTTACGTTTTTGTTCGTTTTCATACGTTTTCGTCCATTTTCCTACATTTCGTCTGTTTTCTTACGTTTTCGTCCGTTTTTAAATGTTTTCAGCCATTTTCAGACATTTTCATACGTTTCTGAATATCACAAGTGATATTCTGTGATACTCAGGATATCACAAGTGATGATACTCAGAATATCACAATCGATGATACTCATAATATCACAAGTGATATTCTGAATATCACAAGTGATTTTCACGTTTTTTTAATTCACGTTTCTGAAATATTCGTCCATTTTCTTACGTTTTCGTCTGTTTTCCTACATATTCGTCCATTTTCTTACGTTTTTTAATTCACGTTTTCGTCCGTTTTCCTACATATTCGTCCGTTTTCTTACGTTTTCGTCCATTTTCATTTGTTTTCGTCCGTTTTAAAATGTTTTCAGCCATTTTCAGACGTTTTCATACGTTCCTGAATATCACAAGTGATATTCTGTGATACTCAGAATATCACAAGTGATGATACTCGGAATATCACAATTGATGATACTCAGAATATCACAAGTGATATTCTGTGATACTCAGAATATCACAAGTGATGATACTCAGAATATCACAATAGATGATACTCAGACGTTTTCATACGTTCCTGAATATCACAAGTGATATTCTGTGATACTCAGAATATCACAAGTGATGATACTCGGAATATCACAATTGATGATACTCAGAATATCACAAGTGATACTCAGAATATCACAAGTGATTTTCACCTTTTTTTAATTCGCGTTTCTGAATATCACAAGTGATATTCTGTGATACTCAGAATATCACAAGTGATGATACTCTGAATATCACAAGTGATATCCTGAATATCACAAGTGATTTTCAACTAATGTTTTGTAACATGAAAATCACTTGTGATATTCAGAATATTACAAGTGATATTCTGAATATCACAAGTGATTTTCACGTTTTTTTAATTCACGTTTTCAGAATATCACTTGTGATATTCTGAGTATCACAGAATATCACTTGTGATATTCTGAGTATCGTCAATTGTGATATTCCGAGTATCATCACTTGTGATATTCTGAGTATCACAGAATATCACTTGTGATATTCAGGAACGTATGAAAACGTCTGAAAATGGCTGAAAACATTTAAAAATGGACGAAAACGTAAGAAAACGGACGAATATGTAGGAAAACGGACGAAAACGTGAATTAAAAAACGTAAGAAAATGGACGAATATGTAGGAAAACAGACGAAAACGTAAGAAAACGGACAAGTATTCAGAAACGTGAATTAAAAAAACGTGAAAATCACTTGTGATATTCAGAATATCAACATCAATTTTGATATTCTGAGTATCATCACTTGTGATATTCTGAGTATCATCATTTGTGATATCCTGAGTATCATAGAATATCGCTTGTGATATTCAGAAACGTATGAAAACGTCTGAAAATGGCTGAAAACATTTAAAAATGGACGAAAACATATGAAAATGGACGAAAACGGACGAATATGTAGGAAAACGGATGAAAACATCTGAAAACGGACAAAAATATATAAAAATGGGCGAAAACGGACAAAAACGTAAGAAAACGGACGAAAACATATGAAAACGGACAAAAACAGATGAAAACCTATGAAAACGGACGAAAACGTATAAAAACAGACAAAAACGTATAAAATCGGACGAAAACGTATGAAATCGGACGAAAACGTAAGAAAACGGACGAAAACAGATGAAAACGTATAAAAACAGACGAAAAGGTATGAAAATGGACGAATATGTAGGAAAACGGACAAAGATGTATAAAAACGGACGAAAACGTATGAAAACGTAAGAAAACGGACGAAAACGGACAAAAGCAGATGAAAACGTTTGAAAACGGACGAAAACAGATGAAAACGTATAAAAACGGACGAAAACGTATAAAAACTGACAAAAAGAAAATGGACGAATATGTATGAAAACGCACGAAAAAGAAAAATAAAACGTAAAAAAAAAAAAAAAAAGTGAATTAAAAAGAAAAAAAAAGCTTGATTTAAAAAAAAACGTTAATTAAAAAAAAATGCAAAACTTGATTTAAAAAAAATGTTAATTAAAAAAAAAGAAAAAAAAAGAAGACATAAATCTTAGGTTAATCCACACCATTAGTTTAAATTAGATGAATGGCGGAGATTTTTCCCTCAGTATGCAACAAAATCTTTTCTCTTAAAATATTAGGTGATCAAAAATTCAAAATAGATGACGGTGGGAATTTTTCATTTTGCATTTGAATTTTTCACAAATAACCAAACCATGGTTAAGTAAACCAACGAGTGATTCTTCTTTCTTGACTATTTAGACACACTTTGACTCTCACTCACCTCCAGATCTCTCCTCCTCTTACACACACTCACACTAAAAAAAAACTATCATCATCTGTTAGATCTAACGCAATGCCGTTACTTAACTACTACAACTACTCTTTATTAACAACAATAATAATAATAATTCTATTTACTAAAAAAGGAAATGCGTTTGTGCTTCACGGTGGCAGTGAAGGAATTTATTACTCTCATCTTATTATTAATCCTCTAATGGCGATGCCTTTATTCGGTATATATAATTTTAGCTTATTTTACATAACTTTAGCTTATTCGTATTTCTATAAATTTACTGCGTGTGATTAATAAGTTACTTTGAATGAGGTTAAGTAGGTTAATAGAATTTTAGCTTATATGTTGATTTTAGCTTATTTTGTATGATATGTTAATTTTAGCTTATTTTGTATAATTTTAGCTTATTCGTATTTGTATAAATTTACTGCGTGTGATCAATAAGTTACTTAGAATGAGGTTAAGTAGGTTAATAGAATTTTAGCTTATTTTGTTGTTTAACTTTAGCTGATGTTTGTTGCTGTTGATGTATTTTATATAACTTTAGCTTATTTTATATAACGTTAGCTTATTTTGTAGTTTAACTTTAGCTGCTGTTGATGCATATGATATGTTAATGTTTGCTTATTCATATTTGTGATTAGTAAGTTAGCTAAAATGAGGTTAGGTAGCTTAAATAGATAACTCCTTTTGTATAGATCTATTAGCTTTATTCGTATTCGTATAAATTTAATGCTTGTGTTACTGAAAATTAGGTTAATAGAATACTTGACGCGCCTATATAAGGTATTGATGTATACTGAAATTTAATATGTTATCGTTGTTAGCCTATTCGTATTCATATTCGGTATGTTTATTCGCGGATTTTGTATAATTCTAGTTTATTTTCTAGTATAACTTTAGCTTATGATGGTGCGTTAATGTTAGCTTATTTAACCGATTTTATATAATTTTAGCTATAGTGTTAGTTGTTGATATATGATTGTATAGTGAGATTGAAGCATATGTTACTGTTAGCTTATTATTTACTGAAAATGAGGTTTAACAGAAAAGTTATTCTGTAATTGATATGTTTCGTTATTTGACTTATTTTGTAGTATAGCATTTTAGCTACTGTTTGTTGTAAAAAATGAGGTTTGGTAGGTTAATAGAAAAGTTATTGATGCCTATATTCGGTAATTTTGTAGAATTCTAGTTACTGTTCATTGTTGATGTTCTATAGTGAACTTAATATGTTAATGTTAGCTTATTTGTATTCGCATGATGCTTGGCGTGATTAGTAAGTTGCTGTAAATGAGGTTAGGTAGGTTATATAGAAAATGTATTTACGCCTATTAGCCTATATTCGGTAATTTACGTGTTTCGTAATCTAACTGATAACGTATAAGAGCTAGTGGTTGTTGTTGTTGTTGCAATGAAACTGAAAATTGATGTGTATGATACGTTAATGTTAGCTTATTTTGTAGTTGTATGTGATGCGAGGATTGTTAATATTAGGTAATTTATGCTCGTTATTTAACTTATTTTGTTAGTTTGTTAGTTTGTTAGTGTTTGTTGTTTGATATGTTAATTTTAGCTTGTTTGTGTGAGATGCGAGTGGTTAGTAAGTTACTTGAAATGTGGTTAGGTAGGTTAAATGGAAAACTTATTGATGCGTGATGTAACTGATTTTGTAGCGTTTGTTGTTGTTGATGTTTTTTGAAGTGAAATTGAGGATTGTTGCAGTGAAATGTCATTGTTAATGTTAGCTTATTATTTGTGTTTGTATGTGATGTTCTTAAGTACTAAGTTGCTTGAATTAAGTTTAAGGTAGGTTAAAAGAAGACCTAGTTGACATTATTTGTATGGGGCGTTTTGCATCTTCCATTGGCAATGTGTATATTCAGTAACTTTTGTTCCTGATCTAACTGATCTTTTACATAATTCGCTAGTGTTGTTGATATGTGGTGAAATGAAAACGAAATGCTGATGTTAGTTTATTCGTATGCAATGATCGTGATTAGTAAGTTACTTGAAACGCGTTCATGGTTTTAGGTTAGAAGAAAACCTAGAAGTAATTGTGTATGGCAATCAGATTTGTAGCATCATAGCTTGTTGCTTAGCATTTTATGCCTTGCTTTGACTCTGCGTGTGTTAGTCTTGTTTGATTCATGTTTGTGTGTTAACTTGCCAGCTGTTTTACTTAAACTTGTTTTTTTGTAAAATTGGTTTTAGTCCAGATGAAACTGGCAAAGTAGATACAGAATATTGTAACTGATAAAGGTTGAACATTCTGCAATAAAAATTAAGCGTTTATTAACCTTCACTTTGCTGCTACTCAGTTTCATGGTCTTCACTCAGACTTTAGGTGCAGATGTTTGATACAGAATTACTGATGTGACCCTGTTTTTGTTTGGAACTAGGTTTGAAGAGATCAAATTTCAAAGGCCTCAAGAGGCTTCAAATTTTAGCACTGGGATGATTTATGCCATTCTTTTTGAGGTGGATGACCGAGAGACTATTGGTGGCTCAGCCTACGGAGGCCAAAGAGCTATCTGTTGCACTGCAGATTTAGCTAAATTGGGTGCGTGTAAGGAAGGGGAGATTATTCACCGCCTATCCACAACAAATCCCGGCTGGCCTCAAGTATTTGGTGTCTCATTTGATGTCAATGAGGAAACTACCACTATGCAAGCACGGAATGTATAACTTGTATTTCATGCATTGTGAAACAAGGCTTGATGATATGATTATATCAGGGAAAACTATATGGAAAAATCCCAGTGGTTATCTTCCGGGTAGAATGTCGCCACTTCTGAACTTTTACGGGTTCATGTCTCTTGCATTTTTAGTTCTCGGAATATTCTGGTTCTCTCAGTATGCAAGACAATGGAAAGAGGTTCTTCACTTGCAAAACTGTATAACGTTAGTTATAATCTTGGGAATGTTCGAGATGGCATTATGGTATTTTGATTATGCAGAATTTAACGAAAGTGGTGTGCGACCAACAGGGACTACCATATGGGCAGTAACTTTTGGCACTGTTAAACGCACCGTTTCACGTTTGATTATTCTTACTGTTTCAATGGGATATGGTGTTGTGAGACCAACCTTGGGTGGTCTTACTTCAAAAGTTGTCATGCTCGGAGGAACATTTTTTCTTGCATCTGAAGTGCTTGAGCTGGTAGAGCATGTTGGGGCTGTTAGTGATCTTTCAGGAAAGGCGATGTTATTCTTATCGCTCCCTGTGGCAGTCTTGGATGCATTCTTCATTCTGTGGATATTTACGTCCCTTTCTTCGACTCTGAATAAGCTCCAGGTACTTATTATGTTCATGATAAGTCCCGTATGAGCTTATTGTGTTCAGTATAAGTCCCATACTAACATCTATTGCCACATGTGATTATTTCTTATCTCAGGCTAAAAGAATGATGGGCAAACTAGACATATACCGGAAATTTACAAATGCTTTGGCTGTAGCTGTTATTGTGTCAGTGGGCTGGATATGCTACGAGGTAAAATTTCTTGTAGTACATGCATAAAAAGTAATGTAACATGCTTTCTCTACGCATAATCTTACGGGGATTGTAAAACTTAGTTCTTAACCATACTACAAATTAACTTTTGACCAAGTGAAAATCTCTTTCTTGCAGCTTTATTTCAAGTCAACTGATATATACAATGAGCGATGGCAAAATGCTTGGATCATTCCTGCCTTCTGGCACGTTCTGTCTTTCTCTCTTCTTTGTGTCATCTGTGCTCTGTGGGCTCCATCTCAGAATTTGATGCGGTAAAAGACTTCACTCTGCTCTTTACACTTTATTTCTAATGTAATTCGTTAAGGCAACATCTAACAACAAAGGTGGCAGTGTTAATCTGATTATCTATGATAAGTTGATTTGGGTTGTATTTTATTTCAAACGGATTAAAAAAAAAGCCAAAAAGGGAATGGGTCAAATGGGTTCAAAAATGTAGACTTGCTGTAATGATATTGTCTTTGTAATCATTAATTCTTAATGAACACATTGATAGACAGCCAAAAACGTGTTTTTTGTGTTTGCGTTTGTCATGTTGCTTGTTTTGCTTGCTCTTTTGCTTTCTTGTTGTCTGCTATGTTTTTCTCGGTTGCTCTCCTTCCCTTGCTCTCTCACGCGCACACATGCACCAGCCGGAGGTCTCTTTGGAAGTAGCCTCTCTACCCCCGGGTTTACTTGGGGGTAGGGGTAGGGTCTGTTTACAGTCTACCTCCCCCATACCCTGCCTCGGCGGGATTGGGTTTGTTGTTGTTGTTTGTTGTTGTTGTTGGACAGATATGCGTACTCTGATGATGGAAGTGAAGACTTTGACAAGGAAGATACTTTGACGCTCATAAAACCATCCCCTGTTTCTACAAAAGACGTAACTGAACTAAGATCGGCTCATAGCGTTGACGGTGAATTGGAAGAAGATAAAACCGAGTAATGTTAAGAAAATCTAGAGGTGGAAGGGTTTAGGTCAGCATTTCTTGTATCTTTGGCTCTATTTTGTATGTTTATCAACTCTAAATTTAATTGTTAAATTATATAGATATTAGACTATGTTACTTACTAGATGTATATTTTACGAGATCTTCAATACTATTGATCATGAATTTTGAAATTTTATTAGCAGCACCGCCTTTTATTTTTTTCTTTGGATGACAGATAGTATGTGTAGGTTGATCCCCCACATTGTGCCAAACATAATGATACAAGTTGAATTCAGTTTTGTCCAGCTGGCTTTTATCCAATAATTAGATGGATGGCAAATTGGTAACCTTTACCTGAAAAATCTACTTTTATATGATGAAAGTTGTTAGTGGCTTTTTTCTTTGAGTCTATTTAATTTTTGTCTTCTTCAAAACACACACACAAACAAATTCTTCCCTTCCAATAACCCTTTATTATGGAAACTGACTGGATTACGCCACTCGAACAAATCATTCTCCAGTGGGACTCCAGTAAACCTCATATGATCTTCGATTCTCATAACCGTCACGATATCGATAACTACTTATCTGCTGTTGACTCAATCCAACAGTCAACTAACGGAAAAGTAACTGAAAATAACGACCAGTCAACGAAAGTCAACACGTTAATCCAGGTCGCCATGGCGCGTTTAGAAGACGAATTTTGTAACATCTTAATCTCACACACTACTCTCGAACTTGATTCCGTTAACTTGTTAACAGAATCTGATGATGATTCCGTTAACTCTAACGGAAGAAATATATGTGAATTTGATGTGATACCCAAGGATCAGATTAACGATCTTCGTTTAATAGCTAAGCGTATGATGACGTCAGGATATTTTCGTGAGTGTGTTCAGGTGTTTGGGAAGATTAAGTTAGACACAATCTTTAAAAAGTTAGGTGTTGAGAAGTTAAGTCTAGACGATGTTTACAAGTATATAAAAGCTGTTAAAATTTGTGTTAGGGTTTTATTTGCTAGTAAAAAGAGGTTATGTGTACAAATATTTGAAAATTTAGGTTATGAGGGTGACGAGGATGCTGGTGATTTTTGCTTTATGGAGACTGTCAAGTCAGCTGCGATTAGTCTGTTTGATTTCCCGGAAGCGATTAGTAAAAGTAGTCGGTCGCCGGAGAAACTGTTTAAGATTGTGGATTTGCATGATACGTTTATTGATTTATTGCCTGATATAGAAGATGTTTTCTGTAGTAAGTCGAGTGAGTCGATTAGGGTACAGGCAAGTGGGATATTGTCTAGGTTAGCTGAGGCTGCTAGAGGGATGTTGTATGAGTTTGAAAACTCGGTTCTTAGAGAACCTTCTAGAGTTTTGGTACCTGGAGGCACGATTCATCCGTTGACTAGATATGTTATGAATTATATTAGTTTGATTTCGGATTATAAACAAACTTTAGGTGAGTTGATAGTGTCGAAACCTGTGACTGATTCTAGGTGTTCCGATGATTTAACGATGCCAAATATGGATTTTGGTGATCATGCAGGGCAGTCACCGTTAGCTTTACATTTGATTTGGATCATTGTGATATTGCAGTTTAATTTAGATGGGAAATCGAAGCATTATAAAGATAACGCATTAGCCTATCTGTTTTTTATGAACAACATTCATTATATTGTTCAGAAGGTTAAAGGGTCGCCTGAGTTGAGGGAAATGATAGGTGACAGTTTTTTAAAAGCACTTACGGCTAAGATCACTCAGGCTTCTACAAGGTACCAACGCGCAACATGGGTTGGTGTTTTGTATTGTTTAAGAGATGAAGGCCTACACGCGACTGGAAGTTTTTCATCTGGTGTTCCGAGAAGTGTGTTAAGAGAAAGGTTTAAGTCGTTTAACGCAATGTTTGAGGAAGTACATAAGATGCAAACATTATGGTCAATACCTGATACACAGCTTCGTGAAGAGATACAAATTTCAATATCGGAAAAAGTAATTCCCGCTTATAGATCATTTCTTGGAAGATTTAGGACTCATATAGAAAACGGGAAGCACCCTGAGTACTATATTAAGTACTCGGTTGAAGCTCTAGAAACTGCGGTTTTGGATTTCTTCGAAGGATGTGCTGTTTCTCAGCTTTCGAGAAGAAAATCACTGTGAAATGAATAGTGGAATATTGTTCTTTGATTTTTTGGTGGCTAAACGAAAGTGAAAGCCTCGTTATACGGTCTCCTCTGCAAGCATGTTGTTTGTATGCACTTGTTATCTTTTCCGACTATTTTTAGGATGTCCATTCCATTTATTTTTATAAAAATCTGTTATACATGATCTATTAATCTGATATTACAGGAAATTGGAGTCAATTTACCTTCTTACACTTGTTCAGAAGTATTTGTGAATTGTGATGATAGGTACTAATAGTAGTTCTCCGTGACCGTGAGTATATCAGATGTGTTTTAGTGTTTGGCAATGTGTTTTAATGTTGTATATCTGATTGTTATGCGTTC
The DNA here is from genome assembly GCA_021014915.2 of Artemisia tridentata subsp. tridentata. NCBI lineage: Eukaryota > Viridiplantae > Streptophyta > Magnoliopsida > Asterales > Asteraceae > Artemisia > Artemisia tridentata. The sequence continues at coordinate 359,232,370 of CP139502.1, forward strand.
CGGTCACAGATAATCAATTATTTGTAGTGTTCGGCATTCACTGAAATCTTGATCATAGATAGCAAAATGAGATGATGAGTCTAGGTGGTCAAAATTGGGTCTTTTGGACATGTTTTACCATATTGTCTTGGTTTGACCAAGAAATTTCCCCAATTTCTTGGTGGAATTTTTTTTTGACTAATTCTATTTTTACCATGTTCATAAATGGAGGCCCAAGAAGTTGTGGAATGACAGTCAAATAATTTTACTTAGGGGTTAATTTAATTGGTATATTTCATGCATACTTAGCTATTTAGCTCTGATGGTTGAAACTCTCACAATGATGAAATGTATTTTATTACTAGTACAAAACTAGTTAGACATCACATCACATCACATGTAACTATGTAAGCATCTATGTTTTCTTATTTTTTTTTAAAAAAGAATAAAAATAAAATAGATGTTTGAAATGCCTAAAGATATATGTTCACCGGGAGAACATTGCATAGCGAATCAACCATAGTTAAGATCCCGATCCATAGTTAAGATCCCGATCCTGATATTAAGATCTTACAATTTTACGATACTGCAAAGCAAAAACGATCCGGATCCTACATAGGATCTTTGCAACCTTAAGATCTTATACGATCCCGATCTTAACCATACGATCTTAGGATTTCATCCGATCCGATCTTACTTTTCTCGGATAACAAGCTGAAAAACTAGTACAAATTTATGGATTGTTTTTTGTGAATTTAAAAAACAACATGTTAACCTTCTTAAATATTTTATAATCATAATTCACGACAACATTTATATGAAACATTCATATAATTTTATATTTATGATATGTAATAATTTGTAGATTTGTATAATATTACAAAAACTATTAAGAAAATGAATTATAGTAGGATCTTAAGATCTCAATCCGATCTTACGATCACGATCTTGCAAATACGAAAACGATCCCGGATAGGATCCCGATCTTGAAAACCTTGGAATCAACGATGCATTGCCCGGATAGGATACCGATCAATAATTTGTAAATTTTTGTATAACATAAATAGAAAGATGAACAATTAATCGTAGACTAGCATACATACTGATTACTGAATTATTGATATTGTGAAAAGCAAAAAACCAATATCGATCCTGCCTAAAAACTTATTTCGTGTTCGATAAAGCGACAACAAACTTGAAACTAATGAACAAGTCCTTGAACACGACTTCTATAGAAATAATCCATGTTTTGCACACGTTGAAAGGTCCTATTATTTATGTCCAAATCATGTTCCTGTCCAAATGCAAATACGATATATTAATCATTGATCAGTTTTCTTTGGATCTATCTCCAATGAATAAGTATTGATGTTATAGATCAAAATTCAAATAAATAGTGTTTTTAGTATGTTAAAAATGCAAATGGTGTTTTGATGCTATTCAGCATTTGTTAAGCTAGTACATTTTTAAGACTTCGTATAACTCCAGATACAGGGCTAAGGTCGAACCGGTGCAATGCAAAACATGGTCACGACATAATCGTGTTCAATAATGTGGGACTAAACTCCACATACCGAGCGAGCAAGATCAGCGGCACCACAATAATGTGGGACTAAACTCCTCACATAGAGCTTGTATTTGTGTTCCAACAAGCCTCTTACTATCAGTTAATGGTTAATGTAGGTGTGTTTGGTGAAATGAATTGGAACTATAATTATAATGGAGCTTGTATTATAAGCTTAAAATTGAACTTTTATTTTAATAGAGGTGTTTAGCGAATCGATTGAAGCTAATACTTATTATTAAAAAGTGATTTAAAAATACATTAAATTATATACACATATATTTCAAACTTTTACATGTTTATACATGATATTTGAAATGTATTTAAGTAACTTAACTAATTTAAAGCTCTAATTATTTATAACTATATGTGATGGTAGTGGCTTATTTGAAACTTATATTTTATAAACATGTATGCATAAAAAAAAAAAAAAAAAAAAAAAAAAAACTTATTTAAAATCTCAAAGTTTTTGTAAACTTGTTCCACACACACGTATAGTTTATGAAACCCATAGGAGTTGCAATCTTAGATTCGCATTTTTTTTTCAATTAACTATCTCATAATATTTACATAACAAATCATTCTTATAATGTCATAAGCATCTATCCACAGTTATTTGATTGAAAACTATTCTTACGCATTTAGTAGATACTTGCAAATTATTTCGGAGCACTATAACATAAGATAATGTTATACAGTTATACCGTACCAAACAATATTATAAATAAAAAAACACATGATAAAATTTAAACATGTGGAAATTTAGATATTTCAAGTTATGGCAAGTGGGCAGCCTCATAAATATACAATATTATTTAAAAAAAAAAAAAAAAAAAAAAATTGTCTAGAACGAAATTTAGATAATGTCGATAGGTGGAATCTCCGTGTTTATTTCCACATCTTTTGTTTCTTTATAGTAATCACATGTAGTGTTAATCAAACATATTTTGAGGATATTATATCAAATGTATCATTAAAAATATCTTGTAATTAAAAAGTTCATGTGATAGCTGTGATAAACGATATTCTCAAGTCATATCGCAAGTATAAACTCGCAATGTCAAATCGCAATTGATCAAATCGCAATCAGTCAAATCGCAACTAGGGGTGTTATTTTCAAGAAGAGATGTATAAACCAATCAACATTTACATCATCCTTAACACAACTAGGGGTGTTCAAATATCGGGTAATACTCACAAGAACCAAAAACTGAAATCGAACAGAACTGAATTAAAATTTTGATTTTCGGTTTAGATATGGTTTTAGCAAAATAAAAACCTAATCAATGACCAAATTCACATAAATATATATTTATATAAAAAAACGTTAAAACTCTTTCGTAGTAGGAATATGACATTTTTTTAAGATTGAAATTTATTCTGGTGATAAAAATATATATAATTAAATGAAAAAATAAAATATAAGTTATATAATTCGGTTTAATCTAATTTGAATTCGGTTAGGTTTCGCTTTCGATTTTACGCAAAAAAAAGTTTTAACCGAAATAATTAAACCCAATAAACTTAACAACATGATAATCCAAAAAAAACATTAAATGGGCTAGGGGCAAACCCATCTTTGACACCCTAAATCTCCAATCAAAACAATATCACATAACCCGACCCGACCCGTTTATATGAAAACATGTCAATATTTTCCTCCTGATCACAAACGATCTTAGTTCACAGATCTAAAAAAGTTAGTAAAATAAAAAGATGTCAGGGACAGGGACAGCAATCGTGATCGGAGCATCAAGTTCATGGGCACGAGCCTTAGTTCACATCTCTCCTTACACTTTCTCCGCCATCGGTATCGCTCTCTCCATCGGTGTCTCTGTTCTCGGTGCTGCTTGGTAATTTTTTTTTTTTTTTTTTTTTTTTTTTTTTTTTTTTAATATAAAAATATGTAAAAAATTGATTTGGTTTTGTTACCGCAGGGGGATTTATATAACTGGAAGTAGTTTAATTGGTGCTGCTATTAAAGCCCCTAGGATTACTTCTAAAAACCTCATCAGGTTTATATATATTTCTATTTTATTTATTTATTTGAATCTAGTTAATGTTGTTAGTATTTTACATTTGTTTAACCACTACACACTATATATTAATTTCAGTGTAATTTTCTGCGAGGCTGTTGCTATATATGGAGTTATTGTGGCTATCATTCTCCAAACAAAGCTCGAGGCTGTCCCGTCATCTCAGATATATGCACCAGAATCCATGAGAGCAGGATATGCCATATTTGCATCCGGCATAATTGTGGGCTTTGCCAACCTTGTTTGTGGGTATGTACCTTTATATTTTTCCAGTGTTTGACAGAGTCAATCTTAGTTGTTTTTGATTTACAACTGTGAAATAATGTTTCCTTGGTTCACAGTTTATGTGTTGGAATCATTGGAAGCAGTTGTGCTTTATCAGACGCCCAAAACTCGACGCTTTTTGTAAAGATCCTCGTAATAGAAATCTTTGGAAGTGCACTTGGGCTGTTTGGAGTTATCGTGGGGATAATAATGTCTGCTCAAGCAACATGGCCTACTAAGGCGTGAGATCTTCTTGTATGAAGAATCCTTCATTATTTTTGTTTCTGCTGCTTATATGTCTCCCATGTTGTTTTGTTATGTTATTTTTTGTTTAAATTTAAAACACTTTTGTGAACCATGTGTAGCTATAAGATTTTCAGATTTATGACAAATAATGTTTATGTAGTTTGTTGTAGCGTTTGGTATGCTGGAATAAGATAAAGAATGGATTGGTATTCTTCATTTGGAATGAACAAAAACTGTTTGGTTTGTATGGTAATTCAATGCTCACCAATTCTCATAGGCAGGCATACAGAATGAATGACCATTCTGATACTATTTTTTACTTCACACTTCAATTGGTTATTTTGAATTTTAATACATCTCATGTTAAAGACACAGAAAACACATTTCCTGTAAGCTTGCTCTGTGTCTATAAAAAAGGGGCGAAACTAACTCGACCAGGTGGTACCGGTAGCTATAAAAGACCACAAGAAGAAGGATTGAAAGCCCATGGTGCTAGTTTGTTCTAATGGCAGGAACATGATGGAAATTTCTCAATAGTGAAGGTAGGACGAAGAATGCATCCTCATGTTGCAAGTAATTACAGAATGTGTACTCATATCGCCTTAACAGATTCTTAATGCATATTGGTTGTTAGGAAGATGTTTAGTTTAAATATTGCAATAAGATTTAAGTATGATACGGCTTATATAGAATTGTAATTAAAAATAAAAAAAAAAAAAAGAAAAAAAAAAGAAAAAGTGAACTAAGCTTGTATATGATGGAGAATATTTGAACTAATGTATGTTGCATTTTGTACACATAAATATACAATTGCATTAAATGAAAGAATGTTATGTGAGATGTAATAGAACAAGAAAAAGGTGAATGTATGTCACATTTTAGTACAATTGACTCATTAAACTATGTGTACTCGTATCCCCATTACAAATCCTAAATGCACATTGGTTTGTTAGGAGATATATATAGTATTATCACAATTAGAATTGTTGAATGCTATATGAATGTGTTATTTTAATGACTAGATGGATGTACATGAGTCTGTTACTTACGCTGAAAAATTTGCTATACAGATTCCACCACTATGCTTAGACACGGTGAGACTGGCGACTGGATAGGTACCTTTGAGGGGCATAAAGGTGCCGTCTGGAGTTGCTGCTTATATACTAATGCTCTACGTGCTGCATCAGCATCTGCTGATTTCTCAGCGTATGTGGTGATTTTTTTTTCGTTATTGGTTCTTATCATGGGATTTCTTCACTTTTTTGTGTTACTTTATTTCTGTTATATCAAGAGGTTTCCTTTTCTGTATCTTGTTGAATACTTGAATGTTCTGACGGCCATTTTATTTGCAGGAAATTGTGGGATGCGTTAACTGGCGATGTTCTGCACTCGTTTGACCACAAACATATCGTTCGAGCATGTTCCTTCTCTGAGGTGAGTTCATCTTTCTTGTTACATAGCTGGTTTTTCTGAGTTTTTTTCTCTTCAAATTCCTTTGCTGCAAAAAAGCAAAGTTACTATACAGTTGAATATGCCATATAGAGAAGGGAACCTTAGATGCATATGGATGCCTTTGTACTTAAAATATATAATGTTTAGCGTTGTGAGAAATTCCGTGTAGGTGCTTACTTTTTTTCTAGCAGTTTTTGCGGTTAAGTTAGCCTCTGGAGTTTGAAGAAACTTCGAACAGAACCTCAAATGTAATTGGGCTGACATTCGGAAGCTAAGCTTGACATTTTTTATTGTTATTTAGTTTGCTTAGCATTGACCCCTTGCACAAAATGTAAGAACTTCTTGCGTAATTATTGCTTCCATTACAATTTGAAAATATTTACAGATGATCTCAGTCATCTGTACATATGACGTTCGTGCTTGAACATATAAAAAGAGCATAAAAGGGATTCTGTGTATGATTGATCAAGTGATGGCTAGTACATACAGAAATACTTAGTGGGCATCTCTGTTTGAGTAATCACATTTTTATGTACTACCGAACCCAAATCAAACCACATATTGCGTATTGCTTATTCTAACTGAACTGCGTTGCGTGGCTAAACTTTCTTTCAGTTTGGATTAATTTTTCCCTGAATTTGTTAACACTGTGAAAACCTATGATTTTAACTCGTTACAAGGATTTTATCATATCTGTCGTCCATGGTTAATGGATGGATATAAATTTTGTATAATTATGCAGGATACACGTTTTCTGCTGACTGGTGGTTTTGAAAAGTTGCTTCGTATATTTGATCTAAATCGACCAGAGGCACCTCCTATAGAAATTGAACATTCTCCAGGTTCTGTCAGAACTGTTGCGTACCTCCACAGTGACCAAACAATCCTAAGTTCCTGCTCTGATTCTGGAGGAGTAAGGTATGTTTACCAAACTTTTTCATAGTTATCATTAAAATCATTTGTTTCTTGAAGTTGTAATAAAAAGTTACATATTTAATGCTATTCTAACTATATTGGCAGACTATGGGATGTGAGAAGTGGAAAGATTGCCCATACTCTTGAAACAAAATCACCTGTGACCAGTGCTGAAGTCAGTAAGGATGGTCGTTATATAACCACTGCAGATGGAACTTCCGTCAAGTTCTGGGATGCAAACCAGTATGTTTTCTACCCAAATCATCATCATGGGCATGACTGTTGCATCATTATTTATTTTGAATATAATTCAAACTACAATTTTATTTCTGTTTTGTAGTTTTGGATTGGTGAAAAGTTATGAGATGCCTTGCAATGTGGAATCAGCCTCATTGGAACCAAAGCTTGGTGATAAGTTTATTGCTGGAGGAGAAGACATGTGGATTCGCCTATTTGATTTCAACACTGGTGAAGAAATCGGTACACATTTTGTAACTTGTTCTTTAACATAATAATGGGAGAAAATGGGTGGGGGTAAGAAAGGGTAATTATTTGGTACAGGGCAGGTTGACCTGAAACACTTTTTTGTCTGGGCTCTTGAATCTATTTCTAAATAATTAGTGTGTCAAATATGATTTCAAAATTATATAATTTTAATAATAAGGTAGAAGGGTTTTTTTTTTTTTTTTTTTTTTTTTTTTTTTTTTTTTTTTAAAAAAAAAAATTATTTAATAAAAAGACTTTGTGAACTAAAAATACAAGACTTTGTGCATGTCTGACTCCTTTCATTCAGTTGCTTTTCTTGTATACACTATGAGTCTATGACGTTACAATGCTATACCGTTACATACAATGCTTATCCTTTCATTCTGCTGATTTTACCGTTCTCTCATTTTGCTGCTTCTGTTATATACTATGCTTATCCTTTGGGTGACTTATTGCGTGTTCGCTCAGTTACATATTACTGCTTCTATTATACACCAAATATGCATTGCTGCCAGTCACATGGATCCAAAGATTTCCAATCAAAATATACATTCTCAGAAACACTTTGTATAAGATGCATTTGAATTACAAATGTCACGAATTTTCATATGTTATCTTTTGTACATCTGTTTCGAGATATTCTGCAAATTATCTAGGTCTGTCCCTGTGTGTATACTGGATTATATATGGGGCAAAATGGGCATGTTGGGTACACGTGGGTGCATTTTTTGTCCGTGTTATTAGAAAATGATATTACAGAAATTATGAAACCTCTTTTTCCATTTAGCGATATATGCAAGGTTTTATTGGATGTGTTTCCGTTTTTAAGTAAAACATTTAGCTTAACCCATTTCAAGCACTTGGGATAAAACATGATTAAAATTGGCTCATTTATGTGTGAATGTTGTTGCAGGGTGCAACAAGGGTCACCATGGTCCAGTTCATTGTGTGAGGTTCTCACCTAGAGGTGAATCATACGCATCTGGGTCCGAAGATGGAACCATAAGAATATGGCAGACAGTACCTTCAAATCCAAAGGAGAAAGAAAGCCCTGTTCCAAACGGGCCAAGCAAAGAGGTGAAGCCCATAACAGCTGAAGAGATCGGCACAAAGTTGGAGGATTTGAAAGTTGGAAGGGAATAGAGGTCGATAACTAGAAACAATACATATGTCTGTTCTACTTTTTGTGTAAGCCTATGTTGTCACTTCATCTTTTGGAATAAATAGACACAACTTTTGGATTCTGCCTTTGCTTGTTTGAATTATTGGGTATGCTGATTATTACGTTTCTAGTAATTTATATGGTAATATTGGGGTGTAAATGTCGCAATCTGTATCTAGTTTATACATGAGATTCATGTTACTTGGACTAACTTTTATGACAAATATCTTGTGTTTGCGTAGTTTTTTCGTTGCAAATTTTCATTGAAGAGTTTGTCAAAAACTTTAAGCAGTTGGCGTATCAGACAACTTAGACAAGGATTGGGATAGTCATCCTAATTTTATTCTGCAAGTGTTAATCGCTTTTTTCTAATCATATTTGCTGAGAGTCCTTAGTCCTTACTATAAGTTATCAGAATTGTTTTGTTTTTGTTGACTTAAATTGTGAAGTCTGTTTCGTTATTTGCTTCTGAAAATTTAAAACAAGTGTCAGACACAAGGGACAACTTCACAAATGAAATGTTTAGTTTTTGGCAGTATGCTTGTGTTAACTAGATTAGTTTTTGGGTTTAGTAGCTTGTTTAGTAGTAATAAGCCAATTGTTTTGTTTGGATAAGCTTAGGCTTATGAGTTTATTGTTTTACAGCCCTTTTCTTGTGGCTTATTTGGAAGAGTTTACCATATTTAGAAATGTCATTTTTATTTGTCATTTTACGAACTTAAGTTAATCCAAACACCTTTAGATTATATGATAAGCTAATTTTAAAGTATATTATATGATAAGCTAATTTTAACATATAAGAGTATAAGACTATGCGCTATGGTCGGTGGTCTACCACCACCAAGCATGATCACGCGGCATAACCATAGCACAAGGGAAGAACCACGCGCGAAGGGCAATTTTTTGCATTGGTTCGGTGGTCTGCACCACCGAACAAATTCCAATTTATTTTTTATTTTTGTTTGTGTGCGTTTGTTTGTGAGATATGTTTGTATAAAGTGGGACATTTTTATATTTTTTGTTTGGTGGTGACCATAACACATTTTTGGTGGTGGGTTTGGTAGTATACTGAATGGTGATTTGACGTTGACGTGGATGTGGTGGGTTTAATGACCATAGCGTTTAGCCTAACAAAAACTTATGAGCTTCCTAATCATAAGAGGGTTGGGTATGGCAACGGACGAGCACGCCACTTTCAACGTGACATCCAAATCGGCGCCGCCGTTCGTCCGCCACCACACCGGAGCCTTCCGTCAATTCATGATCCGCCACTTAATTGGCGTGGAAGATAAGAGGAAATGGTAAGGCTCAAATGTCTTTTTTTTTTTTTTTTTTTTTTTTTTTTTTTTTTTTTTCAAATAGGTTTTGTTTGTGAGTGTTGTGTTTTAACTGGGTTATGGTGGGCCCTAGTGGCATGTGAAATGACATGCCACTAGTGAAGGGGTGTTTTGATGTGCGAGTGTTAAAATTGAAGTTGCTGAGGTGACATTTAAGTTACACCGAAAAAGTGAAAGTGGCATGTTGCTACACCTGATACTCTAAGCTTACACTAAAGATGGGAAAGAAATTTATTTCAAAGTTCAGAGAGTTGTGACATTCTCAGCCCGCTAAACCCTAACCAAATTCCAAATAGACAATTTGATTCCAGAAAATGTTTCTGTTTTTAGTTAAATGTCGAATTAGTTTTCTTAATATGAAGATAAGATATATAATCCAAAATTTCTAGAGCCACTCAAATACTAAATTAATACTCATTGGTCAGGTTTGATTTAGTTGGTGCTAAGTACACGAGTCATTTTCCAGTTCATTTCTGATGTCATAAACTAAATATAATACTCGGACATTCAAACATATTCTATATGATAAGACTAAATTATTTGTTTAAATTTTGTATTAACTTGTGTTTAAATAATAAATCACTCAATGCACACAATCTCATTTTACTACTTGAGCCATATTTCTCTATTTTTTTTTTTTTTGAAATATGAATTTCGTTTGAAACTTCGTGACGCGATTCGACAGCGGGAGGTCTAGCTTACGTTGTCTTAACCGGGCCCGCGTTAGATAGCTCCCTCGAAGTGGAATGCCATATTTCTCTATTAGTAAGTCATAAACAAACAATTCTCTAGAAACTTAAGTTTTTTTCATATTAATTCAATCAAATCAAATTCAAACCCCACCTATGTCAACCTTAAATTATAATCGAGGGTATCAAATTCAAACCCCAACTATGTTAATTAAATTATAATCGAGGGTATCAAATTTTACAAGTTTAGTACATGTATTTGACTAATAAATTTCGAATTGAATGAGGATGCAATTTCTACAAGTAACAAAGTTTCTAAAACTTTCATGTGATTGTGTCATTTCAACAATGCATTTATATACCTACTAACCTACACAACCGGCACTACAAAAAAAGAAGCACTTTGGGACGATAATCTCGTCCCAAATCTTCAAAGACTGTCGACCCAAACGCAGAATGGGATGACATCTCGTCCCATTCTGTTAGTACCTATTTTCTTGTCCCAAAAAAATTTGGAACGACATTTCTATAGCAAAATGGGACGACATTTTTCCTGGGACCCACTACACATTCAACTCTTAAATTACAAATTGGGTCGACATCTATTTGCAAATTTGAGACGAGATTCTCGTCCCAAATGTTTTTTCCTTTTTTTTTTTTATACTTTCTTTATAGTTTTTAATTAAATACGAAAATGTTTTTTAAAAACAAAATGGGACGACATAAAAAAAACAATTTGGGACGAGAATCTCGTCCCAAATTGTTTAAATTATTTAAAATTAAATCCAGTAGGACAGATGATGTGGCAGTCAAAACAAATGGGACGACATTTCTTTTGAAATTTAGGGACGACGTTGTCATCCCATTTTGTCCTGTGTGCCAAAAAAATATGCAGTAGAACCGGCATTTCCAGATTTTTTCGGGAAAAGATCTACAAAAACAAAACCTGTAATCAACCACAATCCGCAATACCAATTCGGCAATATGATACAATACCAAATTACTCAAATCGACGATAGCATTCGAAAAATACGATACAAATTAAACTAACAAATACGATACAAATTAAACTAACAATTAAGTCACAAATTTACTAATTTATAAGTTAACACAATATATACCTGTAACACCCCAACCCGACAAGGGTAAAGATATCACAATAATGGATTCATATCAGATCAAAACAGTGCATACATCTACAGTAATACAAAAATCTCAAAGGATTACAATTGAAATACTGAATTCTACAAGGTTACAATGAAACTTTCAAAACTAATTCTAAACATAATAACTTCAGTCCAACTCTAATCCAGAATAGCTACCAAGCCTTCTAAGTCTAGAGGTACACTCTCACTCATTCCCAGCTTCCTACTAAAACCTGCCGCAGGAAAAGAAATGCGGCTGAGCAACGAGAGCTCAGTGAACAGATATATAGATGACAGAAACAATAACAGATAACAATACAGAAACAAATCCGAAATACAGATTATACAGATACCGAACTAAAGTGAAAGAATAGGAAAGGAATAAGGGTAAAAGAAAAGAAATGAGAAAGGGATAATGCACAAACCAGGTTTAGGGAAATACAGAAATCCATCACGAGCCCAGAGATAACAGATAATATCATAACAGAGTAATCATATAATAATCCAGAGGGGATGCCTCTCAAGTAACAGATAATATGAGGGGTGACCTCATGTATCAAATGGAGTGATCAGCTCCCAGATAATGTGAAAGACGTGTATCGCACACACCATCAATCACCAGATATACATATATAACAGTAAACAGTAACAGATAACAGAAATCAGATCAGAACTAGGATGCATCCATGCGCCCCAGTAGGCCAAAATCTTCTCCTACATAACAGATAAAATCAGGGACGGGACAGGTCATCACTCTCCTGCCCTAGAGTCATGCCATCGGTGCATCAATGACATGGACATGAAACCCTCATGCCTAGTGATTGGCTCGGATATCAGACTGTGGTCAAGGTCAGATGTCATATAATAAACAGAGTCACATCTAAGGGTTCATGGCAGAAGGGTCATGTCAACAATTCAGGTTAAGATAATAAGGTTTAAATCAGAATTTATCAGATTAAGTTTAATATCAAAGCTTAAGTTCAGATTTAAAAGGTTTATTTCCAATAGTCCAAAAAGTATATCAAAGGTTAATGATTACAAATTTATAGCAATAATCCATTTCAGAAGTTCCTGTCAAAAGTTCATTTAAATCAATCCTTTAATAATGGTTTTCATTGAAATGATCTTACGAAACATTTTTCATAAAAATGGTCTTCCAAAACGTTTAGTAACTTCCATTTCCAAGTGGTATCGCTTCCTTTTTAAAATAGCTTTTCTTTAAACAGTTTCATATGTAGTTTAATAGAGGTTCAAAATCAATTAGGTTCAGATAAGGATTTAACAGGTTAAGGTTTACCAAAATCAAATCAGAATTTACAACAGATATATCAGGTTAAGGTTCAGAACAAGGTTCACAGATCAGATTCAATTAAGACTCACAAATTCAGGGTTCAGAACAAGAGATCAATCAGTGTTCAGGAAAAAAGTTCAGAATACAAGAATCATAGTAGAGGTTCAAACAAAAGGTTTAAGACAAACAGATCACAAAAAAGATCCACAACAGAAGGGAACATAGCAATGGTATAGGGAATCCTAATAGGGAAAATAAAATACTGAGAGAAAAGGGAAAGAAACACCCTTACTGAAATAGGGCAGAATATCTGTACCTTATTAGCACAGCAGAAAATAAACAAACACAGAAACAATGCTCAAGACTTCTCCTTCTTCACACCTAAGGAAGAGGAAGACAGAATTACTAAAGTTCCTTATTCAGATTATTATTCTTTGTTTATCTCATCATTTTATGTACTTTCTATTTTTAGTAACTTTCCAGATTTAGTAAGTTTCCATAATTAGCAAGTTTCCAGAATTGACATATATTATCATTTCAGATTAGGTTTAACCCTTATTCAGAGATTATTATGGAAAACAGTACATTTTATCAAGTTACAGAAGTTTAGGGTTTTAAATGACAATTATACAAAGTTTAGGGTTTTAAATGTAACTTCATTAATTTCCAAGGTCATTAGTGAAAATACTTTAAGTTACAGAGTTATACACTTATTTTATTCAGAATCACATTTCATTCCCTTAAGTTTCACAATTTACAGATTACACCCCTTTAGTTACATAATTTACAAAACCAACCTTATAATTACATATTTTACAAATTAAACTCTACAATAACCATAATTACCAACCAAACATATTATATTTCAAATTTACAGAATATACCGTCAGAAGTTAGTACATTACATATTTAACCCCTCAGAATTCGGAATTTACATATTTAGCCCTTTAAGTTTACAAAACATACTAGCAGGGTACCCGCGCGTTGCGGCGGCGGGTATTTTGAAATAGAATTTTTCGGTGAATCATGTATTTTAATTTATTATGTTCTTTTTGACAATAAATTTACGGATATCAAGAATTTCGTTTAGCTCGTGCTCGTTCTGGCTCGAGCCCGTTGGCTCGTGTCCGTTCGGGCTCGAGCCCGTTTGGTCTCTGCCCGTTTGGGCTCAAGCCCATTTGGCCCGTTGCCCGTTCGGGCTTGAATATATAACTATCTTATAATGGAGGAATGACTACTATTAATAGAAATACTTAAAATTAAGCAATACAAGTTCTAAACGAAATTCTTGATATCCGTAAATTTATTGTCAAAAAGAACATAATAAACTAAAATACATGATTCACCGGAAAATTTTATTTCAGGGTACCCGCAGCCGCAACGCGCGGGTACCCTGCTAGTTTGTATAATGTGCTTTATTATTTTTATTAGTGACATATAATGCAGGAATTGTGTTTAAGTTGGTTGTACAATATGCTTGATAATTTGTATTTCTTATGTAAGGGGTGTTTTAATAACTGCAATAATTTATTGACCCGTTAATTAATTGTATTTAATGTACATAATGATTTATTTATTGTATTTAATGTTAGTATTTCTATTTTAATTAGTTGTACTTTGAGCTTAAGAACTTGTAAATGTTAGAAAATGTGTTTTAATTACTTGTACTTTTAGCTTTATAACTTGGATTACTTAATTTTAAGAGTTTCCATTATTAGTAGGCCTTAATGCTTTATAATATAGTAAGATATATTAAGTCATAATTCATAACAATTACATAATTAGCCCAAAAATCCTCAAAATTACACAACAACCTTTTTATATCAGTATTAACTCAAAACAACTTCAGAATTTCAGATTTACACTTTTGGTCCCTCACTTTTAATTAATTTCAAATCGAAACCCTAATTTCCCATTAATTCATTATTTTGCAATATTTACACTTAGGACCCCAAAGTTATATTTTTCCCATATTCCTACAGATGTTTATGATCTTACAAAAATATCCCAGAAGTTTCAAAGTTGGCAAAACAGGTCCTTATACATTTTACTTTAGATCGGCAAGACTTTTTAACAACAATTTCAAACCCTACTTTTTACCAATCATTGAACCATCATTAATTCATCATTGAAACACATTAAATGATCAGTATCATGCCCTAGAAACCAAACCCTAGTACCCACGATTTTTATTTTATTTTATTTCTTAGTTTTCATGAAATCCGATTTATACAATAATTCACCACGTTAATTTTAGGCCTCCAAAAATCAAACTCATATTTTTCCCAGATCATATGACTCATAAGGAACCTACGAAAAATAAAGAACATGCCCAGAAAAATCGTTTAACATATATTGCATATTTACGTATGTTTTAGACATTAAAATTACAACGACATGATTTAGGCTACTATAATTCGATCTATCATTTTTCCCAGGTCTATTACATCATATGAGGTCTAAATAAAATAGCTATCATGTCCAGAAATTCGGATTACATATTTTTGTGATTTACGTGTTCTTTAGCCATTATATTTTCATACGCATAATTTAGCAAGCATGCTTCGATTTACATATTTTATATGAGTCATATAACATCTAAAGATCACTGGAAAAATGCCATATTAATTTTAAAACGTTTGGTTAAGTCGTATGGATTATTACCTTGTTTTAGAGCTACTCGACAAGAAAACAAGAACAAGAACGAACCAATGACAAAACGCAGCAACCCTTAATTTTCCTAGCTTCCTTGCACCCCCAAGAACCCCAGAAAAATCCTTGTTCAAGCCCAGAAGTCGTGTGATTGATTTGGTCGAATTTCTTTTGATCGCTAGGGTTTATGTGTGGTTTTTGCGATTTGATTTTGAGGATAAAAATAAATATTTGTTTTAATCTTATAAAACCGACTTATGGGGGGGGGGGGGGGGGCAAGGGCCAGAAATTCGGTCCATAGGATCAAGATAATATTTGGGTTTATTTTATCTAATCTTTTCCTTACTTGTTTTTACATTTTATTTAATTAAAAGGAATTAAACAATATATTTAGTTAATTTGTATATTTTTGGAATTTAGTAAATAAATGTGTATTTTAATTTTTGAACATTGAAAATGATGTAACATTGTCTCAGAATTTAGTTTGTTTCAGATATAGTTCGATTTCAGATGTTTTGGAATTATTTCAGAATTTTATAAGTTATTTAATAAGGTTTTATGTTATCAGGGGTAATTTGGTAATTTTACTCGTTATCTGAATTTCAGGTATTACAATACCATTCCTCAAATCCACGATAGCATTCGACAATATATATCATTCCTCAAAGTTACTAACAATTCACAAAGTTAACACATATAATAATATCTTACATCATCCCTACGCGGCTACGCCTACTCCTAGTCCGACTCCTCGTAAGAACCCGCCTCCTCCGCACCACTACTAGCATTATTATTCTCGGGAATACGGCTCAAATGAGGATTAGTTTGTAACATGTATTTGTTAAGGTTGGGTGGCGGCATTGCATAATTAGCACTAGAACCTGGGCATATAATGGCGGGATGTTTTTTTTTTGGAAATTTCATTTAGAAACCATTAAAATGTCAAAAAACAAATAAATACATATTTGGGACGACATTGTCGTCCGATTTTGTTCGAGTAGAAAAAGTCCTTGACTACCATTTTGTGTTGAAAAAAATGTGGGCTATGGGCAAAATTTGATACGAGAATGTCGACCAAAAAAATTTCCTGGTCCCCAAACCCACATTTTGGTGTAGTGCGGAAGTTTTTGTGAAAGCATTATTTTCGACTTTTCATAGAAATGTGATTGTCTATATCTTACCTTTTTGATATCATGCTTCGGTGGGGCTGAGTAATGTTGTTGTTAGTACTGATGGAAGCTTAGTTTATAATTAATACTAGTAAGCTCTAAAAGTTTGGTACAACTAAATTAGTAATCTATTTCGAATAGCATTAGAGCATATTCAACGTTTAACGCACCTGGTGCGTCAAAGCTTAACCCCACCCAGGTGCGTTAAACGTGCGTTAAGTGTTGAATGTGTGTTGCGTTGTAGCGTTGTCACAACTCGTAATTTCAGGTCATTTTCCGAACCTCGACAATTTACTATTCATCAGTTACTATTCACCGATCACTATTCATCATTTCACTATTCATCGTTTTCCGAGTCAGTTTGAGATTTTGAGAAACTTTCGGAAAATTTTACTATTCACAAAACACTATTCATTCCCGGAGGGAAATCACTATTCATAATCATCATTCATCTTTTCGTAAACTAGGTTTACGGGTATTCAAATTCGCGTAACCAGTTTGGTTTAGCTGCGAAATTCATGCATCATCAGTAAGGACACGTCATTTAGACTAGAGTAGTCTACATATCATCAGTAACATCATCATCATATTAAGTCATGCACGGGTTTGTGTGTTTTTCATTTACGTATGTTTGATTATTTGTTAAACGTTACCACTCAATCATTACTACTAATATTATACCCAAATACTCCCGATTATGATCCTAATATATTTTCATACTCTTTATAATAATATAAAAATTTATATTATTAATTCACACGGTGTTTTGAGGATTTTTACCGTATTTACCGGTATACGTTTAAACTTCCGTCGGTTGACGATAATTCAACCCGACAATTATTTTAACACCCGATTCTCATCAGGAATGAAATTTTATAGTTTTTACAACGTTGTTATATCTAAATTGGTACCGTTAAATTTTATTTCTGGCAAACTCGGTACCCGGTATCCCCTAAAACCATTATATACACTAAATAACTAATAATACCTTAAAATATCTAGCAAACTACAAGTTTTTCCTACATATATGCATGTGTCGACCTAAATATGTATATGTGTAGATAAGATACTTTCATTTGACTTGTTTAATTACCATTATGCCCTTATGGCAAGATATTTGCAAAAACTTCAAGTAAACATCATTTTAATCATTCATAATATCCAAAAGCTAGCAAAATAAAACACAACTCTCTCATCTTCAACCATGGTTCGGCCATAACTAGAAAGCAAGAAGAAATCATATTTTTCAAGAATCAAGTGCCTAATCAAGTGTTAGTTATAATCTAGTTAAGGTTTTGGAATAAAAAACCTCAAATATTAATTAGGTTTATTATCCCTAAAACTCTCCAAACATTCAAGTAAGTTTATGATTAAATTTTCTACTCTTTCAAATTGTTACTTGATGTATTTTATTGTCTAATAATAAAAACATGCAAGTATACTTATGTTGTCATACCACTTTTCAAGTATTTTTAATTATTATGAGATTATAATTATCCTATGATCATTCCCTTGAATCCTACTAATTTTTGTGAAGCCTAGGACTCCATGACACCCTAAGAAGGTGTATCGTAGGATTAGATTAGCTTGGATGTTGATTGAAGTGGGTTTATACAAGATTTGGACTTGAAAAATGATTTTTGACATAATATAAATAGGTTCTGTCCATTTTTGCAAAACGTGGTAAACTCAGTAGACCTTGACTAATTTTGGATTACATATTTAGAAAATACACTCAAAAACGAAACCGTAGCCGCTGGAATCACAAAAATCCGCCTTACGATGATAAAGATACGTTAAAAACGAGTTAACAACGAAAACTATTATTTTCTGAAAAATACTTGCTGTCACCCGAATTTTATGGGTAAAAACGAGGCGTTAGCCGTAAACTAGCCGACCCGACTTATCAAAAATCTATTAGTATGTTTTCCCACGATTCCGGGGATATAAAGAACGTAGAAAACGAGCTTATAACGAAAAAGATACAAGCGTTTGAAATTAGACGATTTTAACTATTTTCCTACAGCACTATTATTATTATTTTGCCGCAGAAACTGTCTTTACGAGGTGCCATTTTCTCGACTGTTTTTCTCTATGATCGGATCAGTTTGAGCCCGAGCCATAGTTAAGTAAAATCAAGTACTCCCAGCAGGCTTTCCAAATCAATTGGCCGTTCGTCGAATAGACTTATAACGAATAAACTACGACCTCATCTTTTTACCCAAAAATCCTTTCAAAGTTATCATTTTGACAGCTTTTACTATAATAGAATTTTCTAAGTGCTGAACATTATATTTTCAAGTAACGATATTGAGAGCCGATTTTCTCATTAATCGAGGCGCGTATAACCAAAACTCAAATGAGACGGCATTAAGATCATGTTACAAGGTTTTCAAAAACGACAAGTTTTATTACAAACTCTTAACGTGCAATATTTTGCGGCTAGTTTTGCGAGGCCGTTTGGTCACATTTTCACAAGTTATAAAAAGAGTTATTTTGCGACGAAACTATTTTATTTGGCGATAAAACATCAAACAAGGATCGTGGAGTACCGTTTCAACATATTTACACGAAGAGTAGTTTATAACTTGCCGAGACGTCAAAAATGTATTTTTTCGACGATAAACATTATTTTCAAAAGTAACGAGTGGTATCGTTAACATACGTATTTGCATGTGTAGCATCATTTCATTGCTTACAATAGATCATATCATTCATGTTAGGTCGCGGTTAGAGACCGAGCCTCATTTCAGCATATTCATATCTGTCATTGTTGCTATCGCATCAGGTGAGTTCCATAGCCCCTACCTTTATACGTTTTGGATTACGTTTTGGGGGAGAATACATGCTCAATTATTTTTCACAAGCACTTTAATCTTCTAAGGATTAAAGTGAGTTTTCATAGCCCCGTTTTTCAAGTTATTACATCATTTCAAATTTCTCGGGGGAGAATACATTGCACCATTTTCATGCGGACCAAAGTATATAAATTCATTACATTGCTTAAGTTACCTCATTGCCAAGTTAAAG
The DNA here is from genome assembly GCA_021014915.2 of Artemisia tridentata subsp. tridentata. Classification (NCBI taxonomy): domain Eukaryota; kingdom Viridiplantae; phylum Streptophyta; class Magnoliopsida; order Asterales; family Asteraceae; genus Artemisia; species Artemisia tridentata. The sequence continues at coordinate 359,251,787 of CP139502.1, forward strand.
TCCCCTATTATCATGAACCGTTAATTGTGAGCAAGCGAGGGTGTGTGAATAGATCTATTGAGGGTGACTCCTCCGTTCGGGTTGGTAGCACCAACTTGTCATACGAACGCATTACATTTGATCCATTTCAGGGTGTTTGGCAAAGCACTCAGTTGGGGCATTTCATTCAGTCTAGCTTCGGGGTCATGAGCTTAAGAGCTAATGTATCATTTTCATGTGGCAGTTTTTCATACACTTTATACTTGTGGTTTCCGTATAACATTTCAGTAACATAAACCAAATCATATTTGGCAATGGGTTGTAAACACACAGGTTGCAAGTCTTGTTATGGGCGGGACTTGGAACTGGGTGGATTTACAATGCCTTTGCCGGGAAAATCTTCATTCAAAGGCATTACATTTTACAATAAACTCTATGAACTCACCAACCTCGTGTTGACACTTGTTAGCATGTATTTTCAGGTATGAAGCAATAGCACGCTACTGGAGGCTCTTGGCAGGGCATGGCATGGTCATAGAAGACTCTGAAAAACATTTGGGACCGTTCTACCTATTTTAAAGGGCCTATTTCCGCACTACTTTTAACAATGTAAATTCAACATTTTTGTTAAACAAGGTTGTTCTAAATAATTGAAATGAAAACCGTTCTTTGCACTTGTGTTGTGATACCAATTGAGTTGCACCCCAGTGGCATGTATGCTTCCGCTGGACCCGATTTTGGGGGTGTGACAAGCGTTAAGGGTAGTTTGTGTTAAAAAAAAAAAAAAAAAAAAAAAAAAATCAAAACCACTTTCACTCCCCTATAAATACCCAATTAACACCACATTTTTTTTTCACACTTCCACAAATCAATCTAATACATCATATACTTCCATTTTCATTCTTAAAAAAAAAAAAAAAAAAAAAAAAACTTGTTCATTCACAATGGATCCGAATCAAAGTCACGAAGAATTTAGCAACTGGTGAGATGTAGATGACGAAACTGACATTGAGTTTATGACAGCCGCGTACGAATATCAGCTGCAGATGGAATAAGCAGCAGCTCAACCTCCGATACCACGTGGTCATATCTTTCGTGAACGTGAGCTTGCTGATCAACGTTTGCGTGCCGACTATTTCGATCACAATTGTAAGTATCCGCTTCAGTACTTTCGAAGAAGATTACGTATGAGCCGGAAACTATTTCTACAAATAGTCGAAGATATTGAATCTTATACCTCCGATTTTCTTCCGGATCATTTTAAGTTTTTTGCTCAATCAATCGATGCTACGGGTCGAATGAGTTCATAATTGTTTGCATTTACAGTTGACTTTGGCAGCTTTTAACCTGATCCCTTTTACATCCCAATTTTTTTAATATGAGCCGTTTGAGATAAAACACAATCCAATTAACTCAGTTCATTCACAAGTATATGGGTCGAAATTGCCACTTTTACCTTAAAACATCATGTCGGCGACTGTTGTCCCATTTTCCAGTGTTTAACAGAGTCAATGTTAGTTGTTTCTGATTTACAACTGTGAAATAATGTTTCCTTGGTTCACAGTTTATGTGTTGGAATCATTGGAAGCAGTTGTGCTTTATCAGACGCCCAAAACTCGACGCTTTTTGTAAAGATCCTCGTAATAGAAATCTTTGGAAGTGCACTTGGGCTGTTTGGAGTTATCGTGGGGATAATAATGTCTGCTCAAGCAACATGGCCTACTAAGGCGTGAGATCTTGTATGAAGAATCCTTCATTATTTTTGTTTCTGCTGCTTATATGTCTCCCATGTTGTTTTGTTATGTTATTTTTTGTTTAAATTTAAAACACTTTTGTGAACCATGTGTAGCTATAAGATTTTCAGATTTATGACAAATAATGTTTATGTAGTTTGTTGTAGCGTTTGGTATGCTGGAATAAGATAAAGAATGGATTGGTATTCTTCATTTGGAATGAACAAAAACTGTTTGGTTTGTATGGTAATTCAATGCTCACCAATTCTCATAGGCATACAGAATGAATGACCATTCTGATACTATTTTTTACTTCACACTTCAATTGGTTATTTTGAATTTTAATACATCTCATGTTAAAGACACAGAAAACACATTTCCTGTAAGCTTGCTCTGTGTCTATAAAAAAGGGGCGAAACTAACTCGACCAGGTGGTACCGGTAGCTATAAAAGACCACAAGAAGAAGGATTGAAAGCCCATGGTGCTAGTTTGTTCTAATGGCAGGAACATGATGGAAATTTCTCAATAGTGAAGGTAGGACGAAGAATGCATCCTCATGTTGCAAGTAATTACAGAATGTGTACTCATATCGCCTTAACAGATTCTTAATGCATATTGGTTGTTAGGAAGATGTTTAGTTTAAATATTGCAATAAGATTTAAGTATGATACGGCTTATATAGAATTGTAATTATAAAAAAAAAAAAAAAAAAAAAAAAGTGAACTAAGCTGTATATGATGGAGAATATTTGAACTAATGTATGTTGCATTTTGTACACATAAATATACAATTGCATTAAATGAAAGAATGTTATGTGCTTGGTTTTAAAAAGCGCGCTCCAGGCGAGCTTAAGCGCTAGGCGCATCTAGGCGCTAGCCTTGGGGCTTTTTGGAACATAAAGCGCATAGTGTACATAAAGCGTGGGCTTTTGCACTTTTTTGCTTACTCCCAGGCGATGCAAGGCGTGGGCTTTTTGTACAGAAGGCAAAAAATGGTTGTGGACTGTAAAGTGTGCGCCTCGCGTACGAAAAGCCCACCGCTTTTACGCTTTGCGCTTAGCGCTTTGGAAATGGACCTTGTCGCTTTTGTGCGCCTATCGCCTTTTAAAACCAAGGTTATGTGAGATGTAATAGAACAAGAAAAAGGTGAATGTATGTCACATTTTAGTACAATTGACTCATTAAACTATGTGTACTCGTATCCCCATTACAAATCCTAAATGCACATTGGTTGTTAGGAGATATATATAGTATTATCACAATAAGAATTGTTGAATGCTATATGAATGTGTTACATCTAGATTCCTGAAATCGTGTTCCACTGAATTCTTGTATGAATAATTCTGAATTCTTGTATGAAAACCCTAAGTTGTATCTTTTTGATCATCTTGATCAATAAGAACTCTTGTTATTGTGGCGATTGTAACTTGATTAAGATCAAGTGTTTGTTATTTCTGTGTTGTAATCTGTTTGATAACAGTTTTATATAGTAATCTTGTTTAAAGTAATAAAAGATCTTTAGTTTGTCTTTTTCTACAAATACTTGTTGGGTAATAAACAAGAAATTAAACAGAAGACTACAAAGACCGGAAAGCTGCAAGTTTATTACTCAGTCACAATAGCTACAAGAATAAGAGTCTTTATAAGATCTACGGATCTTGCCTTATCTATCATGATGGTTATTTGCTTCAAAAGGTCTACAGTCGTGAAGTGATACTCCGATATACTTCAGCGGCTCACCTGAATCGTTGATACACTTCGGTGTATCTGAGTTAGCTCTCTCGGGGGCATCCGGTAACGGCCTTGGTAAGGATTAGAGAAAGTTTTCACACTATGCTGTTAACGATCTCGAAGTCCGAACATGTAAGTGTTGGATGCTTTATTACTAACTGTTTTTATGCAGGTACTAAGAAAGGCCATTTACCATCATCATATATTTCAACATCTTCATCTCCTCATACTCATACTTATGAAGTTCATCCTCAACAAGCTCAAGTGAAGAACGTTCAAGATAAAAAGATCAAGTTAAAGACAAAAAGTTACGTCAAAGTCAAGAGCTAATCAAGAAAGTCAAGAACAAGTTCATGAATCAATTGAGGAAGACACAAGTAAGAAGTTCAAAGTCTTATCAAGAAGTATGAGTATGTTGGAAGAGACGACATGGCAAACTTTTGAAAATGTTGATCAAAGGCAAGAAAGACCAAAAAGAATTACAACAAAGATCACAAAGCATGAAGGAACAAAGAATCAAGACTATTCTACAACGACACACAAAATTCAAGACAATGAAAACAGAAGGCCTAATCACGTGGAGCATCATTCGAATGACCACCCCTTAGGGGGAGATTGTTAGCATTAAAGAAAAGTGGCGGTCATTCTAGTCATAGGAACTTTGTAAACGTGTTATAGATAATATTGTAGAATTGTCAAAGGGCTCATGGACTAAGCTAATAGGCTAGAAGTTATGTATAAGTTATTCTAATCCTAGTCCAAACGAAACCCATAAGTAAGCCCATGAGGCGTCTAATCTCTTGTATAAAAGCCACCACACACCTCATTTGTGTGGTGTGCTTGAATGTGTAGTGTGTGTGTTTATTAATAAAGATTTCTCTCTTCATCTCTCTACTCTCTCTCTATTATATACACGACATATACATACTCTCATGCCAATATACTGTGTGATATAGTTAGATATAAGGTCCTAACAGGAATAGGAACAAGAAACACTAATGGAATGCAAAGTGATACTAAGATATTATGATTGCATTAGTCTTGCTTGCCGATTATCTGCTTCACCCTTTAACTTCTATAGTTTCGGTTACATAGTTTTTGTATAACCTTTTCGATTCATAAGGTTGAGAAGGTAAGTTTCATGGTTGTGTCCCATTGTGATTCAATTATAGCATCTTTGAAAGGCACACCCCGAAGGGTGTTGAGTTTCGATTGGCGGGTTCCCATTGTGGTAATCATTGCTACTAGTAGGGGTGAGCATGGTGCGGGTTAGTGTGGTTTTTGGTAAAAACCAAACCGCATCCGCAATCGCGGTTTTTTAAACAATGAGAATCTAAAACCGCGCAGTTTTTGCGGTTTTTTTTTCTTTTCTTTTCGGCAGCTTTTCCAATTCATAGATCGGGTTGATATTAAAACCTGTAATGTGTGCAAGTGTAATGATAAAGATGCAATGTAAATATATACTTCTCTGCTGATAGGTTCCCGGTCCCGGGATTTCGGCTCCATGAGGGATGTGTTGTAGACCAAATACCAACCCTACTTTCTTCGCCACCTGCATCAAAATTATCAGTTTAGACTAAATAAACACACACGTGTAATAGTTTTTACATTTTAAGGTTTATAAAACAAAGGGACTATAGCAATTGAGGTATCTTATACAAGTTAGATTCATATAGCAATTACTTCCTTCTTGAAGTATCTTATACAAGCTAATTTATGCGTAACAATAGCTTTGAAATGGCATAAATGTACATGTTTTGCCACCTTAAATACTAGCTTCAATAACCATCATTGAATAAGATGCATTCAGAATATGTCTCACTTATTTGTTGCAACTAAGCCATAGGCAAAGAAGTCATATTTCTTGTTCCCTATGATATGAAATTTAGAAGTCATTAAAACTCTTAAGCTATTATCTATATCTATATCTATACTTCTATATAATGCATGGATAGCCAACCCTAACTCCAAGCCTAACTCCTAACCAAAAACTAAGATAAGGAGCTCCGATCATGAGCTGACATGTGTCACTTCTCAACTTAAAATTCATCTTTATTTTCAAATTGAAATATCTTTTTATCTATTTTTTTTTATGATCTAATTTCACCATATTTTCTAAAATTTTGTGCTCTTTAATTCAACATCCATTTTGATATATTTTTATGAGTTTTTAGTTTTTAGATTTTTAGTGGATTTATTTTATTTTGATTCAAATTTTTACAACTTTAACCTTTATTTCAATCAATACAATCTTGATTCGTCAAAATCATATACTTATGGGGGGAGTGTTTAACGGGTAAGAGATTGCGAGAGTCTTTCTATATGCGGGAATAATGATGTCACGGGAAAGCTACAGAAACCAAGCAAACACATACAACTAACGCATATACATTCGGGGTGTTGTGAAACAAATTCACTAAGCGAGTAGGGAATTTCGGGGGATAGTTGGGCTAGCAATTCATTTAATATTTTTATAATATACCTATATTTATCATTTTCTTAATAAAAGAATATGAACTAGAAAATCCGTTCGTTTAAGTGTTCGTGTCCGTTTATTTTGTCTGGTTAAAGTTAAACGAATGAATAAGGCTTCGTTCGTGTTCGTCTGATTCATTTACAGCCCTAATATGTTGACTAATGCACCGACTTCTTCTCGATTCATTTACCAATGTAATGGTCACCACATTCATTACCGTCAAAATTTCTTCAAATCTTGATTGACGTACAAAGTTTGTTTGGTATGTACCTATACTCTTTTGGAGCATATGCAATGTAAAGCGCGATGAATGCACGTCACAATCTATTTTTTTACAACACTATTAAAAAGTAACCATGTCTCACTTACGTTAATGTGACTTACACATTAACAAACTGTTTCCATCTAGACATTTCGGCCCATGAGCCAAGGTCCATTAGTCCATAAATCATGGATCAAGCCCATACAATGATACAATACACCATCTAGTTCATAGCCACAATAATAAGCCCATCATAAACTTGTGTCTGATCACCAAATGCAAAAGGGTTAATTCTACATATAGGTAACGAACTTTTCAAAATTTCCTATGTTAGGTATTCGACTCTCAAAAATACTATGTTAGGTAATGAAACTTCTTGTAACTTTCAATGTTATGTAATATCGGTTAACTCTATTTGCACCGTTAGTCCTTTTCTCCGTTATCTCCTAACGAGATAGAAATGGTTTACACCGTTAGTCCTATGGGTTAACTCTATTTGCTCCGTTAGTCCTTTTCTCCGTTATCTCCTAACGAGATAGAAATGGTTTACACCGTTAGTCCTATGGGTTAACTCTATTTGCACCGTTAGTCCTTTTTTACGTTTTCGTCCGGTTTTTTACGTTTTCATCTGTTTTTTTACGTTTTCGTCCGGTTTTTTACGTTTTCGTCCTGTTTTTTTACGTTTTCGTTCGATTTTTTACGTTTTCGTCCAGTTTTTTACGTTTTCGCCCGTTTTTTTACGTTTTCGTCCAGTTTTTTACGTTTTCGTCCGCTTTTTTACATTTTCGTCCATTTTTTTACGTTTTCGTCCGCTTTTTTACGTTTTCGTCCGTTTTTTTACGTTTTCGTCCTGTTTTTTACTTTTTCGCCCGCTTTTTTACATTTTCGTCCATTTTTTTTACGTTTTCGTCAGCTTTTTTACATTTTCGTCCATTTTTTTACGTTTTCGTCCGCTTTTTTTACGTTTTCGTCCGTTTTTTTTTTTACGTTTTTGTCCTGTTTTTTACGTTTTTGTCCCATTTTTTTTATTTTTTCGTCCATTTTTTAACATTTTCGTCCATTTTTTTTACGGACAAAAACGTAAAAAAAAAAGAACAAAAACGTAAAAAAAAACGGACGAAAACGTAAAAAAACCGGAAGAAAACTGGACGACGAAAACGTAAAAAAAACGGACGAAAACGTAAAAAAAATAGACGAAAACGTAAAAAAAAACGGACGAAAACGTAAAAAAAACCGGACGAAAACGTAAAAAATCGGACGAAAACGTAAAAAAACAGGACAAAAACGTAAAAAAAACGGACGAAAACGTAAAAAAGCGAACGAAAACGTAAAAAAATGGACGAAAATGTAAAAAAGCGGGCGAAAACGTAAAAAACAGGACGAAAACGTAAAAAACCGGACGAAAACGTAAAAAAATGGACGAAAACGTAAAAAAATGGTCGAAAATGTAAAAAAGCGGGCGAAAACGTAAAAAACTGGACGAAAACGTAAAAAAAACGGGCGAAAACGTAAAAAACTGGACGAAAACGTAAAAAATCGAACGAAAACGTAAAAAACCGGGACGAAAACGTAAAAAAACCGGACGAAAACGTAAAAAATCGGACGAAAACGTAAAAAATGATGAAAACTGGACGAAAACGTAAAAAAACGTGACGAAAACGTAAAAAACCGGACGAAAACGTAAAAAAATGGGACCAAAACGTAAAAAACCAGACGAAAACGTAAAAAACCGGACGAAAACGTTAAAAAGGACTAACAGTGCAAATAGAGTTAACCCATAGGACTAACGGTGTAAACCATTTCTATCTCGTTAGGAGATAACGGAGAAAAGGACTAACGGTGCAAATAGAGTTAACCCATAGGACTAACGGTGTAAACCATTTCTATCTCGTTAGGAGATAACGGAGAAAAGGACTAACGGTGCAAATAGAGTTAACCGATATTACATAACATTGAAAGTTACAACAAGTTTCATTACCTAACATAGTATTTTTGAGAGTCGAATACCTAACATAGGAAATTTTGGAAAGTTCGTTACCTATATGTAGAATTAACCCAATGCAAAAACAAGATTTCCAACTTTTATATATTCTATTTCACTGTGAAAACATGTCAAAACACCAATTCCAACATACATATTGAAGATTCAAGTTACTTTATATAGCATTATTAGATGGAACATGTATGTAGTGTATTCATTCAAATAAACAATATTACTTTGATATTTTGTCCCGAGGCGTTATAGGCAAAAACGCCGACCTATGAGGCGAGCCACCATACTAGTGGTCGCATTAGAGGGTCCGACGCCACCCCACCAGCCAAGTTATAGCAACATTTTCTTCTTTTGTTTGTTTTATATATGTATATAACGGACGAAACTAACAATAAAAAAAAAGAGTTACGGAAAATAGACATGTTGCTAAAACGATTTACTTATATTACTTGTTTAAAGTCTCAAAAGGACACACAACATCATCCAAGACTCAAAATGGAGACGAGGGGATGAATTTACCATATATGAAAAGCACGCTTTCACGAGGTGCTAAATAATGTGGGCTCATATGCTTAGCCAAGTAGACGTGTAGCGGGGCATCCCCAAAACAACGGTTAGCTACACTAGTCTTGATTGCAGGTAGATAATATACCAACACATATCCTCAATTACTTGAGATGTATTATGTGCTAGATAGTTTTCGCGCCCTGCATTTGAGATCATGAATATGCGCAAAGGTGAAAATATCTTCGAAATGTCTTTAGAGCTGCCATGACGGATGAATGATATCACAAGTCTCCGGTGTTGTAATGGCCCACAGATAACTGTCCCATTTTCATCAATAACAGGACCATTTTTTAAGAAAATCATAGTCCAACACCAGGTATCGCCATCCAATATAGCCTGTTAAAAATTCACCAAACGCAATTAGATCGTCATTAGTCACTTGTTAAACAAAGTTTGAATGATTCATAATGCCGCATCATCAGTAGAAATTGCTACAATGACCATGATCAAAGTCACGATGTCAACAGGCAAGCTCGTTATTTCCACCATCTTCTTTGCTTTCGGAATGGCAGTATCATGTAATAAAAAACGTTATTTGTTATAAATTCTTTAGAAAAAATATATTACTTACAAAGATTTGACGTAGCATTAATTATTTAGTACCAACAAAATTCCCTTATAAATTCTTTGAAAATTATGCGAATACTTGATGAAAAATTAACTATTCAATCGAAAAACTAATAGATTCGAGTAAATAGGAGCAAAATCTACCCAACTTGGGAGCACGATTAAGATAGGATTTTGCTAACAAATGCCCACTGAGCAGAGATTAAGGTGTAGTTAATGAACACAAACTTTTTTAATTAACTAAAAAATGCATTAAATACACATTAAATGAACTTGTAAATTATTATATTTGAACATGATTTTCACTTAAATGATTTAAAATATTTCTTTTATAAACAAATTAACCCATGCCCACTGGGCAGAGCCTTCAAGATATATAACGAGTAGAAGAAGTGAAGCAATTACTTACATGGTATTCTTTTGACCTCAATCATAGATCTCAAAGCAAAAGCACATAAAGCTTTTATTTAAATCCTTTGGGTGTAAGATAGCTATATATATATATATATAATATATATATATATATATATATAATAAATAAAGATCAAATAAGAGTTTTTCACCTTTCTCTCTAGAATCATGATGTATTTTGATCAACCTCGACCTCCAGAAGGTGTTTCTTGCTCTTTACATTCCGTGATAGCTTCAAAGCATGAAACACGATTTACCGTATCAGAACATGTTAATTCAGATGCACTAAAATGGAAATAAATGTATAATAAATAATCATATAGATGCTATATCATATACTACTGCCTAAATATTTTACTGATGTAATTTATCCCTTATATCTTTCATGCATTGTAATATTATATACATATGATATTAAGAAAATTATATATATATATATATATATATATATATATATATATATATATATATATATATATATATATATATATATATATATATATATATATATATATATAGTGAGACTTTCTTGCGAGAACCATTTTATCTGCGAGAACTGAGAGAACCACCAAAAACATACATGCACGCCTTCAATAATTGTATTTTTGCACATATGTTCTAAAAACAACATATATGTTTTTAAAAAAACATAGTTGTTCTAAAGAATTTGATAAGAAATTGGAAATACTACATTTTTCTTTGAAGGTGTGCATGTATGTTCTTATAAGGCGTGCAACGACAATATTGCGGCCTTGTGTAAGGTTTTTGTGAAAAAAGAGGATGAGTTCATGATGATATTGAAGAACATAGGTGGATACTTACGATTATTGATGATTTACATGTATTTTTATTTTATTTTAAAAGGCGTGCATGTATGTTTTTTGTGGTTCTCTCAGTTCTCGCAGATAAAATGGTTCTCGTAAGAAAGTCCCCCTATATATATATATATATATATATATATATATAATATATATATATATATATATATATATATATATATATATATATATATATATATATATTATTACCATCATGCCAGTTTTGCAGAATATAAATCGTGATGCCATCTTATTTTTCAATTTCTCATCGTTGTTCTGAATTATGCTCCACACATCCACTGCCGCGCTTGTGACTGGTAAGTTTTGATACATACTTTCAAATACCACTCTTGGAATCGACATGTCGGACGTTTTGAATACAATATCCCTATATTAATTCAAAATATAGGTGCATTAACAACATTATTACGATGCATTAAAAATATATATATATATATATATATATTATTTTAATTTAGTAGTTTTAGCTTTACTTACATAGGAGCAAGCATCCCGATGAATATGCAATCGACGATAAATTTCTCAGAAGCTTGCAAGTTGCTGTTGATGTTAACTTTTCTCTTGACATATGGAGAAAGAAACGCTTCAGTAGGTACAGTCACTCTTTTCCCTCTGACTTCTGTTTCTTTTTCCATCTTACTTGCTTCTTCTGGTGTAATTATCCTTAATGGTACTGGTATATATATGATTTCTTCTTCAAAATTTTCCGCTTATTTCCCTTTAGATGCATCAGTTTTAACAAATATAGATAGTTGTTTCCCTTTAGCTGCATCAAATGTTTCCTGAGCTGATGCATCATTATTTATTGCATCAGGTGTTTCCACCACCCCATTTTTCCTTACTGGTGCATCAGATTTTGTTGCATCATCTTTCTTGTCCAATCCCATCATTTCATTCTTTTCTGATTCCATCGCCCCGCTTTTCTGATTATCTTCATTTTCTTTTTCTTCTGGCTGAGTGATTGGCAGATTCAATACCTTTTCTAGATTTGTGTTTACATCGTTCAACTCGTCACTCTGCGAAAAGAGATTGAAACTTGGTGGCGTGAAATCCATCCTGTGTCTTGATACCACCGACCCACCTTCTTTACCTTCCAATGTTTTTTCAATTGATCTTGCGCCATCCTAATCTCGGTACCTTCAACATGTGACTCAACATCTTTTAGAACTTCATCTGATGCATCAGATGCACCTTTCTCCTTCACCAACTGCACCTCTACTGCTTTTTCAATTGATCCTTCGGATGCACCCTTTTCTTTAACAACCCCTGCATCTCCGCCTTTGTTAACTTCATCAACTCCCATTTGATTACCGTTTACACCTTCATTAACTTCATCATCTCCATCTCCGCCTTCCTTAACTTCATCAACTTCATCTTTTTCTTTGTTTCCCGCATTTCCTTCCAACATATCTTCGGGTGTTTCTATAACAATATCTACGTCTTCTTCTTCTTCTTCCTGTGAAATATGTGTTTCTAAAAAATCGTTTGTTCTCATGTTATTTTTTTCTTGAGAGACATGTGCGCCGCTGAGATGTTCGTCATCTCCCGGTATTGTTTTTTCGGTTTCAATTGCAGCAGCAACTTTCCCTGGTTTAAACGCTCTCATCAGCTTTTCGTTTCTAGCTTCGATAAGTGCTTTGAACTCATCGTCTTCTGGGTAGGAAATCGATGCCATTTCAAGCATCTCGTCAACCACCCCTTGTACACCAATTGTTAGTGACAACGCCTTATTTATCTCCATCTTCATCTCCTGTATACAAATTTCCACATACAATGTATAAATTATTATCGATGTCATATTTTTCATATATATCTCAGATGCACTAATTATAGCTAGCAGATGCACTAACTATATGTAACACGTGCACCAAACAAATATAGCAGCTTTACCAAACATATAATTAACACCAATTGTTATACCTGATGCACTAATTATATATATCACATGCACCAATTTTATATAACAGATGCATCGAACATACAATTAAGATTCCCTTTAAAATTTAATTCAATGGTTTACCAACTGTTTATACATGTGGTTTAACAACTGTTCATACATATGCTTAACAACTGTTCATACATATGCTTAACAACTGTTATATTACTCATTTTTATTTTTACGTCTGTAAACAAATTTGCTTAAGAAATTGCTTAATAGTAGAAGATTTTTGAATATAAAACAAAAAAAGGCCCTGCTTGATGATTACGCTTGTGACATCTCTCAGTGTTACTAAGCTAACAAGCCAGCTCGATCAATTAATCAAAACTTAATAGAGGCAAACCCAACTGAGAGGCTCTTTAAGAAGTAACAAAAAAGGGTTTTTGCAACCGGTCTATAGAGCAATCCAATCAATAAAATAATTGCACATGACCTCACAAGCTATAAGAGATGTCGCTAACTCCATGTACATTTTCATATAGGTCATAGTAGGAAGAGAAACCAAGTACACCAGCATCATTCAAACCTAATACAAGGGCTACCTTTAAAAATAGTTTAACTTCCATTCATAGCGGTTAGCCCATTGAAAGGTTGATTGCAACTTAATAAGTACCTGGTCCTTGCATAGTGATTTAAGGGGTGTGTGTGTGTGTATTAGAGCAAGCAAACCGAGCGAGAAACAGTTACACAAAGAAGAACACATGCATGCATTACCAGGTTTAGTTTGCATTTTAAAGGTACCCGCCCTAAAACAGAAAAAACTATGTATACCAACACAAAGACTTAAAACCGCAAAAGATGGTCATATTTGATATTCTTAGATCGGCAGTGCACAACAAACTAATTAAGAAACTAACTCGAAAAACTAATCCATCCTACTGGTTATAAATCAACGGATAAGCTGTAAGTTGTTACAGTACATTAAAACAAAAAAAAAAATAATAATAAAGGAAAATCATAAACCATAACACAATCAATCAATATAGTACTAGTGTTGCAAAATTCAGATTTTAACTAATCGGGGCCTTAGGCGTAAATATTGCTTATAGTTTCAAAAGCATGAATAAATTGAAGGATAAGATAAAAGATTATTTTAGGACTAAACATTCTTTACATACAAAGGGATCAATCCCTACCTTCCATCCATTTTGATCTAAAGGCTGAGATTAAACTTAAAATTTACACTACAAGGGTATTTTTGGACTATATAAATATTATTTTTACAACCATCTCAATTAATGCGTCATTTTTTTCACACACACAAAGTGTTTGCTTCTTTTTTCTCTCTCATCAATTCATCAATCGGTCTTCTTCTTCATCCCGTACATCAACAAACCCTAATTTTTGCTGCTTAATTCATCAATCGATCACCTTCTTCATCCCGTACATCACCTAACCCTAATTTTTTATCGTTTAATTTATGTAATCTGAATTCTAAGCTTAATTATAAGCTATCTGAGTCAATAAGCTCAATTATAAGCTAACTGATTCAATTTTTTCATCTGATATTCAGGTTTTATGGATTCGCTTCAAAGTTCTGTTTCTACTACTTCTGAAGAGATCGTTGTTAATAATTCTTCTACTATTTCTGAAGAGATTGTTGTTAATGATGATGTTTCAGCTAAGTATGTTGAGGAGATTGTTGCTTATGAACACAGTGATGAATCCGAAGCTATTAAGAGTAAGCTTTTTGATTATTTTAATTTTTACTATAATTCGTGTGTCAGTGTGAATAAGCTATGTTGTTAAGCTGTTATAAGCTCTGAATAACCTATTAGTTAGGTTTTGATTGAATCAAGCAGTTTTTAAGCTCTGAATAAGTAGTTTTAAGCTTTGAATACGCTATCTTAGTAGCTGATAATAATAAGCAGTTTGGATATATCAAAGGTGATAAATATCAGTTTCTTTAGTATGCATAGTATATCACTGGTGATAAATGTCATAACTTTAAGAGAAACAGCAAATATTTAAACTTACATTATGGCTCCTTCCCATCATTGAATACATCCTCTCTGTGTTTAGTATCACAGGTGATAAATATCAGTTTCTTAAGTATTAATAGTATATCACTGGTGATAAATGTCATAACTTTAAGAGAAATACCAAATATTTAAACTTACATTATGTCTCCTTCCATTGAAAATAAGCTGTTTGCCAAGAGGGTTTCATGTTCTGTTAATGATTTATGATAAAAATGATGTATCACATGTGATATATCACAAAATGATATATCACATAGTGAAATATTACATGTGATATTAAGAACATGTGTGTGTGTGATTTCATTTTTATTTAATCACTGTTTTTATTTTTGTGGTTTTTTTTTCTTTCCAGATTTGAATGCTTTGAAAACTCTAGAATCGTTTGCGACTTACTCTAATTTTGATACTCCTGGCGGAACTGTTTATTATATTCCTAAAGTTCCTGTGGACGTTTTACTAGTTAAGGGCAAAGTTTATAATTCGATTGATGAGTGCATTACTGCATATATGAAATATGCTGCTAAAGCAGGGTTTGTGGTTAGGAAATCATGCCAGAAAAGATTGAGGAATAGTATTGTGAAACAAAAGTATTTAGTGTGTAATAGGGAAGGTTGTCCTAAGGGAATATATGTGGACACGTTAGACTTATAGAATAGTGACAAGCAGATTAGAAGTTCGAACCTGCATATCACAGGCTGCAAAGCACGTGTTATTTTTTATTTGATTCATAGTACTACTAAGTACAAGTTGAGTGTTTTTTAAAGTATTCATAATCACGAGCTCGAACGTGAAGAGTATAAGCATTTGTAAAAGACTAAGAGGCAGTTAACCTATGCTGAGCACTTGTTTATTGTTAAAGCTGCTAGTGTAAATATAGGTGCAACGAGAGCTCATCACATCTTAACCAGTTTGAAGGGTTCTTATTCGCTTGTTCACGGTATAACTGTTGATTTCAAGAACTTTTTTAGGGGTGTGAACTGCTATATAGGCGATAGTGATGCACAGATGCTTATATCTAAGATGGAGAATAGGAAGAAGCATGTGGCAGATTTTTCATTTGATTATATGGTTGAAAATGCTGAGCTTTCTGCAATTTTTTGGGCTGATGAAGTTTCTAAGTACAATTACAGAGAGTTTTGTGATGTTATTTCGTTTGATGCTACTTTCAGAACAAACAAGTAAGTATTTCTATGTTAAATATGAGATTTTGATTATATGATTTGCGTTTTATTGTTTAATCTGTTATTTTAACTATTTTTGTTTTTTTTCAGGTACAAAATGGTGTTTGTTCCCTTTACAGGCATAGATAATCATCGGAGGTGTGTTACAGTTGCTGCAGGCTTGCTGAAAAACGAAACTACAACTTCTTATATATGGTTGCTGAAAGCATTCATAAAAGCGTTTGGTAATGCTCCAAATATTGTTGTTACTGATCAGGATGGGGCTATGAGAAAGGCTATTGAAGCTGAATTTGCCGGTTCGAAACACAGACTATGCATGTGGCATATTACACAAAAGCTTCCTGGAAAGGTATTTTTTCTGGCTTCTTGTATTTTTCGTTTGATTATTACTGAGTTTTGATTACTACTGAGTTTTTATCACTTGTGATACAAAATAATTTATTAGATATCACCTGTGATACAAAATAACTTATAAGGTATTGATGCGTGGGTTTTGCAACCTTACAACAGGTTTTACCTCTCGAGGGATCTCAAGAGGCTTACAACCCCACCAGGCAGTGTACCTGACCGATGTAGTATAGTGTAGTGGTAAGTACGGGGGATTGATCGTTCTCCACAGGGAATAGTGTTCGTTAGGTGTGAAAGGCTACTCTAATTAGGTCTAAGGGTTGAGGAAGATTCTTTTTATGTTTTTTTATAATTTATAAAAGCAAGTAAAATCTCGGGTTTTGAAGGAGTGGGCGGAATTAGTTGCTAGTCAACTAACCCAAATTACTACCAATGCAAATAAAATAAAATAACAAAAATGAAGAGTGGTGAGAAACTTATGTGTAGAGAAATGTGTTTACTTAGATTTCCTTACTCCCTAACTATCTTTTACCGGTTAATTAGTGTGTATTAGTCGCGTGGATGACGGGTGTATTCCTTAATACCATTCGTGGGGTGGCGTACTTACTTCCCCAAACTCTACAAGCTCCTACTTCACTCCTATGTCGAGCCGGCTAGGAAGCTCCTAACATGGGATCACTAGAATTCGCTTGTGCATTAAATACAACCATAAAAACCTTTAGTACGCGTTTGGTTCATGTTTCTTAAGACGTTCAAGCAAGTTACCGAATAGGAAGTTAGCCAGTTTTCTTAAGCCTAACATAGATAAACAATCATCCAATACAACTAATAACACACTAACAACCAATAATCAATAGCTAGGTTTCATTAGATCTAAGCAAACACAAGATAAAATTAGCCTAACATGTTAAACAAAAGACAAGCATAAGATAGAATCAAACAACACATAGACATATTGAATGATTAATTGATAACTTATCTTTCAATGAAACATGGAAGATCTCAAGGCAAAAAGCCCTGAAAAAGTAGCTAAAATCGTCTTAGGGTTTTATCCCAAAATTCCACACACTAAGCTCTCTCTTAATGACAAAAAATTAGAAAACTATATATAGACTTTGACATCTGACGGCGTCACCTTATGCATTGTGACGCCGTCACCTCGCCGCTTTTAGGGTTCCCGGATGACCATCTTGACGCCGTCCCTCTTTAGCTCTTCAAAAATCCATTCTGGCTTATCAAGGCTTGACGCCGTCGGATCCTGAACGTGACGCCGTCCCCTTATGATTTAAGCCGTGACGCCCTTGATTTAGTTAAAGCGTGACGCCGTCAGAATTCTCATGCAAACTCACTGGCCCGTCATGAGTAAATTTCACATCCAACTTTTCTTGCCAAGGCATGACGCCGTCCCATGTTAATTGTGACGCCGTCAAGAGTAACTTTTAGCCGATTCTTGAGACTTTGCCGTTTTCTTCACTTTAATGCTCCAAAAACGTCCAAAATGCCTCCTTTTCCAGATTTCTCCTCAAAAGTACCTAAAATGACAAAAGGAACGATTTAGGGCAATATTTGATCAAATAAATACGATTTCGGGCTTAAATGACCCCTTAAAAGCGGTACACTTTTCGCCTCATCAAATACCCTTACACTTGAGATTTGCTTGTCCTCAAGCAAATGCGCTTTTATTCTAATCAAAATACAAGTTAGGGGTCATTTAATGCAAACATAAAAGTAATTACAACAAATATTCGTTCCACTTCAATCATAATAAGCACGGAGATTACATACTAGCACCTCACAAGTAGTGTTTAGATACTCACATCTCTCAAGTGTCATCAAAATAAATCTCATAAATGAAAACGGAAAATATCTCTCACTACCTGTCATAGCAAATAGATTACCATAGGCTTGGGAAAGGATCGAAAACCTCCTCCACTAGGCGTAAGCACCTAAGATAAACTATCAAAGAGGGCTTTTAAATGGGTTATAACGTTAGGTGTAGGGAAAAGGAAAACACGGTTTTGTTGGATAAGGGATATTTTACTGGTGGCTAGTTAAAGATCTTGATCAATTACATGTACTATACAACGTTGCTAAGCCAAGACTAGACTCGATCTTAAGCTAATGAAAGAAAATAACAAAACATAAACATAAAATAAACATAAAATGAAACGGGATGGTAGTCCGTATGTTTTTTCTATTTTTCTTTTTTTTTTTCTCATTTTTTTTTTTGTATTTTTCTTGATTTTTTTTTTTTTTTTTTTTTTTTTTTTTTTTTTTTTTTTTTTTGCATACACTTTTACCCTACCATCCAAAATAATACATCATAGGGGCGTTGCATCCCCTTACACTTGAACTTTTACATAACTTTACAAATAACTATTCTAATGACTCGAATTAAGATAATTGAAAAAACTTGGAGTACTTTTAAAACATTTAGCACATATGGGGGTAATAAATGATGTTCTTCCCCATTACTCCATTACACTAGTACTTTACCCATGAGTCCCAATCGTCCCAAAACAATATGTACAAGGATATGACTCGACTTAGCAACCATGTAATCAACTAGATAATTAACTTGGGTTTAAACAAATGTTGTCACAATAATGCACTAAAAATGAGTGCATACAAGGTAGGCTAAGGCGATTTGGGTGTACATTTTAGTGGGGTGTAACAAATTCTTCCTTTAAGTAAAATGCTTAAAGGTCGAAACGAAAAGATAGGCTCTGAGGGGTGTACTAGGGGTATCGTGTACTAAAAATGAGTACAACGCAAAGGGTGTGGGAGAATTACTTGACCAATGTAGCCAAAGTAATTATAACAAAAACACAGGTGTAAAACAATGGGTTAATCCTAATGCCTCTTATCATGTAGTAAATCTAACTACACGAATGTAGTCTCACTTGTGGCCTCGGAATGGTCCTAACGCAAGTTCTAGAATCTAAGTGCTACCGGTACACACATCATAGCATAAATGCTTTTCCTACCAATTCTAGGGGCGAACCTCACATATTTGGGGGTGGAAAATTTTTTAGTGGTACGGTTTTTGTGCTAGTCATATAACTCCTATCCATGAGACGCTCATTAAGATCAAAGTTTCACTCCTATATGTTGTAAAAAATTTTAAATTTGGCACTAAAATTGCCCTAACAAGTATTTATCTCAGTTTTATTACACATCTACCATCAAACAAACAAAAATCAAGCGCAATTGTATTCTCAAAAATCGTACTTTTACCCTCCCCTTACACTTAAGATGAACATTGTCCCCAATGTTCAAATAACAAGATGTAAAAGCATAAAGTAAAAGAATGAAATCAAATACTCCCCTGATTCGCTCGTTGGATAATGAAATTACACGGTTAAATCTTCCTCCAAAGAGAATGTTGAAGCTCCATGACTAATGCATCGCCATAAGCTTGATTCAAAACATTTCCTTGTCCAAAATAACCTGTTGAACCTGAGAAAACAAACACGAAAACCTGCATAACATCGGCGGGATAAAATCTATATATAAGGATATAATGCTTGTGGAATGATAACTTTGCAGATTCCTGGAGATTATAAGTTGGAGATTTTAATAAAAACTTTTTATGAAAACAAAATTTTCAAAAATTTCTGGAAATTAAATCTGACGCCGTCAGGTTATAACCCCTGACGCCGTCAGAAATGACCTGACAAAAATTTTCATTTTAAGTTTCCGGAAAATTTCTGGAAAAACCTTTACCTTACTTCCTGGAAATCCTGCAAAACATCATTATGACTCGATACAAGCATTTGACTCAAACAAATACGAATATGTATGCTAACTTATTATTATTATGATTCATGTTCATTTGTGTTCTAATAAACCGATTTAGATTTCCCTTACACTTATCTTTTGCAAAATACCTTTATATGTAGTTAATACGAAGTTAAAAACAACATAAAGCATTTTCACAAATTAGTTTTGAACATGAATCAATAAGAATAAAAATTAAACACACATACGGAAACAAATAAAATCAAACAAACACACAAAGCAAATAAAACAAATAAAGCTTGGGTTGCCTCCCAAGAAGCGCCTTTCTTTATTAACGAGTCTTGTAGCTAGACTCAAAGTCACGTACATTACGTGACTCCATCATCGGTCACGGTTCCTAGGCCATTCTCCTTCCCGGTTTTATATTCCGGTCCTAATTTCAAACAATCCTTGTAGAAACCGAATATCCTTTCCATAACATAGTCTACTCCTTTACTTCTATCCTTATCATTCCTATAGTAGACCGCTTGTTTAAGCTCCTTCTCAACATTTGACAAGTTTTGGAATTGTTCTATCTTATATGGCATTTGGTAGCTTACTTCATCGGTCTCATCCTTAAATCTAACTATCCCTAAGGAAGGTTCATAAGTCATTCTAGAGACCTCAACAAATGGTTTTCCAAAAACCACTTGAGTTAAGGATGCATCGACAATTGGGCGGATATCTTCAACAATTACAAAGTCGGTGACATAGGTGAAGTTTCCTACATAAACCGGTAATCCCTTAACTCTTCCCGTGAAGTTACTCATCCAACCCTTGTCAGGGAACATCCTATACCCAAGCTGATTTTTCATTATCAAGTTGTAGTGGGCTCTAGTCATGATGTTTATGGGTGATCTAAGGTCGATATAAGCTTTCCACACATGTAGATGCCCTATGTTGCATGGTATGTTGAGATTAGAAGGGTCGCCTATTTCTATGATTGGTCTACCTAGGAAGTATGGTGTCTCGGGGTCATCGAATAAGTTTGTATGATATGCACGCTCTTCCTTAGTGGGTAGCCTATTGAAGTAGTCCTCATCATCATCTACTTCTTCAATCTCACTTGTCCTAACTTCCTTATCAACCTCGACTTTCCTATCCTCATCCTTTGGTTCACTTTCTTCCATGCTCCTATCGATTGGTTTAATAGTGACAACGTTGACGAAGTGGACATGTTTGGATGAAGAAGGGTCTTTGACTTGGGGTCCGCTATTTGTGTTCCTAGCGTCCTTATGTGGAGGTGATAACACTTGGTTATGGAGGGCTTTCA
This sequence comes from Artemisia tridentata subsp. tridentata, assembly GCA_021014915.2. Lineage (NCBI taxonomy): Eukaryota > Viridiplantae > Streptophyta > Magnoliopsida > Asterales > Asteraceae > Artemisia > Artemisia tridentata. Next base: position 359,272,848 of record CP139502.1, read on the forward strand.
ACAAGTTGTCAATTTTATTGGTCATCTCAGTTTGTTGTTGATTGAATTCGGTCTCGAATCTAGCTATCCGAGCTTCTTGAGATGCCATAAATTGAGACATCAATCCTTCAAAGTTATTGGTACTACCATTGCCGGAAGGATTGTTGTTGAAAGTACGGTTCGAGTTGGAACCGCTTGATTGGAAATGATTAGGTGGGTTGGAAGAATTGGTTTGTTGCGAGTTTTGGTTTTGTTTCCACCTAAGGTTCGGGTGATTTTTCCATGAGGGGTTGTATGAATCACCATAAGGGTTTGGCTCGGGCTTGAAAGTGTACCACTTGTCTCCCGCTCCGTCGGTACGCGAGGATGCGTAGTCCACAAAAGCTTGTTCGGGGAGTTCCATGCAATCACGAGTGTCGTGGGGACCACTACATAATTCACATGAAGAAGTGATTTTGTTCACTTGGCTTGAAGGTTTAGGAGCCTCGTAGGATTTCATGAGAAACTTGACTTGGTCTTCAAGTTCTACGATCCTACGGTCGGAAGTGCTTGAATTGTTCAAAGGCAAAGATATTGCCTTGACCGTTTTATTCAAATCACGGGGATCACTCCAACTTTCGTTGTCATAAAGAGCAAGATCCTCTAGGAGAGCCCATGATTGTTCCGCACTTAGATCACGTAGCTTGCCACCGGCCGATTGGTCAATGGTTTGCCTTGTGGAGAGATTGATATGGTCATAGAAGATTTGGACTTGGAGCCAAAGTTCTATGCCATGGTGAGGGACCTTTCGGAGTAAGTCCTTGAATCGAGTCCATGCCTCGTAGAGAGTTTCGCCTTGACGTTGTTGGAACATCAAGATATCATTCCTTAGCTTGGTAGTTCTTCCCGGTGGGAAAAACTGAGCAAGGAAACGAGTGGTGAGATCATCCCAAGAGGTAATGGATCCTGCGAGTTGACGTTCTAGCCACTGACTAGCTTGGTCCCGCAGAGAGAATTGGAAGAGACGCAATCGGGTCGTCTCTCGAGTGGCAACATCAAGGTCTATAGAATCAACGATTTTAAGAAAGTCCTTGAGATGTTGATTAGGATCTTCAGAACGAAGTCCATGGAATGCGCATCCGCTTTGCACCAACCGGATGGTGTCGGATCGCAAGGGTGTGATATTGGCTCCTTGAGTGAGCTCAATGGTGTTTCGATAGCCGTGGTGGCTAGGACGGGAATACTCTCCTAAAGTACGGGCTCTAGGAGGTGGTGGTGGTTGTTGTGGTGGTGGGTTGTGTGGGTTAAGGATATTACCATCTTCCATGATGTCGGACGGTAATGGTTACGAACAAAGACACGAAGAAAATAGATAGACTAAAGAAAACCTAGAAAAATAAAATAAAAATCTCACTAGAAAGGAATCTAGTGAGTAGACCTAATAGAAATAAAAATTCACCCTAAACAATAACTATTCCCCGGCAGCGGCGCCAAAAACTTGATGCGTGGGTTTTGCAACCTTACAACAGGTTTTACCTCTCGAGGGATCTCAAGAGGCTTACAACCCCACCAGGCAGTGTACCTGACCGATGTAGTATAGTGTAGTGGTAAGTACGGGGGATTGATCGTTCTCCACAGGGAATAGTGTTCGTTAGGTGTGAAAGGCTACTCTAATTAGGTCTAAGGGTTGAGGAAGATTCTTTTTATGTTTTTTTATAATTTATAAAAGCAAGTAAAATCTCGGGTTTTGAAGGAGTGGGCGGAATTAGTTGCTAGTCAACTAACCCAAATTACTACCAATGCAAATAAAATAAAATAACAAAAATGAAGAGTGGTGAGAAACTTATGTGTAGAGAAATGTGTTTACTTAGATTTCCTTACTCCCTAACTATCTTTTACCGGTTAATTAGTGTGTATTAGTCGCGTGGATGACGGGTGTATTCCTTAATACCATTCGTGGGGTGGCGTACTTACTTCCCCAAACTCTACAAGCTCCTACTTCACTCCTATGTCGAGCCGGCTAGGAAGCTCCTAACATGGGATCACTAGAATTCGCTTGTGCATTAAATACAACCATAAAAACCTTTAGTACGCGTTTGGTTCATGTTTCTTAAGACGTTCAAGCAAGTTACCGAATAGGAAGTTAGCCAGTTTTCTTAAGCCTAACATAGATAAACAATCATCCAATACAACTAATAACACACTAACAACCAATAATCAATAGCTAGGTTTCATTAGATCTAAGCAAACACAAGATAAAATTAGCCTAACATGTTAAACAAAAGACAAGCATAAGATAGAATCAAACAACACATAGACATATTGAATGATTAATTGATAACTTATCTTTCAATGAAACATGGAAGATCTCAAGGCAAAAAGCCCTGAAAAAGTAGCTAAAATCGTCTTAGGGTTTTATCCCAAAATTCCACACACTAAGCTCTCTCTTAATGACAAAAAATTAGAAAACTATATATAGACTTTGACATCTGACGGCGTCACCTTATGCATTGTGACGCCGTCACCTCGCCGCTTTTAGGGTTCCCGGATGACCATCTTGACGCCGTCCCTCTTTAGCTCTTCAAAAATCCATTCTGGCTTATCAAGGCTTGACGCCGTCGGATCCTGAACGTGACGCCGTCCCCTTATGATTTAAGCCGTGACGCCCTTGATTTAGTTAAAGCGTGACGCCGTCAGAATTCTCATGCAAACTCACTGGCCCGTCATGAGTAAATTTCACATCCAACTTTTCTTGCCAAGGCATGACGCCGTCCCATGTTAATTGTGACGCCGTCAAGAGTAACTTTTAGCCGATTCTTGAGACTTTGCCGTTTTCTTCACTTTAATGCTCCAAAAACGTCCAAAATACCTCCTTTTCCAGATTTCTCCTCAAAAGTACCTAAAATGACAAAAGGAACGATTTAGGGCAATATTTGATCAAATAAATACGATTTCGGGCTTAAATGACCCCTTAAAAGCGGTACACTTTTCGCCTCATCAGGTATCACCTGTGATACATACAAAATCACACATTGGTTAGTACTGCTAGTTGGTTTTAATGCTGTTCACATATGATAATGCATATCTTTTTTCAAATCATTTGTTAAATCACATGTGATATATTGTTTTCAGATATGTTCAAAAATCTATGATCACACTGACTTTAAAAAGAAGTTCAATCAAATGGTAAGGAATATGTATATTGGTCCGGGGGAATTTGAGGATAAATGGGCAAAGTTATTGGAGGAGTTTAGTTTGTAGAATCATAAGTGGTTAACAAAGATGTTTCGTATACGTTCATCTTGGATTCTTGCTTATTTTATTGATTCCCCGTTGTGTGGTTTGATGAGGACGACATCTAGGTCTGAGAGTGAGAATGCTTTTTTCTCTCATTTTACGAATTCAGGTTCTACTCTTTTGAATTTTATGAATTGTTTTGAGACGGCAATGGAAAAGCATAGGCATATACAAGAGAGGTTAGATCATAAGACTATTGATTCTGTTCCGAAGTTTAGAACCTATCTTAAGACTGAACATCATGCATCGAAGGTTTATACTCGTCCTTTGTTCGAGTTGGTTCAGGCAGAGATATTTGCAGGCACATGGTTTTGCCAAATAGATGCCAAAAGTTTGGTTGAAGGATCTGAGGTTTCTATTATTAAAGAGACGAAATTTGTTGATGAATTTATGGAGAAGAAGAAAGCTAAGAAGAAAGTTAAGGATAATGGTAAGGATAAGGATAAAGATGAAGAAGAAGAGCCAATTAACCTGTTTTATAGAGTAGATGGACTGTTTAAGGTATGTTAGTTTCTTAAAAACACTGTTCTGTTTTTTCCTTTGTATTATCACATGTGATTTTTACCTATCTTATTTCTTTTTGTCCATGAAGGTGTTGCGTAACCAAGAAGATGGATCAGTTGTATGTTCCTGTCAACTTTTTGTTCGAGTTGGAATATTATGCAGACACATTTTCTTTGTCTTTAAGAACGCTAACATTGAAGTGATCCCAAATCAATACATATTGAGGCGTTGGACAAAGAACCTTATACCTACTGCTTTCAGGAACAAAACGAACAGATATGGTGAGAAGAATGAGATTGTTGAGAATTATGCAAATGAGGCAAGTTCTATTGTTGATCACTGTGTTCATATGTTGAGTAAAGATGAGGCAAGGTTGTCTGCTTTTGTTGAGAAGTTGAGGTTGCTAAAGATTGATGTCGAGTCTGATTGTCCAAATCCTCCATCTAAGAGCAAGCTTGATAATTTGGAGGAACTTGTTGGAGTCCCGAAGTCGGCTGTAAAAACCGTTAACAATCTACCTGTTTGTAACCCCAAAGGCCGTAAAAAGATGCGTATAAAAGGAGGTAAAGAGCAAGCTCTTGATAAGAATTCAAAAAACAAGAATGCATGTTCACTATATGGAGCTATAGATGGTCACAACAAGAGGACTTGCCCAAAAAAGTATAGAGAAGAGGGTGACTTGGATCAACCAGAGATAACAAGAGAAGAAGGTGACTTGGTTCAACCAGAGATTACAAGAGAAGAGGGTGACTTGGATCAACCAGAAATTACAAGAGAAGAGGACCCCTTGGATCAACCAGAAATTACAATATAAGTCGTCCGCTTCTTTTTTTTGTATCTTTGTTAATTTTTAAATTTTCCAGATTGTGTTGATCAAATTTGAATATCAGACTTATACATGATTGTTTGATTATTACTGAGTTTTTATTACTGAGTTTGCGTAGACTGTAGTTACCTACTTACATTATGAGGTATCACATGTGATACAAAATAATTTATTACATATCACCTGTGATACAAAATAACTTATTAGGTATCACCTGTGATACATACAAAATCACACATTGGTTAGTACTGCTAGTTGGTTTTGATGTTGTTCAGTGTTAGTGCTTGTTGAAAAGAGTTTGATTATTACTGAGTTTTTATTACTGAGTTTGCGTAGACTATGGTTACCTACTTACATTATGAGGTATCACCTGTGATACAAAATAATTTATTAGATATCACCTGTGATACAAAATAAGATATTAGGTATCACCTGTGATACATACAAAATCACACACTGGTAATATATAAAAGAAGGTTATATTCAGTTTAACCAAAAGTGTTTTCAAATTCAGATTACATTCATCTGTCTAATGCCTAACAGTTAGCTTAACTATAAAGCCATAACAAGACAGAGTACAATCTCCGACACCCGGGAATGTGGTTCGGGACCTAATAGAGCACCATCATTCTTAGGTAACCCCAAACTTGGACATTGTCCGTCAAATTCCGTGGCCCAGCAGTACTACCAAACGGCTTTTGCAATATCTAATTCTTAAACCTAGTTTAAGCATAAAGCCATAACAAAATAGAGTACAATCTCCGGCACCCGGGAATGTGGTTCGGGACCTAATAGAGCACCATCATTCTTAGGTAACCCCAAAATTGGACACTGTCCGTCACATTTCGTGGCCCAGCAGTACTTCCAAATGGCTTTTGCAATATCTAGTTCTTAAACCTAGTTTAACTATCTACACCATTTCAGAAATATAAAATACGACATGGCCTACGACAGTACAAGTTTCTAAACAAAAATTAAATGTCAAATTAGTAACCACTTGATCCAGGCTTCTGTGCATTTTCTTCTGCAATCTTTCTCTTTATTGCCTCCTCAACCATTTTCTTTCCTTCTTCTTCATCTGGATTTTCGGCTGCAAACTTCAATGCATAGTTTGACATCATCTTTTGGTTTTCATTTACTTCATGAAGCATCATCTTGGCTGCATATTTGGCTATCAAGTTGTTTATCTGCATTCGATGATTTTTGTTTGTTTCTTTTAGCATGCCTGTTTCCCATTTTGCTCCACTCCTTCCTTCATAATGTTCCATATGCAACATCATGTACAAACCGCAATCTATTTTTTCTTTCTTTGTTTTCCAACTCATGTTTAAGATTGTTGGGTTTTTTTCTGATTCATTAACTCATCTCCTTTTGGATGTAGATATGTAGACAAATGCCTTGCAAAAACAGCCCTTCTGAAAATTAAATTACAAAGTGTCAATTATAGACTAGTATCACAAGTGATATTCTGAATATCACAAGTGATATATTTGACATAAATAAATTATATATGAAGTATTCAGTATAGTTTTTCTTACCACAAGATCATAGTTTTCTTTGTACTTTCCTTCGTACGTCCCATCTGAATCACTGTTATCTATTATCACAGATGTTCCTTTGAGGATGTTGAAAACTATTAGGTAGTAATGTTCATGTGCTATGATTGGGAAGAAAACCTGTTGTCATAAAATTATAAAAATGATGTAAGTTTTAAAATAATAGACTAAGTTCATTGATTAATTTATAAAAGTCATATGATATACCAAGTTAACGTCTTCAAATTGTAGCTTCCTTATATCATCTTCCATCTGAATTGCAATCATCTTTGCAAACTCATCATATTGTTTATCTATTATATCTTCTTTGGTAAGCATGTGTTCTCGATTATCTTGTATTATTCCTGGCAGCTGCTTGATAATTAAAAACAAGTTAAATTAAGTTAATACATAAATACATTCAATTATAATACATTATTTTTAAATTAAATTTATCTCACCATCATTGATGTATAAAAGTAATGCCTTTTGATCTCTTTCTCTGATTCCCATTCTTCGCAATTTAGGATTGAAGCAAATGTGTCGATCACAGGAGTTTCAATTTTCAATCCTGGTGCTAGTGATTGGACATTCATTCTTATTAATCCTACATGTTGGTCGTTGAAAACTTGCTCTCTGTTTTTGACAATATCACAGGTGATAAGTATAAGAAACTACAGATATTATTTATTTCTTTATGTATCATAGGTGATATTACTCATTTCTTTCATTTGTTAAAAAGAACATTTGAGGTATCACCTGTGATAAATTCAAGCAAAGTTCATAAAAATTTAAAGTTAAACTTATGCTTCGTTTCCTTGAATACAGAAGATGCTTCTTGCCAAGAGTATTTCATCCTCTATTAGCTCTTCTGTTATGCTGACCTTTTGGTTTATATAGGGTGATTGCAGGCACCGAGATTGCTTTTCTTCATCATTTGATTCTGATTTTTTGAATGATTTTGACTCTACTACTGGGCTATCAAATCCTAGATCAAAGGTTGGCTGAGATCCTGGTGTGAACTCAAAATTGTGCTCCCTACTTTTAGAGCAAGATGGACTTGCTTGTTCCATTTGTTTTTATTTTCTGAAGATGCATTTGCTTGTTCCTTTTGTTTTTCAGCCTCTTGGAAAACTTCGAGAAATTCTTCATCAGTTAAATCTTCAAGCGGTTTTGAAGCCATTTTGGATTGTCTTTGTTGTATTTCTCTCAATTCTTTCTTGAATTCATCATCAGTTATATCCAGTAATTCCTCAAAAATAGATACATCATCAAGTTTTATTTGATCTTGAATTTTTTCATCTTCATTCATTTTTTCATCTTCATTTTTTTGACTTGTTACCTTGTTTGTTTCATATTTTTTTCCTTTATCATTTCCAGCATCTTCATCCTTGTTTCTACTGCTGACCTCGTTGTTTTCCATAGCTACATCCTTTTTGCTACTGCTCCCCTCGTTGTTTGCTGCAGTTTCATCATTTCCAATCCCTTGTGCACCTTCATCTTCATCATAGTTTGATTCTGCATTATCGTCATTTGCGGCATCGTGTTTGTCAGCTTCATCATCATCAACTATCATAGATTCTCCATTTTCATCTCCATGTTCTCTATTTTCATCTCCACATTCTGCCTTTTCAACAACATTGTTATCATCTTCATCATCACTTGTTTCAAACTTGATAGAGCTTGATTCTGTTGATGAATAGAATGGACTTTTTCCTTGGAAATTATCATTTGTGTTTCTGAAAATTTGCTTCAATCTTTCTCTATATTGAATAATCCTTTGATCATTTCCAAACTTGACTAGATTTTCTTTGATTGTTTCTTCAAACAATTCTTTCTCACTCAAAATACCTTCTATTTTATCTTCTAACATCTGATAAATTTCCTGTAATTGAATTTAAATTTGAAGAAATCATCAGTTATACTTTAAACACAAAACTAATTTTCTGCATATTATAATCTAATATCACTAAAGATTTCATACACTCACCTCCTTTTGAGCAGTTTCTTCTTGTTTATTTAGACCTCCTATAATGTCCACCATCCCAAAATATTTTATGTAATCCAGTTCTAAAGTCTCTCCACTTTTCAACAAGTTTGCGTTCCAGCTTTTGAAAGCTGGTATTCTTCTCGGAACATTCATTCCATCAAACTTTGTATATTGTAAATATGCAAGCTGTTTCAACAACCATTTATCAGATAAATCATATATAAAAAACATTAAACACATAGTATCACAGATTATATTAAAAAACATTATCAAGTTTTTTTAAACTTTACTTATATATATCACAGGTGATACTTCATATGGTCTTTTTAACAAATGAAAGTAATGAATAGTATCACCTATGATACTCAAAGCAAAAATCTTGTAAAAAGAAAAAATATATGCATGTATATTTTTTCAATCATAATTTGTTATCTTAAAAGGGGAAAAAATAAAAATAAAAAATAAAAAAATCAGGAGTTACCATCAAGAATGTTACTGGGCCGTAATAGACAACCTCTGTCCTATCCCTCTTTCTGGTTGCCCAATCATTTTTTGATAATCTTGCACATTCATATACATATCTGCACCAATCTATTTCTCTCACATCATCTTCTTCAAGAATGTTTTTCAATACCGTTGTTTTTACAACAGAGCTGTTATCACATGCTCCGAAGGTATTTGCAACTAGCATCAAAAAGTTCATTCTGAACATGAAATCTGTGTTTCTAGTTTTTGTTATCTGCTTTGATATTGCATTTATTGTCAACTTGTTTTCATCTTTGAATTAATGTTTCCATTCTTCCTCAAATCGATTATTGTTTTCTCTTTGTCCTTCATTTCTTTCTAACCTCCTTGATCCCTTTGGTAACCCAAGAACTTCCTTCACCGTCTGTGGAGATATTTGTAAATTTCCCTTTGGAAGCCTAAGGTTCATTGTTTCTGTGTCCAGGTTGTCTGCTACAAAAAAATGCCAGCTTTGTTGGTACTTCATTTATTGGAAAATCAATCAACTCTCCAAACCCCATTTGTCTTATAACTTTCTTTCTTTCTATGCTTAACCCATGCATTGCTTCAAAAAAGGGGCCTAACTGTTGCCCTTGACCTCAACGTTGTATACACTTTTTGTTTCTTTTTTACATTTTTATGAATCCCTTCCTTTTCTTCGCCATCTGAATTATACTCACCATCTTTTTCATCCATTTCAAATTCTTTTTCATCATTCCCAGTTGTCTTCAACTTCTTTCTCTTTAGCTTTTTCAGCTTCTTCTATCTTTGCATTAGCTTCTTTTTCAGCTTCTTCTCTTTTTGTAGAAGCTTCTTTTTCAGCCTGTGGTATAATGTAAAGAAGGTTATAGGACATTACCAGTTAGTTTATCACCATTGATATTTATTGTATCACCAATGATATTTATTAATAATAATTCATTTACATGTTCTTTAGTTTTTCCTCAGCTTCTTTCTTGTTTGTTGCTTCCTTTTAAGCCTTTTCTAATTTTGCCGCCTCTAACCGTTGTTCCTTCATCAGCTTTTTCATTTTCTTTTTTTCCGCCAACATTTTTTGTTGCGCTGCTAATAGTGGATGCAAATCTCGAAAACGTTTTTTCTTACATCCAAATCTTGGTAACTGTTTTCTTCTTTTTGGATTTGTTTCCTCTGTTTTATGCACTGCATTTTCATCACATTTTCATTAGACTACAATGCACTTGGAGGAACTTGATAACTTGACTTTCTAAAATGTACAACATAAGGTCTCATATCACAAAATCTAAAATCCCAAACAGTCAGTTGTTCAACAAACCTTTGATATACAACATAACCTCTAATAAACAGCATAACCTTTTGTCTACAAGAGATTCTCTTATAACCCAGTAGATAACTTAGTCTAATACACTAATCCTCAATAATCAGCTCATTATATCTTGTTTTTTTTAAATATAATCTATAATGTATCATTGCTTCACAAAAACTTAAAAAAATCTTCATAAATTGTATTAAAAACACTTAAAAAAATACGAAAACAACTAATAAATTAGTCGGAAGCATCGTACCTTCATCTCGAGACTCAATAGGTTCATTTTGAATCTTTTTTTTTGTGGATCTGCTTGTGCACTCTGTGGAAAACTAGAAGGGGGGTTGAATAGTTTTCACCGTTTCTCGAGTTTAATTTGTTTTGTTATTTGTTAGTTCAAAGGAAACAATCACAAATTAAGTTATCACACAATATAAACTAAAGGTAAAGAGATGAAAGATCAAACCACATAACACAAGTGTTTATAGTGGTTCGGCTTGCAAGAGATCCTTATCCTTGCCCTACTCCACTTCCTCGAGTTACTTACTCGAGAGATATCTTTCACTAAGAAACAAACTCCCTTCTAGGTGGAGAAAACCTTTACACGTCGCTTACTTCCTTTTCCGGTACTAAGCTAAACACCGGGTTCTTTCACAAGGTAGAACCAACCTGATGTCGCCTAATTACTTTACCGACACTAAGCTAGATGTCGATTTCTTTACAAGGGTACAACCACTCCCTACTCTCTTTGTGCTTTGAGGACTAAAGCACTAACCACACTTACTGATCTAACTGATACAAATGATAAGAAACACTTAAAGTGTTTACACAGAACCTATACTACAACTTCCAAACAGTCTGCTTGTTTGAAGCTTGTTAACTTGATCTTCTTTACTACAAAAGAAACATCAATGATATATATATAACTACTGTGGTTAGTAACTAAAGTGAATGTATGTGTTTTTCTTTTCTAAGTGGATGATTAGTTCAAATGCCAAGTCTGCTATTTATAGGCAAACTTGATAGACCACCCACGGATCCGGCGGATCCCTCAGAAGGGATCCGTCTGTGTATAGATTTGGATCCGTGGATTTGACAGCTAATGTTGCACATGAGATCTCCTCAAATCTTTCCATATCCTTGTGTTGTCAAATCAATATCTTCCAATGTCAACTATATAACTTGAGTATCTAATCAAAATATCACACAATCTTTACCAAGATTGTATTTGTGATGTATACCATGATGTCACTTTGTATCTTTTAAATTAAAGTTTCCATTTAAGGAAATACACATGTATATGCAATATAATGTTAGTGATCATGTTAAATGAAAGATGTGTTTTGAAAAAGACTTTAACTAGTATTTATAATTTGCTTAAGGAATATACTTTGTGTTTGTCATGAACAAAACATAAGCAAAGATCGTAAAATATAAATAACGTTTTTAGTACGATATTTGTATTAACACACTCGATGATTCTTGCATTTTTGTGTTATTTTTATGATTTTAACGGTTAAAAACGGTTAGTTTGGATTGTTTTATGGTAGCTTTTTTAATGGTGGTTAGAGAGAGAAAATGAGTTTTTTGTTATAGAGAATTTGTTAAAAGTGAAAGGTCGAGGGTGGGGTTGGTGGGGTAAGTTTGCTGAATTGGCAAAAGTGGTCCCTCTATTTTTTTTAATCTTAAAACGTGTCATTTTGATCCAACAATTGGGAATCATCACTTGGCTTTTTGAATCTTTTTTGACACATACTTGTAAAAGGAAAACTATAACTCAAATCAATTTGACACTTAATAAAAAATGTGCCTAAAAATTAAGCTGATAAACAGGCTACTAATACTTGTGATATTATTAGTTTAATTGGTTTATGTATAGACTTTTTTATTTTTTTATATCACTTGTGATATTATTCTTTTAATTAGTTTATGTATAGACTTTTAAGCTTGTTTTTTGGCTAAATACATGTTGTTACACTAGCCCAATAAAGAAAAATAATTTGGGCATAATGAGCAGCCCAAAGAGTTTGCATAAACTGTAGTTACCTACATACATTATGAGGTATCACCTGTGATACGAAATAACATATTAGGAATCACCAGTGATACAAAATAACTTATTAGGTATCACCTGTGATACATACAAAATCACACATTCGTTAGTACTGCTAGTTGTTTTTAATGTTGTTCAATGGAGCTTAGTACTACTGGTTATCTTGGTTACTGCTCCTACTTACATTATTAGTAGTGCTGCTTGTTGAAAAGAGTTTGTGATATCGGAAGACACACAAGATTTTTTATTTTTTTTTCATTTTTTTTTATTATTATTTTTTTTTGGTTTATTTGTTCTTAAAAGGTTAAAGGCTTGTATTTTTTTACTGATTGAAATTATGAGTTTTACTGTTGGTGTATTTTCTATTTTTTATTTTTGTGATTTTATGGAATACTTTGACATTTATCTCTTGTGATAAAGCATTAAACTGTTTTGGCTAAGTTATTAAGTATCACCTGTGATACAAAGTAACATATAAGTTATCACCTGTGATACAAAAAAACATATTAGTTATCACCTGTGATATATATAAAATCACACACTGGTAATATATAAAAGAAGCTTATATTCAGTTTACCCAAAAAGTATTTTCAAATTCAGATTACATTCATCTGTGTAATGCCTAACAGTTAGTTTAAGCATAAAGACATAACAAGACAGAGTACAATATCCGGCACCCGAGAATGTGGTTCGGGACCTAATAGAGCACCATCATTCTTAGGTAACCCCAAACTTGGACATTGTCCGTCACATTCCGTGGCCCGGCAGTACTACCGAACGACTTTTGCAATATCTAATTCTTAAACCTAGTTTAATCATCTACACTCTTCCAGAAATATAGAATACCTGAACATAAACATAAATTGTATTGGAGAAGCATTATATTCATCTAATGCTACTTGTTTTCTTCAGCTATCTTTCTCTCGATAGCTTCTTCAACCATGATTTTCATCTTTTCTTTGTCTTGGTATTTCTCAGCAAACTCCAAAGCTTTCTCTAACATGAATACACTTTTCTCATTCACTTTATGCAAAAGGATCTTGGCAGCATACCTCATCCTCATTTTTCTTATCTGTTCCTTATATCTTGCATTTTTTCATCCAGGATGTTAATCTTCTATTCCAGTCCTAATTCACCTTGAAACATCTCCATATGCATCATCGTGTATAAGCCACAGTCGATCTTGTTATCTTTAGTTCTCCGTTTCATCTTTGGAACTTTAGCTGGAGCCTCTTTTATTAGTTGGTTGATGCATGGGTGGCCAACACTCATCAAATATTGTTGAAACACTCCTTTCTGCAAAATTGACAGAACATTAAAGAGATACTACTTACTACAATCTATCTCTAGTGGTATTACTTCAGTTCAATCATTGCTTACCACAAAATCAAATATGACTTTGTATTTGCCTTCATAATCTGCATCATATACTGTTGTCCAGTATTGCAGCATTACCTTTCTCAAGGTTGAAAACTATGACATAGTAATGTCGTGAGCAATTATGGGGAAGAATGCAAGGTTTACATTTCTCAATTTCTTATTTGCTTCATCCTTTTTCATCATTTTTTCAAACTTGTTATACTGTGCTTGTATGTCTTTTGTCTGCTTCATAATCTCTGGTAGCTGTTTTATCACAAGAGATAATTTAAAATCATTTTTTTTTGTAACACATAGATACTCTAGATATACATCTATTTTTGAAATTTAAATATATTTACCATTGCATCTGTTCTGAAGTAGTATTTTCTCTTGTCTTTCCCATCTTTATTGTTACTCTCTTCTTGATTCAACACTGATACAAATGCATCAATTATGTGACTTTCTATTTCCAACCCTAGTGCAAGTGACTGCATTGATATTCTTGGTACTATTGTCTCCTTCCCATCATTGAATACCTCATCTCTGTGTTAAGTATCACAGGTGATAAATATCAGTATGCGAAGTATATCACTGGTGATAAATGTCATAACTTTAAGAGAAACAGCAAATATTTAATCTTACATGATGTCTCCTTCCATTGAAAATAAGTTGTTTGCCAACAGGGTTTCATGTTCTGTTAAGGGTTCCATCGTACTTGCCATCTTGTTATTATACGGTGATTTCAAGTATATTGATGGTTTCGTTATCCTTTTCCCTTCTTTTATTTGTTTATCTTTGATGCTTCCTTCAGCAACATCCTTTCCTGTTCCGAATGGATTTTGTTGAATTTTTGGGCTTTGAAATTCTGCAATTTTATCCTTTTCTGCTGCTTGTTTTTCATCTTTTTATTTTTTGGCAGCACCTTCTTTTTCAGCCTGTATTGAGAGAAAAATATAATGGAAACAAAGAACAATAAGTTGAAAAATAAGCTCCACTTATGACCTTATTACAAGTTTTTGAGATAAAAAAGTATTTAGATCGAAAAACATATCACGCACGATGATTTTCTTATCACTTGTTATATTACTTTAACATGATAATTTAAAGTCAAAAGTAACTAACCTTTTCTTTTGCTCTTTTTTCGTTAAGCTCCTTTGCAGCTGCTTTTCTTTTCTCAGCTGCTTTCTTTTCATCCTCTTTTTCTTTCTCAGCTTTTAGCTTTAAAGCAGCTTCTTTCTCAGCAGCTTCTTCTGCAGCCTGTTTTATTAAAAAATTAAAACCTGTTAGATTGTATCACTTGAGATATTACTTTTTGTTATATTACTATTTTTGTTATATTACCTTTTGTTCCTTCAATTTTGCTTTCATTTCATCTTGTCTTCTTTGTTCAGCAGCTTCTTTTTGTTGTTTGATAACTTGTAATTTTTTTCTTTTGCTGCATTTTCTTTCGCAGGAGCTTCTTCCGCAGCCTGTTTTAGTAAAAAATAAAGATCTATTAGATTTTATCACTTGATATTTTACCTTTTGTCATATTACTATTTTTGTTACATTACCTTTTGTTTCTTCAATTTTTCTTCTTCATTTTTCTTTTTTGCAGCTTCTATTTCTTTTTCAGTTTGCTCTTTCGCAGATGCTTCTTCTTTGGCCTGATTTTTAAATTAAAAAAAAATTGAATACATATAAGCATTTTATCACTTGTTATATAAGCATTTTATCACTTGTGATACTGCATGCACATAAACATTTTTAAATCACTAATATTTTACCTTTTCAACAAGCTGTTTCTTCTTTTGTTCTTCTTGTTCATCCAATTTTTCTCCTCCTTTTTTAGCTTCAACATCTCCTCCATCATTATCACTCCCACCATCTTCACCATCACTTGCCTCTTCATGATCGTCTCCTACATTATTATCACCCCCACCATCTGTTCCATCATCATCACTTCCACCACTCTCCCAAATTCATCACTTCTTCTAATAGTTCCAGCCTCATCATCCACCACTCTCCCAAATTCATCACTTCTTAATCCTAATTTGAATTCCGTGTTGAACCTTTCTAAAAACATCCTTATCGTTTCAACCTTTGTCTCTCAGCATAGAATGGTTTCGGCCCCATTGGTATTCCCAGTACTTGTATTATTCTTTTTGGAGTTATTTTGATAACCCCGCCATTTGGCAATGTGATCTCCAATTCACATTCAAATGTGTTAAGATGAAGTATGGTAGTCTTGAAGGGATTTTTGTGAATGGGAACTCGAGTAATGTTCCAAATCCCATTTGTCTTACTCTTTCTCTTCTCTTTGGGCTCAGTTTATGCGTAGCGTCATAAAATGGTTGTACAGTTGTCTTTGCTCTCAACGACTTGAATCATTTTCCTCTCTCTTCATCCCCTTCATCTTCCATTTTTTTCTTTCCCTTATCCTAACCTTCTTTTCCTCATCAACAAAATCTTCATCATCCGTTTCATCCTCATCTTCCATTGTTTTATTCGCTTTCTTCTTAACAACCTTCTTCTTTTTTTCAACTTCCTTTTTCTCTTTTTCAACCCTTTTTCTTTTACCAACAACTGTTGCTTCTATCTGTTGCTTTTTCTTTTCCTTTTTGTTATTGTTTTTCTTTGTCTCTTCTTCTTTCTCTTCTAACCGTTGCTTCTTGGCAACGCTTCTTGTTGTTGCACTCGGCGATTCTTTTGCTGTTCTTTTCTTCTTTTCAACCTTCTCCACACATCCTTTTGTCTTCTTTTTTGCAGCCTTTTCTTCTTCATTCCCTTCTTTTCCCTTCTTAACAACCTTCTTCTTTTTTGCAACAATCTTTTTTCTTTGTTGCACATGTTTTGGTTCATCCATATTTGTTTGATCCTGTGCAACAACTATCGCTGATTCTGGTGATATCACAGGTATGCCTTCAACGGTTGTTGGTGTTGATGTTGGTGTGCCTTCAGGTGATATCACAGGTGATGCTTGACTTATTGGTGTAACGTATCTTGCTGGATTTGATTTTGTGGGTGTTGTTGAGGGTGTTGATGTTTCTGTTGTATCTGTTTTTTTTCTTTTTTATGATGGTCTTTTGACTTTTCATTTCTTGGGCTTGTTTTTTTGTTCTTCTGTGTCTTATTTCTGAATGCATACCTGCACAAAACAAATCCCAATTAAAACATTCTACTGCAAGTATACATACACATTCTACTGAATGTGTATGTATCACTGGTGATATAACACAGAAGCTAAATGTCAAATCAAGTACGCCGCATACATTCAGGTTTTTATCACAGTTAATTCTTCTAAAGGAGACATACTTATATGTTACAATATACCTTTAATTTTATCAATCTCTAGAGATAATTTCAAAAATGCGCTAGTCTTCAGAACTGCATATACAATTTTTTTTTAGATAGTTACATAGTGTATGCAATTTTTATCTGTAAAGCTTTGTTAACATAAATCAAAGAGAGGTAGATTTCAAAGTAAAAGTTTCCAGGTATAAAGGTCAGAGTATTTTCCGTTCGGAGATAAGAAAAATAAAAGTAACTGATATCTGCAGACGATGCGCCGTATCCAAAAAGTTGGATACGCCGTATCTTATAATCGTTAAAATTAAATCAGACTTTTATTCAGAAAATAGATACGCCGCTTTAGAAATTAGAATGCGCCGTATCTGTTTTAATTATCAAAAATCGATATACTTATAAAAATTAAGTGCGTCGTATTAACAAAAGTTAATGCGCCGTATTTTCGTTACGTTTCAAAATATAAGATTTTTGATTCAGAGGATGCGCCGTATCGATAAAAATCGATGCGCCGTATCTGTTTAATAATTCGCAAACTGTTTTTAATTAAAATAATAGATACGCCGTATCTGCTAGAGCAGATGCGTCGTATCGCGTTAACGTTTAGAATTTTTTTTTATTAAAAACAGATACGCCGTATCTTAGGGAAAAGATGCGTCGTATCGCTTTATCGCTTAGAAAAATTCTTATTAAAAACAGATACGCCGTATCTTGGGGAAAAGATGCGTCGTATCGAATTAATTAAACGCGTTGTATTTTATAAAAATTGAACGCAATACGCCGTATCTGAGAAATCAGATGCGCCGTATCGTTCGATTTAGCTCAGTACAACGATAGCAGAAAACAAAAATTACGAAAAATAAAAACAAATAAAAACACACAAACGAAAATAAACACAAATAAAAGCAAACAAATAACACACAAAAACAGAAAATATGCAAAATAGTACAATGAATGCAAATTAAACTAATACACAACAAAATTAGCGGTTAGATAAAAAATTAAAACCTAATTAAAATACTAATCAAATTAACAGATAATAACAATTCACTCCCCGGCAGCGGCGCCAAAAACTTGATGTGCTGCGTGTGTCGTTGCGGTTTAGCAGTTTTAATGCCTAATCAAGTTTTAAATTTATATTTAGCCGACTTATCAATAACACACACACCTAACGAGCAGTGTACCCGGTCAGTATGAATATAATGGTAAGTAGAGTGTCGATCACTAAGAGTGGAACGTATTATCTAGTTATTCTAATCAGTATTTTAATATATTAAGTTAGTTATACAATCTAATCTAACGCAAGGGGGGTTCAGCCTGAGAGACTGGCACGATTTGGTTGCAATTAAATAATAAACTAAACCAATAGGCACGAATCAGCAAGTAGCACACACGTACACAGATAAATACTCGAGACAATAAGAGGGCTGTCCTTATGATAAGTAGTTTGTCACTTGTTTTATTGCTAGTGTTATATGAAGTGTATAGTTCGATGCAACGCACCGAGATTAAGTCCTTTCTCGTTGGTTCTAATCTTATCGGCGAGTAAACCCTTAATGATTACTTATGACTATCCCGTTTATCTTTCTCCTACTTTTCTACAGACCATAGAATACATAGGCATCTAATAAACAGGCGAGGGCAGAGGCATGGCGACCCGATCAACGCTCAGCTAGCCACAGAGGTTATCAATGCACTAATAAAAGTCACCAATGACACTAACATATAAACTTTAATTGATGAGAAAGTAGTTTTAAGGGAGTGCAACCTTTCCGTTGTCACGTTACACAAGCCACCAATCTTGATGAATTAAAGTTTACTAACACAATAAAACAAAACTACTTAATGAATTAAACACATGCAGAACCTTCTTACAGCTCTTGTATCTTTGATTTGGGTGTGTCTTGTGCTGCTGCCTTGACTGAATTCGTCCTAGGTTTCTGGTCTTCGGTCTTCGGTTATAATATATGTCGTACGAAATTCGTCTGGTCTTGGGGTATTTATAGTTTCTGTCTGAGGGTGAGATGCGGCGCATCCAGTAAGTAGATGCGGCGCATGTACTTAACTTCGCGTGGGGTCCAAGATTATAATATTCAGGAATATTCGTACACCGCCAGAAGATGCGGCGTATCTTCATCTTTGGATGCGGCGCATGTCCTCTTGTATCTTGGATCGTATCTGGTGAGATCTTGATAGTGATGCGGCGCATGTGATAAGTGAGATGCGGCGCATCTGGAGCAGATTTGACTTGATCTTGTCCATTTCAGTAGACTCTTCACTTTATGCATGTTTTGCTCCATAATTAGTCCAAAATCGCCAAGTTTCACCAAATGCTTGTTTTCAACTGAGAATTACAAAAGTAAACGATTAAGTATCAATCCTCATACATAATATAGTAAAACAAGTCAAATTAATAGGATAAATGATAGTAATAAAATGTACTTATTTGAGTTCATCAAATATCCCCCCACTTGAACTTTACTTGTCCCCAAGTAAACCTTAGATTAAAACTTATGAAAATGTATCCTAAAAGATATTAGGATTTATTTTTATATTTAAGCATGTATTCGTCTTTTGTCATAATTACACAACTAAACACTTAACGAATTAGAAGTAGAATAAAATATTTCGATAAAAGCAAATCTAATCGTTTAACTGTCCAGTCGCGACGAATATTCTATCATAAGCTTGGCAAGTATACACATCTCCACCACTAAAGCTAAGGAATAACAAGTCTAAAGTGGTAAAAAGGGTTTTTAGGCTTAAGGGTTAATTATTCTTAATCTCTATCGATCTCAAATTCCAGAAAAGGCGACAAAATCACAAATACATGATCGAATCCACGAACACGATACTTGCAATTGCTCAAATCCTTAACTCGAATAGGCTAAAGATAGGTCAAAACTTCACCAATAATAATATATCAAAAAGGGCGACAAAATCATAAATACATAGCCGAATCCACGACTACGATACTTAAGATTGCTCAAATCCCTAATCTCAATAAATCAAAGGTTTGGTTGGATAAAGAATAATACAGGGTATGGATAATATTTGGGATATAAATTGGTGTAAAATTAAAAATAAACAAAACAAATAGATTAAAATCCTAAGTGTGGTTAATCACTATCCCAACCATCCCATGAATAAGACTCATATCATCGAATAACTCACGCTTTAACACTTGAAACACATGCTTTAGGTAGACACGAATTATACTCAACAAGATCTTAATCAAAGAATAAACCTTAGTTGACGTTCCCATAACTGCCAACTCCCATTCAATCCATAGATATAATATACAACAAATAGTGGTGATATCGACCACTTACATAACTTTACATCGTTGGTTTATCAATCTTCAAACTTTTTTCTTTTTCTTTTCTTATTTTTTCGATTTTTTTTTTTTTTTTTTTTTTTTTTTTTTTTTTTTTTTTTTTTTTTTTTTTTTTTAAGCATAAACATAGATGTGTAAAATTTCACCACATCACTATAACAATAATTCTGGATAATTTTTCCATACTTTTCATGACTTCAGAAATAACGGTAATAGTGAAAGCAGTAAACACACGAAAAATAAACTCAAAAATATACAATATTTACTTTCACTCCAATTGCATTGTGCAATTTCCCGACCTAACCAAAGATAATGAATTATGCACACGAACACAGGTAATGTAAGGAAACACAATTTGCCTATAGCAATTAACCAACCACGGATTCTAATCTACAGGGTAGGCTAAGGTGTAAGGGTGTAACGAAACATTTTAAACATTGGTGTAAGAAACGAAAGGAATGGCTCTGAGTGTTTTTCTAGGGGTATCTTACTCTAAAAGTGAGAGTAACAAAAGGGTTATTGTCATAACTCGTAATTCCAGGCCATTTTTCCGAACCTCGACAATTTACTATTCACGAGTTACTATTCATTTTTACTATTCACTGGCACTATTCATTCCAAAATTTTTATTTCATATTCTCGTAAGTTAAACTATTTTAATGATAACCCGAGATTTTGGCACTCGTCGGATAATTTCTGCAAGAATCACGAAACCGTGTCCGAGATTTACCTTAAGGTTTAAACATCATTTAGGCATCCCGATATGTCCAAACAACATTACCAACAAGAGAAATATATGTTTTCCACCTTCCGTGACATTTTCATGAATTTAGGAATTTTAGGATACCCGGTTTTAAGTTTTGTGACTTTACGACTTACAGTTAGCAATTAACGGGACCAAAACCCACTCCGTATGTCAAAGATAAATATTCAACCTAAAATATCTAGATATTTCCTCAAAAATATCTAGATATTTCGAAAATATAGTGAAATTACCATTATACCCTTTCATTGAAATTACCAAAATGCCCTTGGACTATATAAAGTCTAAACTAGCTTCTTTTTTTCACAAAAAAATCACAAACTTTCTCTCTTTCTCTCCTACATCCCACGGCAGCAAGAACACAAGAGGAAGAACCCAAAAATTTTTCTAGTTCAAGTGTTTAACAAGTCTATTTTAACATCTTTGTTAGAGTTTTGAAATAAAAACTCCAAGGTTGTAGATCTTTTTCATCCAAACTCATTTAATCTTCAAGTAAGTTCAAGAACCTATTTTTATCATGTTATACTTTCATTTGATCCATGTGGTTATGAGTTTTCAAGTCATTATAGTTTAAAATGCAAGTTACTTATGTTTATGATACCACTTTTCTTTTAAACTATCTCTAAACACTAGATCTACTAGTTTTATTAACATCCTCATGAAACCCACCATTTTTGGTGATGATTAGGACCCATGACACCCTGAGAAGGTGTATGGTAGGATTGAGTACTTGTGGAGTTGATTTGAAGTAGTTTGGTTAAGTTTTGTACAAGTTATTAACTAAGAAAACCAAGTTTTGACAATATATATAGTTGCTGTCCCATTTTGCAAAACGTGGGAAACTCAGGGGCTAGGGTGTAATTTTGGACCAAAGATTTAGAAAATACTTTCAAAAACGAAGCTATGGGCGAAAGAACGGATTAAAACGAGTTTATAACGAAGAAGTTATGATTTTTCCAAGTTTAACGACGAAAAACTATTTTCTGAAAATACTACTTGCTGTTGGACGACATTCGACGGACAAAACGAGGCGTTAGACGTGATCTAGGAGGGCCGAGCTACTGAAAATATGTTAGTTCATGTTATGACGAACGCGTGGATATAAAGAACGTTGAAAACGGACTTGTAACGACCGAGATATGAATTTTTGAAAAGCCGACGAACTATACTTATTTTGACAGCATTATAACACATATATTTTCTAAGTGTAAAACTAGCAAGTCACTAAGTTCATGGCCGATTTTCTATATGATCGAGGCGCGTATGATCAAAAGTCAAATGAGACGACATGAAGATTATGTTACAAGGATTTCAAAAACGTCAAGTTCTATTCCTAACTCTTAACGTACAATATTTTGCGACTAGTTTTGCGAGGCCGTTTGGTCATATTTTCACAAGTTGTAAAAAGGGTTATTTTGCGACGAAACTATTTTATTTGGCGATAAAACATCAAACAAGGATCGTGGAGTGCCGTTTCAACATATTTACACGAAAAGTAGTTCATAACTTGCCGAGACGTCAAAAATGTAGTTTTCGACGATAAACATTATTTTCAAAACTAACGAGTGGTATCGTTAACATACGTATTTGCATGTGTAGCATTGTATCATTGCTTACGCTAGATCATATCATTCATAATAGGTCGCGGTTAGAGATCGAGCCTCATTTCATCTTATCCATTATTATCATTGTTGCTATCGCATCAGGTGAGTTTCATAGCCCCTACTTTATACGTTTTGAACTTTTGGGGGAGATACATGCTTAAACTGCTTGCTTACATACATGATTGTGTTAAACTTATTTGCGTTATTCTTGAAAGCAACTCGCGGACCTAAATATCTAACACTTGGGGTAGCCGTACAGTACATATCATGGACCTAAGTATCTAACACTTGGGGTAGCCGTACAGAACATATCATGGACCTAAGTATCTAACACTTGGGGTAGCCTTACAGTACATATCACGGACCTAAGTATCAAACACTTGGGGTAGCCGTACAGAACATATCACGGACCTAAGTATCTAACACTTGGGGTAGCCGAACATAAGGCTCCTCGTGAGCAACATAAGTCTCCTAGTGAGCAGCATAAGGTCTTCTAGTGATATAGAACGCATCTCGTATACTTACATGTCTTACTCAAGCTATATTTTAGCAGTGGGTTGTAAACACACAGGTTGCAAGTGTTGTTATGGGCGGGATTTGCAACTGAGTGGATTTACAATGCCTTTGCTGGGAAAATCTTATTTCAAATACTTTACTTGTTAAACAAACTCTATGAACTCACCAACCTCGTGTTGACACTTTAGCATGTATTTTCAGGAACTAAGCTATAGCACGCTACTGGAGGCTTTTGGCAGGGCATGGCATGGTCATAGAAGACTCTGATAAAACATTTGGGACCGCTTAACTTATTTTATGGGCCAACTTCCGCACCACTTTTCATAATGTAAATTTAACACTTTTGACTTCTCAAATATATTCTAAATGATTGATGTGAAAACCGTTCTTTACACTTGTGTTATGATACCAATTGATTTGCACCCCATCGATGTGTAAGCTTCCGCTGGACCCGATTTTGGGGGTGTGACAGTTATACGGGGGTTAACTAACCAGTGTAGTTAGCTAATAACACATAACATATAAGGCTATTTGGGTGTAATCCTAGAAATTTACCAATTT
This sequence comes from Artemisia tridentata subsp. tridentata, assembly GCA_021014915.2. Taxonomy (NCBI): domain Eukaryota; kingdom Viridiplantae; phylum Streptophyta; class Magnoliopsida; order Asterales; family Asteraceae; genus Artemisia; species Artemisia tridentata. Next base: position 359,296,225 of record CP139502.1, read on the forward strand.
AGACAAGTCGTTCCAATTATATAAAATAATACTTATTATGGTGGTCTCGAATAGTATACAAGCCAAGTTCTAAAGTTTACAAGTCACCGGCACACTCATAGATTTGTGAATTTTTAAAAATCACAATTTTTGAAAATAACGTCATGTGTGCAGCTATGTAACTTAGATCTTAAACAAAAAACATGCTAGAAAAATTTTAAATTTTGATATATTAAGCACATTTTAAGCATATTTTGAAAAGTTTAGGACAAGTAAATGTTAAGTGTTCTAATTCTCCAATCCCCCCACTTAAGTTAAACAACATCCTCGTTGTTTGTATAAAAGGTTAAAAACTAGAAAATAAAAGAATTAGAACAGAAAAACTCCCCTGAGATTTGCTCGGTATGATCCTCCATTAGTAGTAGAGCAAAAATCATCTTTCTTGTGGATTAGAACGTTTAAGCTTCATAATCGATGTATCCACAGGAAATGCAGGAATCTATAATACCACCAACACTTTTAAAACACACCTATTATAAGAAAGGTTCAAACTTGCATAATACATTAGTAGTTAGGTAAAAAATAAAACATAAAAATTAAAAATTAAAAATGAAAATCATCAGGTCAGTCGATACGCCGTATCTTATGGAAGAAGATACGCCGTATCGAGCCTAGAATAAATACGGATCAGAATAAAAGATGCGCCGCATCCTTAACCAGGGATGCGCCGCATTAAAAATAAACTGATAAAAAGTTTTAAATTCGAAAAGATATAAAATGCAGAAAAATTAAAATAAGATATGACCATTTGCAGGAGATGCGTCGCATCTCAGAATTGAGATGCGCCGTATCCTCTGCGGTCTGACTGACTCGACACAGAAAACAGAATAATAAAAAGATAAATCCGGGTTGTCTCCCGGTAAGCACTTGTCTTTATTCCAGAGTCTTCAAGTTAGACTCACGTTTAGCTCTTTAGTCCAATACGTCAGGTTCAAACTCCACCACCTCGTTCTCATTATCCTCAATTTTATTATCAAAGTATTTCTTCACACGTTGCCCGTTTACTTTGAATATATAGCCATTTTTATCGCATATTTCAATAGTTCCATATGGATACACTTTCTTGACAACGAACGGACCCGTCCATCTCGATTTAAGTTTACCAGGATACATCTTTAATCTAGAATTAAATAGTAGCACTTTTTCTCCAATAGTAAACGTTTTATCTCCACGTAACCTCGAGTCATGCCATCTTTTAGTTCTTTCTTTGTAGATCTTAGTATTTTTGTAGGCCTCATCTCTTAGTTCATAGAGTTCATTAAGTTCCATGAAACGGTTCTTCGTTGCAGCTTCCATATCCATATTACAATTAGTTAAAGCCCAATATGCACTTTGTTCAATTTCGACCGGTAGGTGGCATGCTTTTCCGTATACAAGACGAAATGGAGTGCATCCCGTTGGTGTCTTATAGGCTGTACGGAATGCCCATAAAGCATCATTTAACTTGTCAGACCACCCTTTCGGATTATATCCAGTCGTTTTTTCAAGAATTCGCTTAATAGCCCTATTGGTTACTTCAGTTTGCCCATTGGATTGAGGATGGTATGCGGTGGAAACCCTATGATATACTCCATATTTTTGCAAGGCTCTTCCCAGATGATGATTACAAAAGTGTGTTCCCCTATCACTAATCAATGCTTTAGGAATTCCAAATCTAGAGAACAAACTTTGTAAGAATTTAAGTACTACCTTGCTGTCGTTTGTTGGCAATGCTTGCGCTTCGACCCATTTTGATACGTAATCAACAGCAACCAAAATATATTTATTACCTCTAGATTCAGGAAACGGTCCCATGAAGTCCAATCCCTATATGTCGAAAACTTCACACACATGGATATAATTTTGTGGCATTTTGTTTCTTGATGTTATATTCCTGGATCGTTGACACGCATCACATCCTTTTATATAATCTTTTGCATCATCCAACATAGTGGGCCAATAAAATCCCGCATCAAGGATTTTTCTTCTTGTGACTACTGCACCGTGATGCCCCCCCGTTGGCCCTGAATGGCAATGTGCCAATATTGCTGGGATGTCATCACCATCTACACATCTTCGTAAAATATTGTCAGGACATAATTAAAAGGCATAAGGTTCATCCCAAATATACTCGCTAGCGCGAGTCAGAAACCTTCTTTTCTCATCGGATGTTAGCCCTTTTGGAATTTCATTTGCAACAATAAAGTTTATATAGTCGGCATACCATGGTCCATTATTATTGCTCTTAATTCCTACCATCATAAGGTGTTCATCAGGAAAGTCATCAGCTATTTCCCGTTCGTCAAGCACCTCCATATCAGGGTTTTCAAGTCTAGATAAGTGGTCAGCAGCTAGATTCTCGGCACCCTTTTTATCTTTAATTTCAATATCGAATCCTTGGAGCAATAAAACCCACCTGATAAGCCTTGGCTTGGCGTCCTGTTTATTGAACAAATACTTCAAAGCAGAATGGTCAGTGTAAACCATAGTTTTTGACAATATAAGATATGATCTAAATTTATCGAATGCAAAAACTACTGCTAAAAGTTCCTTTTCCGTGGTGGTGTAGTGTTCTTGGGCATTATTCAATATTTTGCTAGCATAATAAATTGGCTTAAATTTCTTATCTATCTTCTGACCAAGTACAGCTCCAACAGCATAATCACTAGAATCACACATTAGTTCAAAAGGTAAATTCCAATCCGGCGAAATTATAATAGGTGAGGAAGTTAGTTTTTCTTTAAGTATATTAAATGCCTTTTTGCAATCTTCAGAAAAATCAAACTTCGCATCTTTTAGCAATAATTGGGTCATAGGCCTAGATATCATTGAAAAATCCTTTATGAACCTACGATAAAATCCAGCATGCCCTAAAAAACTTCTAACACCTTTTACATTAGTGGGGTAAGGTAGTTTAGCAATTACATCTATTTTAGCTTTATCGACTTCTATACCTTTCCCAGAAATCTTATGTCCTAACACAATTCCCTCTCTAACCATAAAGTGACATTTTTCCCAATTAAGAACAAGGTTAGTTTCTTCACACCTAGCAAGCATTTTATCAAGTTTAAATAGACAATCACTAAATGAGTTACCGAACACCGAGAAGTCGTCCATGAAGACTTCCATGAAGTCTTCTACCATATCATGGAAGATAGCCGTCATACAACGTTGGAAAGTAGCAGGGGTGTTGCATAGTCCGAACGGCATTCTCCTATAGGCGAAGGTTCCATAAGGGCAGGTGAAAGTCGTCTTCTCTTGATCCTCAGGGGCAATTGGTATTTGGAAGAAACCTGAAAAACCATCTAAAAAGCAATAATAATCATGACCTGATAGTCTTTCTAACATTTGATCAATAAATGGAAGAGGGAAGTGATCTTTTCGCGTAGCATCATTGAGTTTGTGGTAGTCGATGCAAACTCTCCATCCGGTAACAGTTCTTGAAGGGATTAGCTCATTGTCGTCATTGAGTACTACCGTCATTCCTCCCTTTTTTGGTACGACGTGGATAGGACTGACCCACGAGCTATCGGAAATTGGGTAGATAAGTCCCGAGTCAAGTAACTTCACAATTTCGTTTTTCACCACATCTTGGACTTTTGGGTTCAAACGCCTTTGAGGTTGGATAACTGGTTTGAATTCATCCTCCATAAGGATTTTATGTGTACAAAATGACGGGCTAATTCCCTTAATATCAGACATACTCCACGCTAATGCTCCTTTTCGTTTATACAGTACCTGCAAAAGTGATTCCTTTTCTTTTGGCGTTAAATCAGATGCAATAATAACGGGCGAATTAGTGTTCCCATTTAGATAGGCATACTCCAAAGTAGAAGGGAGATCCTTAAGCACAGGTTTAACATTATCAATTTCAGTAGCACTAGCGGAATAAACTTGTTCTTTAACTATATCGCTGCTGTCATCAGATAGATGCGCCGCATCGATATTTTCGATGCGCCGCATGGCGTTAAATACAGCAGAGCCAGTAGCTAAATCATCACCAATAGTATTCTCTTCAACTTGATCTTCTATAGCAATTGTGTTTTCAAGATTTTTAAGCAGAAAAGAATCAAGTAAATTACTTTTTAACAATTTCTGAGTAAATTGATTAATCGTGTCATCAGAAACATCGATATTATAGCATTCATCGTCATCGGAATTATCTTTACTCATAGATTGTTCCATGTTAAACTCAACCTCATCTTTTCCTATGGTAAGAGTTATCTTTTTATTAAAAACATCAATTATGGCCCTAGCAGTGGCTAAAAATGGTCGTCCTAATATTATAGGAGTTCTAGAATTTTCAGGCATATCGAGGATAACAAAGTCGATAGGTAATTCAAATTTATCAACTTTTATTAATATATTTTCAGCTATTCCTAATGGGTATTGTATGGACCTATCAGCTAGTTCTAAGCACATCCTAGTAGGTTTTGGTTCACCAAGACCTAATTTATCATACATAGAAGAGGGCATAAGACTTATACTAGCTCCTAGGTCGGCTAAAGCATTTTCAATATGCAAAATTTTAATTTGACAAGGAATAGTGAAACTCCCTGGATCTTTTTCTTTAGACGGAAGTTTGTTGAGCAATGCAGCTGAGCTCCTTTTCCCCATTGTAATTGTGCAAGCCTCTTCAAGTTTAGACTTGTTTGTAAGCAAGCTCTTCAGATATTTAGCATATTTTGGCATTTGCACCAGGGCTTCCATAAATGGTATGCTTAGCTGCAGCTGCTTGAGATTCTCCGGGAATTTCTTTTGATAGGCATCTTCCTTCTCTTTCCTTACCCTATGTGGGAAAGGCAGTGTTGATAGTTGAGGTTCGACAGAAGGTTCTTCTCTAATTACCGGTTCTGGATCACTCTCTTTTGGTTGCTCTTGCTCAGGTGATAAAGATTCAGGGGAAATCTTGTTTGTATCGTCATCCTCGGGTGTCTCTCCGATTTGAAAGGTTGACTTTCCGCCTCTAGTTGTAATCCCTTTCAAGTCTTGCCTTACCAAAAGAACCCTGTTAAGCACCGTTGACAATTGGTGCACTTCAATTGCCAATCCATAAATCATGTTGTTTTGTTCCTTTAGTAACAGCTCATGACTGCCTTTGAATTCATTAATAAAGTTTCTTGCTTCATGATGTTCTTTTTCATTGGCTTGAGCGATTAGTAGTGCAAACTCTTCCATGGTAAGATTTCTTCGGGGTCTTCCGAACAAGTTGGGGAAAATATCGAACATTGTTCCTGAAAATCAATGAGAGGTAGATTTCAAAGTAAAAGTTTCCAGGTATAAAGGTCAGAGTATTTTCCGTTCGGAGATAAGAAAAATAAAAGTAACTGATATCTGCAGACGATGCGCCGTATCCAAAAAGTTGGATACGCCGTATCTTATAATCGTTAAAATTAAATCAGACTTTTATTCAGAAAATAGATACGCCGCTTTAGAAATTAGAATGCGCCGTATCTGTTTTAATTATCAAAAATCGATATACTTATAAAAATTAAATGCGTCGTATTAACAAAAGTTAATGCGCCGTATTTTCGTTACGTTTCAAAATATAAGATTTTTGATTCAGAGGATGCGCCGTATCGATAAAAATCGATGCGCCGTATCTGTTTAATAATTCGCAAACTGTTTTTAATTAAAATAATAGATACGCCGTATCTGCTAGAGCAGATGCGTCGTATCGCGTTAACGTTTAGAAATTTTTTTTATTAAAAACAGATACGCCGTATCTTAGGGAAAAGATGCGTCGTATCGCTTTATCGCTTAGAAAAATTCTTATTAAAAACAGATACGCCGTATCTTGGGGAAAAGATGCGTCGTATCGAATTAATTAAACGCGTTGTATTTTATAAAAATTGAACGCAATACGCCGTATCTGAGAAATCAGATGCGCCGTATCGTTCGATTTAGCTCAGTACAACGATAGCAGAAAACAAAAATTACGAAAAATAAAAACAAATAAAAACACACAAACGAAAATAAACACAAATAAAAGCAAACAAATAACACACAAAAACAGAAAATATGCAAAATAGTACAATGAATGCAAATTAAACTAATACACAACAAAATTAGCGGTTAGATAAAAAATTAAAACCTAATTAAAATACTAATCAAATTAACAGATAATAACAATTCACTCCCCGGCAGCGGCGCCAAAAACTTGATGTGCTGCGTGTGTCGTTGCGGTTTAGCAGTTTTAATGCCTAATCAAGTTTTAAATTTATATTTAGCCGACTTATCAATAACACACACACCTAACGAGCAGTGTACCCGGTCAGTATGAATATAATGGTAAGTAGAGTGTCGATCACTAAGAGTGGAACGTATTATCTAGTTATTCTAATCAGTATTTTAATATATTAAGTTAGTTATACAATCTAATCTAACGCAAGGGGGTTCAGCCTGAGAGACTGGCACGATTTGGTTGCAATTAAATAATAAACTAAACCAATAGGCACGAATCAGCAAGTAGCACACACGCACACAGATAAATACTCGAGACAATAAGAGGGCTGTCCTTATGATAAGTAGTTTGTCACTTGTTTTATTGCTAGTGTTATATGAAGTGTATAGTTCGATGCAACGCACCGAGATTAAGTCCTTTCTCGTTGGTTCTAATCTTATCGGCGAGTAAACCCTTAATGATTACTTATGACTATCCCGTTTATCTTTCTCCTACTTTTCTACAGACCATAGAATACATAGGCATCTAATAAACAGGCGAGGGCAGAGGCATAGCGACCCGATCAACGCTCAGCTAGCCACAGAGGTTATCAATGCACTAATAAAAGTCACCAATGACACTAACATATAAACTTTAATTGATGAGAAAGTAGTTTTAAGGGAGTGCAACCTTTCCGTTGTCACGTTACACAAGCCACCAATCTTGATGAATTAAAGTTTACTAACACAATAAAACAAAACTACTTAATGAATTAAACACATGCAGCACCTTCTTACAGCTCTTGTATCTTTGATTTGGGTGTGTCTTGTGCTGCTACCTTGACTGAATTCGTCCTAGGTTTCTGGTCTTCGGTCTTCGGTTATAATATATGTCGTACGAAATTCGTCTGGTCTTGGGGTATTTATAGTTTCTGTCTGAGGGTGAGATGCGGCGCATCTTGTAAGTAGATGCGGCGCATGTACTTAACTTCGCGTGGGGTCCAAGATTATAATATTCAGGAATATTCGTACACCGCCAGAAGATGCGGCGTATCTTCATCTTTGGATGCGGCGCATGTCCTCTTGTATCTTGGATCGTATCTGGTGAGATCTTGATAGTGATGCGGCGCATCTGGAGCAGATTTGACTTGATCTTGTCCATTTCAGTAGACTCTTCACTTTATGCATGTTTTGCTCCATAATTAGTCCAAAATCGCCAAGTTTCACCAAATGCTTGTTTTCAACTGAGAATTACAAAAGTAAACGATTAAGTATCAATCCTCATACATAATATAGTAAAACAAGTCAAATTAATAGGATAAATGATAGTAATAAAATGTACTTATTTGAGTTCATCACATCACAATCTCTCAATTAACAAATAAAACTCAAATAAGTACATAATCATCACATGCATCACAGTATCACATCAAAAATCAACAAAAAAATACACAAAAATATTCATATGTAGCAATAAAATTCATAAATAAGTACAAAATCACTAGAAATACAAATAAAACAACTAATTAATTAGTCGGAAGCATCGTACCTTCATCATAAGACTCAATAGGTTCATTTTCAATCCTTTTTTTTTGTGGATCAGCTTGTGCACTCGATGATTCTTGCATTTTTGTGTTATTTTTATGATTTTAACGGTTAAAAACGGTTAGTTTTGATTATTTTATAGTAGGTTTTTTAATGGTGGTTAGAGAGAGAAAATGAGTTTTTTGTTATAGAGAATTTGTTGAAAGTGAAAGGTCGAGGGTGGGGTTGGTGGGGTAAGTTTGCTGAATTGGCAAAAGTGGTCCCTCCATTTTTTTTAATCTTAAAACGTGTCTTTTTTATTCAACAATTGGGAATCATCCCTTGGCTTTTTTGAAACTTTTTTTGACACAGACTTGTAAAAGGAAAACTATGACTCAAATCAATTTGACACTTAATAAAAAATGAGCCTAAAAATTAAGCTGTTAAACAGACTACTAATACTTGTGATATTATTAGTTTAATTGGTTTATGTATAGACTTTTTTATTGATTTTATATCACTTGTGATATTATTCTTTTAATTGGTTTATGTATAGACTTTTAAGCTTGTTTTTTTGGCTAAATACTTGTTGTTACACTAGCCCAATAAAGAAAAATAATTTGGGCTTAATGAACAGCCCAAAAAGTTTGCATAAACTGTAGTTACCTATATACATTATGAGGTATCACCCGTGATATAAAATAATATACTAGGTATCACCTGTGATACATACAAAATCACACATTCATTAGTACTGTTAGTTGGTTTTAATGTTGTTCAATGGAGCTTAGTATTGTTGGTTATCTTGGTTACTGCTCCTACTTACATTATTAGTAGTGCTGCTTGTTGAAAAGACTTTGTGATATCGGAAGACACATGCAGCAAGATTTTTTTTGTTTTGGTTTATTTGTTCTTAAAAGGTTAAAGGCTTGTATTTTTTTACTGATTGAAATTATGAGTTTTACTCATTGGTGCATTTTTTATTTTTTATTTTTGTGATTTTATGGAATACTTTGACATTTATCACTTGTGATAAAGCATTAAACTGTTTTGGCTAAGTTATTAGGTATCACCTGTGATACAAAATAACATATTAGTTATCACCTGTGATACAAAAAAACATATTAGTTATCACCTGTGATATATACAAAATCACACACTGGTAATATACAAAATGTAATGCCCCGTGACCAAAAACAGTAAAAAACGTGAAAATTTTTCGCAAAACTGACACCCGAAACTGACACCCTGTTACTCTTTCGCATGCTGACAAAAATTTACACATAATTAGACCTTGAGACTATTTTTAAATGAAACTAGACTCAATTACCTTCAAAACGATAGGTAGCACGACCCGTTTCGACTTACGAATTAAAAGATATGAATTTTTGAAAACTGCCAAACCTGGACTGTTGGATAGATGCGCCATATCCCAAAAAGGAGATGCGCCGTATCACCTGATACGCCATATCTTAAAAAGGAGATGCGCCGTATCACCTCTACACAAACTGTCCAGAAATTTTGGACTGACCTACTGTCTCATTTTTGCATTTTCAAAATCCTCGGCCGAAACTCCGACCTCCCGGACTCGAAACTTGACGAAACTTTCCAGAAGCCTTTAGTATGTCCATAAGATTATTTTCATGCAAAAACATCTCCCGTTTGACCACCCAAGTTATTACCTCAAAATTGGACGGGTTATGCATAAAACCCATTTCGACCCATTGACACACAAAACCACTTAGACCACTTCATTTACCCACCATATTCAATCAACACCTATAACTTATCATACTCAACCTGTCTCAAACATCCATGACCCGTTCAAACCCAAAGTGGGTAAAAACTAGCTTATACCAAACACTCTCTTAAACTAACTTTCATAACACACTTTTTATGCAAAACACACAACTACTACATATTCTTTTGGACTCATACACAACTTAACATTTCTAACATATTGAAAGAGTGTTGGTACAACGTCATGACCCGTAACTTCCCAAAATGGGTGGATTTGGCTATTTGCCAAACTCCCCTATAAAGTTTGACTACAACCATAACCATTACCATATGAACATCATAACTTATACACAAACTTGACCCTTGACCTAAACATGAACAAAGACCATATATGACCACAAGACCGTGGATAACAAAATGACCACAAGGATTGAAGTATACCAAAACACGACAAGACACTTCGGGGCTTCCAACTTCAATATGCTTGGTCCAAAAGAGTACGGTCTTCTACTACATAATCACTTACACCTTTTCCTTACCTTTGCTAGATCCTTCGGTACCTATCAAGAAACATCACAACTAAACATGTATGCGAAACGCTTAGTAAGTACATGGCATAACAAGCTGAACATCATAAATCATACATAACCATAACTAGTCTAACCACTAGTTAAGCTAGCGATATAGGGGCACTTACCTCACGCCAATATAGTCGGCCTAAACACGATCAACCCGTAAGGTTGAACCTCAACCCATAGTTAGCCTGACGACTAACTAAGCTACACCTAGTGATGGATCCATAACTAGCTAACTCGCACCCTATACCCTATCCTTCACCATTACCATGTAATTAAACATGATAAAGATAACAATATAAACCATTATCATACCAAGATATGATAAAGCTAACAAGAACATGTTATGGCCAATATACTTACCTTAATTCACAATACCACTTTACTAGCAATGCCTTCCAATCTTCCTATTTGCTTCCTACAACACAATCATCTCAATTTAAGGCTAATTTCAACATTACCATGATACACTATAAATCTTTAACCTTTTTACAAAAACTCATCATAAACCCTAATTAACAAATTTAGGGATAACACTTACTTGAGATGGAAAATGCAAATTAAGACTTCCTAGTGTCTTGGAATCACTTGAAGATGATTAAGATAGCTTGAAAAATAACAATGGAGTTCCCTCCTTTTTCCCTTTCCTGGACCGATCTATAGTTATACTCCTTACACACTCTCAACTTTTCTAGACTTTACTCAATTATTCTAATGACTAATATTTAACTAATAAACTTTGCCCATATGGCAAGATTAGTCATCCAAGTTTTCTTTCTTTCTAAATAGATCACACATATTTATCACTTAACACATAAAACATAATACATAACTTATTATATACTTATTTAGTACCTTACCGGGATATGGGTGTAACAATTCTCCCCTCCTTAAAATAAGATTTCGTCCTCGAAATCTACTATTGAAATAAATGAGGATACTCATTCCTCATCTTCTCCTCTAGCTCCCATATAATGCTTGTACCTTTACGATGTCTCCATTGCACCTTCACTAACGGAATTTCTTTGTTTCGAAGTTGCCTCACTTTCCTTCCTAAGATTGCTTCCGGTTCATCCTTTTGTGAAATCAAATCCGGATCAATTTCGATATCATCTAAAGTGACTACACTAGCCTCATCCGCTAGACATTTCCTCAAGTACGACACATGGAAGGTATTATGAATACCTCTCATTTCTTCGGGCAATTCCAACACATAAGCCACCTCGCCAACACGTTTCAAAATTTTAAACGGCCCTATAAACCGCGGACTTAATTTCCCTTTGTTTTTAAACCTAAAAACGCCTTTCCACGGAGAAACTTTTAGCATAACCATATCACCTACCTCGAATTCTATTGGCCTTCTTCGATTATCGGCATAACTTTTCCACCTATCTTGTGCCACCTTAAGTCTTGCTCAAATCATCTCAACCTTTTTCGTCGTTGCCAACACTATATCCGTGCTAGCCAATTCCCTCCTTCCAGCTTCTTCCCAACATACGGGCGTCCTACACTTTCTACCATAGAGCATCTCATAGGGTGGCATGCCTATACTAGCATGATAACTATTATTGTAGGCGAACTCAACCAAGGGTAAATGGTCGTCCCAATTACCTCCAAAGTCAATCATGCAAGCTTGAAGCATATCTTCTAAAGTTTGAATCGTTCTCTCTCTTTGCCCGTCGGTTTGAGGATGAAAAGCCATGCTCATATGAAGTTTCGTACCTAACTCTTCTTGGAAATCTTGCCAAAAATTTGAAGTGAAACGCACATCTCTATCGGAAACTATGGAAATAGGTACTCCATGACGCGCGACTATCTCGCTAACATAAATCTTTGCTAACTTATGAACAGGCATATTCTCCCTAATCGGAATAAAATGAGCACTCTTAGTTAAACGATCGACCACTACCCAAATTGTATCATTCTTCTTCTTCGTCTTTGGCAATTTCGTAATGAAGTCCATAGTAATCTTCTCCCACTTCCAAACTGGAATGTCTAAGGGTTGGACTTTCCCATACGTCTTTTGGTGTTCGGCTTTCACCTTCAAACAAGTTAAGCTTCTTTCTACGTACTTCACGCAATCTCTTTTCATACCCGGCCACCAATAGTTTCTTTTCAAATCAAGGTACATTTTCGTAGCTCCCGGATGAATAGAATACTTCGATTTATGGGCTTCTTCCAAAAGTAATTCTTTAATGTCGCTTCGAAACGGAATGTAAACTCTCCCATACCGTGTCTTAATTCCTCGGCTGTCTTCTTCAAGATGAGAAATGTGAGAAGTGATACGTTCTTTCTCCTGATTCTCTTCTTTTAACGCTTCCTCCTGAGCTAACTTAATTCTATCGAAAAGATCAGATGTAATAATCATTCTCAAGGAGTGAATCCGTGTAACATCACTTCGACCCTGACGACTTAGCGCATCCGCTACAACATTCGACTTACCCGGATGGTAGCGAATTTCACAATCATAATCTTTCAGCAAGTCTAACCACCTACGTTGCCTCATATTCGGATCCTTCTTATCAAGAAAATACTGAAGACTTCTATGGTCGGTGTATATTATGAACTTCACACCATATAAATAATGTCTCCAAATCTTCAAAGCAAAGACTACGGCCGCAAATTCAAGATCATGAGTCGGATATTTCTCTTCGTGCTTCTTTAGTTGTCTTGAAGCGTAAGCAATCACTTTACCCCTTTGCATAAGGACACATCCAAGACCGGAATAAGATGCATCACTATAGACCACCATGTCTTCGGTTCCCTTCGGTAAAACTAAGATCGGTGCTTCACACAACCTCTTTCGTAAAGTACGGAAGGCTTCTTCTTGCTTCTCGCCCCACACAAAAGGAACATTCTTCTTGGTGAGTTCGGTTAACGAAGATGAAATTTTGGAGAAGTCTTGAATAAACCGTCGATAATAAGCCGCGAGTCCTAGAAAACTTCGTATTTCACCAACGTTCTTCGGCGCTTGCCCATTCATCACGGCCTCGACCTTTGACGGGTCAACTTTAATACCATCGGGATTAATAACATGACCAAGGAACTGAACTTCTTGCAACCAAAATTCACATTTCGAGAATTTAGCATACAATCTTTCTTTTCTCAACGTTTCAAGGATTTCTCGAAGATGTAGTTCATGTTCTTCCTTGCTCTTAGAATAGATAAGGATATCATCGATGAACACTATAACGAATTTATCCAACATCGGTCTACATACACGGTTCATGAGATCCATGAAAACCGCAGGCGCATTCGTAAGACCAAAGGGCATGACCGTAAACTTGTAATGTCCATAACGGGTCCTAAAAGCCGTCTTAGGAATATCTTCTTCTCGAACCTTCAACTGATGATAACCCGAACGGAGATCAATCTTTGAAAACCACTTCTCACCTTGAAGCTGATCAAATAGATCATCTATTCTTGGCAAAGGGTATACATTTTTCACCGTGACTTTGTTCAATTCACGGTAATCAATGCAAATCCGCATACTACCGTCTTTCTTTTTAACGAACAGAATCAGAGCTCCCCACGGTGAGCTACTAGGGCGAATAAAACCCTTGTCAAGTAACTCTTGGAGTTGGCTCATTAACTCTTTCATCTCGGGCGGAGCAAGACGATAAGGAGTTTTAGCAATAGGAGTAGCACCTGGAACAAGATCAATACGGAACTCAACCTGTCTGTCGGGTGGAATACCTGGCAAATCTTCTGGAAATATATCACGGAATTCATTAACAATCGGAACGTCTTCGATACTTTTCTTCTCAAAACTCGTGTCTACCACGTGCGCCATAAAGGCAAGACAACTACGTGATAAATATTTCCTAGCCTTCATTACGGAACATAATTTTAACTCGCCTTCCCTTTTATCATCGTAGATCATCATTTCTCTACCGCTAGGATTTAAAACTCGAACGATCTTTTGTCTACATAGGATGGCAGCATGGTGTTTACCCAACCAATCCATACCGATGATAATGTCAAACTCTCCAAGCATTATGGGAATTAGATCAATCATAAAAACGCTCTCATCAATCTCTATCTCTACATTTCTATACACACTAGACACCACAACAACTTTACTATCGGCAATTTCAACTTCTACGGGTGTCGAAAGTTTATCTAGAGGAGTGGACAATTCCTTACTAAAACTATAAGATACAAAGGACACGCTTGCGCCCGAGTCATACAAAACACGAGCGGGTTTAGAATTAACGAGAATTATACCTGTGACAACATCTGAACCCGACTTCGCTTCTTCGGCACTCATCTGATAAACACGAGCTGTAGGCCTCGGAACCTCAACCTTTTCTCCTTTAATCGGTTTAAACGGCTTCGCTTGCTTAGGATTGGCCTTAGGACATTCACTTACCTTATGTCCTTCTTCGTTGCACCCATAACATATTACCAAAGGCTTGGTGCAATTCTTGCTAATATGGCTAGTATCCCCACATTTATAACATCCCTTCATCCCAGATTTACATTCTCCCATATGGTTCTTACCGCATCTATTACACTTAGGAGGTAACTTCCCTGTGTTGTCCTTCTTTGTGAAATCAAACCTGCCTCGCTTACCAAATGTTGATGATTGCTCTTGCTTCCTTTTTAAGTCTTTCTTCTCTTTACTTTTCATCCTATCTAAATCCGCCTCACGAGTACGCGCTCTACTTAGAAGATCATCCGTGGTAGTACACTTGAAAGGTGATACTATTGTACGAATTTCATCCTTGAGCATCCTTTGAAATTTATCAACTTTAAGCCTTTCGTTGTTAAGATACTCCGGGCAATATTGCACCATGTCACAAAACCTTCCCCACAACTCGTTCACCGATTCATCCGTTGGCACAAGAGTGTGGAATGCTTCTCTTATTTTATCAATTTCCTCCGCGGGAGCATACTCTTTCATGAACACTTCCTTAAATTGATCCCAAGTGCACGATTCTCTCCAAGCACTACCCTTATCGTTTGCCTTGCCTTCCCACCATACTTTAGCCCGTTCACGAAGGTAATTAGTAGCAAAGTTCACCTTATCCTGATGCGTGGGTTTTGCAACCTTACAACAGGTTTTACCTCTCGAGGGATCTCAAGAGGCTTACAACCCCACCAGGCAGTGTACCTGACCGATGTAGTATAGTGTAGTGGTAAGTACGGGGGATTGATCGTTCTCCACAGAGAATAGTGTTCGTTAGGTATGAAAGACTACTCTAATTAGGTCTAAGGGTTGAGGAAGATTCTTTTTATGTTTTTATATTTTTATGAAAGCAAGTAAAATCTCGGGTTTTGAAGGAGTGGGCGGAATTAGTTGCTAGTCAACTAACCCAAATTACTACAAATGCAAATAAAATAAAATAACAAAAATGAAAAGTGGTGAGAAACTTATGTGTGGAGAAATGTGTTTACTTAGATTTCCTTACTCCCTAACTATCTTTTACCGGTTAATTAGTGTGTATTAGTCGCGTGGATGACGGGTGTATTCCTTAATACCATTCGTGGGGTGGCGTACTTACTTCCCCAAACTCTACAAGCTCCTACTTCACTCCTATGTCGAGCCGGCTAGGAAGCTCCTAACATGGGATCACTAGAATTCGCTTGTGCATTAAATACAACCATAAAAACCTTTAGTACGCATTTGGTTCATGTTTCTTAAGACGTTCAAGCAAGTTACCGAATAGGAAGTTAGCCAGTTTTCTTAAGCCTAACATAGATAAACAATCATCCAATACAACTAACAACACACTAACAACCAATAATCAATAGCTAGGTTTCATTAGATCTAAGCAAACACAAGATAAAATTAGCCTAACATGTTAAACAAAAGACAAGCATAAGATAGAATCAAACAACACATAGACATATTGAATGATTAATTGATAACTTATCTTTCAATGAAACATGGAAGATCTCAAGGCAAGAAGCCCTGAAAAAGTAGCTAAAATCGTCTTAGGGTTTTATCCCAAAATTCCACACACTAAGCTCCCCTTAATGACAAAAAATTAGAAAACTATATATAGACTTTGACATCTGACGGCGTCACCTTATGCATTGTGACGCCGTCACCTCGCCGCTTTTAGGGTTCCCGGATGACCTTCTTGACGCCGTCCCTCTTTAGCTCTTCAAAAATCCATTCTGGCTTATCAAGGCTTGACGCCGTCGGACCTATAACGTGACGCCGTCCCTCTTTGATTTAAGCCGTGACGCCCTTGATTTAGTTAAAGCGTGACGCCGTCAGAATTCTCATGCAAACTCACTGGCCCGTCATGAGTAAATTTCACATCCAACTTTTCTTGCCAAGGCATGACGCCGTCTGGAGTTAATGTTGACGCCGTCAAAGGTGACTTTCAGCACAATTTTGAGACTTTGCCGTTTTCTTCACTTTTATGCTCCAAAAACGTCCAAAATGCCTCCTTTTCCAGATTTCTCCTCAAAAGTACCTAAAATGACAAAAGGAACGATTTAGGGCAATATTTGATCAAATAAATACGATTTCGGGCTTAAATGACCCCTTAAAAGCGGTACACTTTTCGCCTCATCAAATACCCTTACACTTGAGATTTGCTTGTCCTCAAGCAAATGCGCTTTTATTCTAATCAAAATACAAGTTAGGGGTCATTTAATGCAAACATAAAAGTAATTACAACAAATAATCGTTCCACTTCAATCATAATAAGCACGGAGATTACATACTAGCACCTCACAAGTAGTGTTTAGATACTCACATCTCTCAAGTGTCATCAAAATAAATCTCATAAATGAAAACGGAAAATATCTCTCACTACCTGTCATAGCAAATAGATTACCATAGGCTTGGGAAAGGATCGAAAACCTCCTCCACTAGGCGTAAGCACCTAAGATAAACTATCAAAGAGGGCTTTTAAATGGGTTATAACGTTAGGTGTAGGGAAAAGGAAAACACGGTTTTGTTGGATAAGGGATATTTTACTGGTGGCGAGTTAAAGATCTTGATCAATTACATGTACTATACAATGTTGCTAAGCCAAGACTCGACTCAATCTTAAGCTAATGAAAGAAAATAACAAAAACATTAAACAAACATAAAATGAAACGGGATGGTAGTCCGTATGTTTTTTCTATTTTTCTTTTTCTCATTTTTTTGTATTTTTCTTGAATTTTTTTTTTTTTTTTTTTTTTTTTTTTTTTTTTTTTTTTTTTTTGCATACACTTTTACCCTACCATCCAAAATAATACATCATAGGGGCATTGCATTCCCCTTACACTTGAACTTTTACATAACTTTACAAATGACTATTCTAATGACTCGAATTAAGATAATTGAAAAACTTGGAGTACTTTTAAAACATTTAGCACATATGGGGGTAATAAATGATGTTCTTCCCCATTACTCCATTACACTAGTACTTTACCCATGAGTCCCAATCGTCCCAAAACAATATGTACAAGGATATGACTCGACTTAGCAACCATGTAATCAATTAGATAATTAACTTGGGTTTAAACAAATGTTGTCACAATAATGGACTAAAGATGAGTGCATACAAGGTAGGCTAAGGCGATTTGGGTGTACATTTAAGTGGGGTGTAACAAATTCTTCCTTTAAGTAAAATGCTTAAAGGTTGAAACGAAAAGATAGGCTCTGAGGGGTGTACTAGGGGTATCGTGTACTAAAAATGAGTACAACGCAAAGGGTGTGGGAGAATTACTTGACCAATGTAGCCAAAGTAATTATAACAAAAACACAGGTGTAAAACAATGGGTTAATCCTAATGCCTCTTATCATGTAGTAAATCTAACTACACGAATGTAGTCTCACTTGTGGCCTCGGAATGGTCCTAACGCAAGTTCTAGAATCTAAGTGCTACCGGTACACACATCATAGCATAAATGCTTTTCCTACCAATTCTAGGGGCGAACCTCACATATTTGGGGGTGGAAAATTTTTTTAGTGGTACGGTTTTTGTGCTAGTCATATAACTCCTATCCGTGAGACGCTCATTAAGATCAAAGTTTCACTCTTATATGTTGTAAAAAATTTTAAATTTGGCACTAAAATTACCTTAACAAGTATTTCTCTCAGTTTTATTACACATCTACTATTAAACAAACAAAAATCAAGCGCAATTGTATTCTCTAAAATCGTACTTTTACCCTCCCCTTACACTTAAGATGAACATTGTCCCTAATGTTCAAATAACAAGATGTAAAAGAAAAAGTAAAAGAATGAAATCAAATACTCCCCTGATTCGCTCGTTGGATAATGAAATTACACGGTTAAATCTTCCTCCAAAGAGAATGTTGAAGCTCCATGACTAATGCATCGCCATAAGCTTGATTCAAAACATTTCCTTGTCCAAAATAACCTGTTGAACCTGAGAAAACAAACACGAAAACCTGCATAACATCGGCGGGATAAAATCTATATATAAGGATATAATGCTTGTGGAATGATAACTTTGCAGATTCCTGGAGATTATAAGTTGGAGATTTTAATAAAAACTTTTTATGAAAACAAAATTTTCAAAAATTTCTGGAAATTAAATCTGACGCCGTCAGGTTATAACCCCTGACGCCGTCAGAAATGACCTGACAAAAATTTTCGTTTTAAGTTTCCGGAAAATTTCTGGAAAAACCTTTACCTTACTTCCTGGAAATCCTGCAAAACATCATTATGACTCGATACAAGCATTTGACTCAAACAAATACGAATATGTATGTTAATTTATTATTATTACGATTCATGTTCATATGTGTTCTAATAAACCGATTTAGATTTCCCTTACACTTATCTTTTGCAAAATACCTTTATATGTAGTTAAGACGAAGTTAAAAACAAAATAAAGCATTTTCACAAATTAGTTTTTGAACATGAATCAATAAGAATAAAAATTAAACACACATACGGAAACAAATAAAAACAAACAAACAAATAAATAAACACACAAAGCAAATAAAACAAATAAAGATTGGGTTGCCTCCCAAGAAGCGCTTTTCTTTATTAACGAGTCTTGTAGCTAGACTCAAAGTCACGTACATTACGTGACTCCATCATCGGTCACGGTTCCTAGGCCATTCTCCTTTGATTCTCTATCAGAATCACTTTCATAGTGAAGGTATTTCGGGTCCTCGAGATCAAAGGGATTATTTCGGTATTTAGAACTAAGCTCCTTATCATGCTTAAAGAATCCACTTGACAGGTCAAAAGTGTCCGTACATCCCCTTCTCACATCATCATCACACAACACTAGTTGGGAACTTAACCTATCGAGCCCATCATAATCAATCTCCTTGAATTCTCTCATCTTGTGAGGCGTTTGGTATGAGATTTCCCTAATCCCATCGGTGAAAGTCATGATCCCATTGAGCTCGTCCACAACCAAGCTTGTGGCCTTGCAAAAAGGTGCCCCAAAAACAACTTGTGATAACCTGGGATCGATGTACTTTTCGATATTATCGACGATTGCGAAGCTCATAGTGAATGTCATGTTTCCTACAAACACCTGTACATCATCATCTATGCCAATGTTGTCCTTCCCATTATGAATCATCCCCCATCTGCAAATGTTGTTATAATGAAACAGGGACATCACATTTTTGGGTAAACATGCGTCGATGTAAACATTATAAAAATGCTTGTGACCAATCATGCAAGGTATTTTGAGATTATTCGGATCACATCGCTTAATTCGGCCAGGCCTTCTACCGCGTAACCCCCATGTGTTGCTTCTCGCTGATGGTTGATACTCATACACTTCTTCACAGCCATCCCGAAAAATCACTTTCCTGACACCATCGGTAAATAATGCACTCCTATCATCCTCATCGAGTATCACTCCCGTTGCTTTTATGAATGGTTTGCCTAGAACAAGGCCAGTTAAGGGTGGGCTGATGATAGGGTTCATGTTATTAATTACAGTTAACTCGATATGAAAGAGGAACTTTTCTATCACAATTGGTACCCTCCTTATTACCCCGATGATATTAGACCCTTCATATTTGACTTGTTCAGTGAAGGCTTCATTATATAGAGAAAGGGATATTGCACTTATAGAAGAGTTGGGGTTTATGTAGGCATCTTTTATAAACTTTTTCCTAGTGGTGCAAGAAATCTTAAAGACCCTAGGAGCGCCATCCTCTATTCTCTCTCCGAATCCCATAGGCGACCTTGCTGTGCCCCTCTCAAGTTCCTCTACCAGGGGGCGGTCCAGCAGTCCTGCAAGCCCTTGAGGCATTTCGGATTTCTCTTCCGAGCCCTCCTCATCACTCACCTTTATTGTACTCGAGTTCTTTGGTGAGTCTAGATAGTAGTCGGGCGCCTCGGGTTTCTTTTCGGGAACTTCACCCTCCATTTCATTGTCCACATTCTTGGCTGTTTGTTGGTCCAGATTTGGTTTAGGAACAGGTATTGTTGTAATGGTGTTCACGAAGTGGAGAGGTTTCGAAGGGGTATGAGTATCTCCTGTTTTTTTTTCGTTCTGTGATATGTATTTGAAAAGTTTACTAGGGTGCTTGATTTTTACAGGAGGGGGTGTTTGGTGGGTTACCGTAACAGATTTGATCTCATTAACTCGTGCCAACTCACAATTTGACCTGCCAGCAAGGCGATCATTTATAACCTTTAACAGGTTATCAACCTTGTTGTTCATATCAACTTGCTGTTGTCTGAATTGATTCTCAAGTTTGGAAAGTCGTGTTTCTTGAGAGAGAATGAATTTTTGCAGTGATTCCTCGCGATTTTGTTGTTTATGCGTGTGTCGCTGAGGATAATGTTCAGACCAGGTGAGCGGGGTAGAGTCATTGAATGATACGCTACGAGTTTGGTTCCAACTAAAATTTGGCTTATTCTTCCATGCCTCATACCCATCTTCGGAATTTTTGGGCCCATAATTAGTGGCGAGCCACTTATCTCCCGCCTTATCGATTCGCGAGGATGCGAATTCTTTGAAAGCCTGTTTGGGAAGTTCCATGCAATCATGAGTGTCGTGGGGACCACTACATAATTTACATGAAGAAGTGATTTTGTTCACTTGGCTTGAAGGTTTAGGAGCCTCGTAGGATTTCATGAGAAACTTGACTTGGTCTTCAAGTTCTATGATCCTACGGTCGGAAGTGCTTGAATTGTTCAAAGGCAAAGATATTGCCTTGACCGTTTTATTCAAATCACGGGGATCACTCCAACTTTCGTTGTCATAAAGAGCAAGATCCTCTAGGAGAGCCCATGATTGTTCCGCACTTAGATCACGTAGCTTGCCACCGGCCGATTGGTCAATGGTTTGCCTTGTGGAGAGATTGATATGGTCATAGAAGATTTGGACTTGGAGCCAAAGTTCTATGCCATGGTGAGGGACTTTTTGGAGTAAGTCCTTGAATCGAGTCCATGCCTCGTAGAGAGTTTCGCCTTGACGTTGTTGGAACATCAAGATATCATTCCTTAGCTTGGTAGTTCTTCCCGGTGGGAAAAACTGAGCAAGGAAACGAGTGGTGAGATCATCCCAAGAGGTGATGGATCCTGCGGGTTGACGTTCTAGCCACTGACTAGCTTGGTCCCGCAGAGAGAATTGGAAGAGACGCAATCGGGTCGTCTCTCGAGTGGCAACATCAAGGTCTATAGAATCAACGATTTTAAGAAAGTCCTTGAGATGTTGATTAGGATCTTCAGAACGAAGTCCATGGAATGCGCATCCGCTTTGCACCAACCGGATGGTGTCGGATCGCAAGGGTGTGATATTGGCTCCTTGAGTGAGCTCAATGGTGTTTCGATAGCCGTGGTGGCTAGGACGGGAATACTCTCCTAAAGTACGGGCTCTAGGAGGTGGTGGTGGTTGTTGTGGTGGTGGGTTGTGGGGGTTAAGGATATTACCATCTTCCATGATGTCGGACGGTAATGGTTACGAACAAAGACACGAAGAAAATAGATAGACTAAAGAAAACCTAGAAAAATAAAATAAAAATCTCACTAGAAAGGAATCTAGTGAGTAGACCTAATAGAAATAAAAATTCAACCTAAACAATAACTATTCCCCGGCAGCGGCGCCAAAAACTTGATGCGTGGGTTTTGCAACCTTACAACAGGTTTTACCTCTCAAGGGATCTCAAGAGGCTTACAACCCCACCAGGCAGTGTACCTGACCGATGTAGTATAGTGTAGTGGTAAGTACGGGGGATTGATCGTTCTCCACAGGGAATAGTGTTCGTTAGGTGTGAAAGGCTACTCTAATTAGGTCTAAGGGTTGAGGAAGATTCTTTTTATGTTTTTATATTTTTATGAAAGCAAGTAAAATCTCGGGTTTTGAAGGAGTGGGCGGAATTAGTTGCTAGTCAACTAACCCAAATTACTACAAATGCAAATAAAATAAAATAACAAAAATGAAAAGTGGTGAGAAACTTATGTGTGGAGAAATGTGTTTACTTAGATTTCCTTACTCCCTAACTATCTTTTACCGGTTAATTAGTGTGTATTAGTCGCGTGGATGACGGGTGTATTCCTTAATACCATTCGTGGGGTGGCGTACTTACTTCCCCAAACTCTACAAGCTCCTACTTCACTCCTATGTCGAGCCGGCTAGGAAGCTCCTAACATGGGATCACTAGAATTCGCTTGTGCATTAAATACAACCATAAAAACCTTTAGTACGCATTTGGTTCATGTTTCTTAAGACGTTCAAGCAAGTTACCGAATAGGAAGTTAGCCAGTTTTCTTAAGCCTAACATAGATAAACAATCATCCAATACAACTAACAACACACTAACAACCAATAATCAATAGCTAGGTTTCATTAGATCTAAGCAAACACAAGATAAAATTAGCCTAACATGTTAAACAAAAGACAAGCATAAGATAGAATCAAACAACACATAGACATATTGAATGATTAATTGATAACTTATCTTTCAATGAAACATGGAAGATCTCAAGGCAAGAAGCCCTGAAAAAGTAGCTAAAATCGTCTTAGGGTTTTATCCCAAAATTCCACACACTAAGCTCCCCTTAATGACAAAAAATTAGAAAACTATATATAGACTTTGACATCTGACGGCGTCACCTTATGCATTGTGACGCCGTCACCTCGCCGCTTTTAGGGTTCCCGGATGACCTTCTTGACGCCGTCCCTCTTTAGCTCTTCAAAAATCCATTCTGGCTTATCAAGGCTTGACGCCGTCGGACCTATAACGTGACGCCGTCCCTCTTTGATTTAAGCCGTGACGCCCTTGATTTAGTTAAAGCGTGACGCCGTCAGAATTCTCATGCAAACTCACTGGCCCGTCATGAGTAAATTTCACATCCAACTTTTCTTGCCAAGGCATGACGCCGTCTGGAGTTAATGTTGACGCCGTCAAAGGTGACTTTCAGCACAATTTTGAGACTTTGCCGTTTTCTTCACTTTTATGCTCCAAAAACGTCCAAAATGCCTCCTTTTCCAGATTTCTCCTCAAAATTACCAAAAATGACAAAAGGAACGATTTAGGGCAATATTTGATCAAATAAATATGATTTAGGGCTTAAATGACCCCTTAAAAGCGGTACACTTTTCGCCTCATCATATCCTCTTCTACACAACGACTCGTACGAAAAGCCCCTTCTATATCAGTAATCCATCTAGAACTCTTTAACGGATCGAGAGTCCCCGTAAATGTGGGTGGAGCACAAGCAGTGAAATCGCGGTAGGTGGATTTCTCCTTCCCTACACCGGGTCTAGCATTCGAGTCATTCACTAATTCCCCACTCTTCTTAAGCTTCTCAATCTCCTCTTGAAATATCTTTTGTAAGTTCTCGGTTGTTTTGTCGACATAATAGGGCATAACTTTCTCAATAGCCCTTCCTACTCTATCAGTCACCAAAATATCCAATTCTTTCAATTCAGCTCTAGTAAAACTTCTAGGGTTAAGATTTTCCGGTAGTGGCATTGACTTGACACTACTAGAATTTCCCTCATCATTTGAATCCCTCATCATTTTTGCATTTTCAAAATCCCCGGCCGAAACTCCGACCTCCCGGACTCGAAACTTGACGAAACTTTCCAGAAGCCTTTAGTATGTCCATAAGATTATTTTCATGCAAAAACATCTCCCGTTTGACCACCCAAGTTATTACCTCAAAATTGGACGGGTTATGCATAAAACCCATTTCGACCCATTGACACACAAAACCACTTAGACCACTTCATTTACCCACCATATTCAATCAACACCTATAACTTATCATACTCAACCTGTCTCAAACATCCATGACCCGTTCAAACCCAAAGTGGGTAAAAACTAGCTTATACCAAACACTCTCTTAAACTAACTTTCATAACACACTTTTTATGAAAAACACACAACTACTACATATTCTTTTGGACTCATACACAACTTAACATTTCTAACATATTGAAAGAGTGTTGGTACAACGTCATGACCCGTAACTTCCCAAAATGGGTGGATTTGGCTATTTGCCAAACACCCCTATAAAGTTTGACTACAACCATAACCATTACCATATGAACATCATAACTTATACACAAACTTGACCCTTGACCTAAACATGAACAAAGACCATATATGACCACAAGACCGTGGATAACAAAATGACCACAAGGATTGAAGTATACCAAAACACGACAAGACACTTCGGGGCTTCCAACTTCAATATGCTTGGTCCAAAAGAGTACGGTCTTCTACTACATAATCACTTACACCTTTTCCTTACCTTTGCTAGATCCTTCGGTACCTATCAAGAAACATCACAACTAAACATGTATGCGAAACGCTTAGTAAGTACATGGCATAACAAGCTAAACATCATAAATCATACATAACCATAACTAGTCTAACCACTAGTTAAGCTAGCGATATAGGGGCACTTACCTCACGCTAACATAGTCGGCTTAAACACGATCAACCCGTAAGGTTGAACCTCATCCCATAGTTAGCCTGACGACTAACTAAGCTACACCTAGTGATGGATCCATAACTAGCTAACTCGCACCCTATACCCTATCCTTCACCATTACCATGTAATTAAACATGATAAAGCTAACAATATAAACCATTATCATACCAAGATATGATAAAGCTAACAAGAACATGTTATGGCCAATATACTTACCTTAATTCACAATACCACTTTACTAGCAATGCCTTCCAATCTTCCTATTTGCTTCCTACAACACAATCATCTCAATTTAAGGCTAATTTCAACATTACCATGATACACTATAAATCTTTAACCTTTTTACAAAAACTCATCATAAACCCTAATTAACAAATTTAGGGATAACACTTACTTGAGATGGAAAATGCAAATTAAGACTTCCTAGTGTCTTGGAATCACTTGAAGATGATTAAGATAGCTTGAAAAATAACAATGGAGTTCCCTCCTTTTTCCCTTTCTTGGACCGATCTATAGTTATACTCCTTACACACTCTCAACTTTTCTAGACTTTACTCAATTATTCTAAGGACTAATATTTAACTAATAAACTTTGCCCATATGGCAAGACTAGTCATCCAAGTTTTCTTTCTTTCTAAATAGATCACACATATTTATCACTTAACACATAAAACATAATACATAACTTATTATATACTTATTTAGTACCTTACCGGGATATGGGTGTAACAATTCTCCCCTCCTTAAAATAAGATTTCGTCCTCGAAATCTACTATTGAAATAAATGAGGATACTCATTCCTCATCTTCTCCTCTAGCTCCCATATAATGCTTGTACCTTTACGATGTCTCCATTGCACCTTCACTAACGGAATTTCTTTGTTTCGAAGTTGCCTCACTTTCCTTCCTAAGATTGCTTCCGGTTCATCCTTTTGTGAAATCAAATCCGGATCAATTTCGATATCATCTAAAGTGACTACACTAGCCTCATCCGCTAGACATTTCCTCAAGTACGACACATGGAAGGTATTATGAATACCTCTCATTTCTTCGGGCAATTCCAACACATAAGCCACCTCGCCAACACGTTTCAAAATTTTAAACGGCCCTATAAACCGCGGACTTAATTTCCCTTTGTTTTTAAACCTAAAAACGCCTTTCCACGGAGAAACTTTTAGCATAACCATATCACCTACCTCGAATTCTATTGGCCTTCTTCGATTATCGGCATAACTTTTCCACCTATCTTGTGCCACCTTAAGTCTTGCTCAAATCATCTCAACCTTTTTCGTCGTTGCCAACACTAATCCGTGCTAGCCAATTCCCTCCTTCCAGCTTCTTCCCAACATACGGGCGTCCTACACTTTCTACCATAGAGCATCTCATAGGGTGGCATGCCTATACTAGCATGATAACTATTATTGTAGGCGAACTCAACTAAGGGTAAATGGTCGTCCCAATTACCTCCAAAGTCAATCATGCAAGCTTGAAGCATATCTTCTAAAGTTTGAATCGTTCTCTCTCTTTGCCCGTCGGTTTGAGGATGAAAAGCCATGCTCATATGAAGTTTCGTACCTAACTCTTCTTGGAAATCTTGCCAAAAATTTGAAGTGAAACGCACATCTCTATCGGAAACTATGGAAATAGGTACTCCATGACGCGCGACTATCTCGCTAACATAAATCTTTGCTAACTTATGAACAGGCATATTCTCCCTAATCGGAATAAAATGAGCACTCTTAGTTAAACGATCGACCACTACCCAAATTGTATCATTCTTCTTCTTCGTCTTTGGCAATTTCGTAATGAAGTCCATAGTAATCTTCTCCCACTTCCAAACTGGAATGTCTAAGGGTTGGACTTTCCCATACGGCTTTTGGTGTTCGGCTTTCACCTTCAAACAAGTTAAGCTTCTTTCTACGTACTTCACGCAATCTCTTTTCATACCCGGCCACCAATAGTTTCTTTTCAAATCAAGGTACATTTTCGTAGCTCCCGGATGAATAGAATACTTCGATTTATGGGCTTCTTCCAAAAGTAATTCTTTAATGTCGCTTCGAAACGGAATGTAAACTCTCCCATACCGTGTCTTAATTCCTCGGCTGTCTTCTTCAAGATGAGAAATGTGAGAAGTGATACGTTCTTTCTCCTGATTCTCTTCTTTTAACGCTTCCTCCTGAGCTAACTTAATTCTATCGAAAAGATCAGATGTAATAATCATTCTCAAGGAGTGAATCCGTGTAACATCACTTCGACCCTGACGACTTAGCGCATCCGCTACAACATTCGACTTACCCGGATGGTAGCGAATTTCACAATCATAATCTTTCAGCAAGTCTAACCACCTACGTTGCCTCATATTCGGATCCTTCTTATCAAGAAAATACTGAAGACTTCTATGGTCGGTGTATATTATGAACTTCACACCATATAAATAATGTCTCCAAATCTTCAAAGCAAAGACTACGGCCGCAAATTCAAGATCATGAGTCGGATATTTCTCTTCGTGCTTCTTTAGTTGTCTTGAAGCGTAAGCAATCACTTTACCCCTTTGCATAAGGACACATCCAAGACCGGAATAAGATGCATCACTATAGACCACCATGTCTTCGGTTCCCTTCGGTAAAACTAAGATCGGTGCTTCACACAACCTCTTTCGTAAAGTACGGAAGGCTTCTTCTTGCTTCTCGCCCCACACAAAAGGAACATTCTTCTTGGTGAGTTCGGTTAACGAAGATGAAATTTTGGAGAAGTCTTGAATAAACCGTCGATAATAAGCCGCGAGTCCTAGAAAACTTCGTATTTCACCAACGTTCTTCGGCGCTTGCCCATTCATCACGGCCTCGACCTTTGACGGGTCAACTTTAATACCATCGGGATTAATAACATGACCAAGGAACTGAACTTCTTGCAACCAAAATTCACATTTCGAGAATTTAGCATACAATCTTTCTTTTCTCAACGTTTCAAGGATTTCTCGAAGATGTAGTTCATGTTCTTCCTTGCTCTTAGAATAGATAAGGATATCATCGATGAACACTATAACGAATTTATCCAACATCGGTCTACATACACGGTTCATGAGATCCATGAAAACCGCAGGCGCATTCGTAAGACCAAAGGGCATGACCGTAAACTTGTAATGTCCATAACGGGTCCTAAAAGCCGTCTTAGGAATATCTTCTTCTCGAACCTTCAACTGATGATAACCCGAACGGAGATCAATCTTTGAAAACCACTTCGCACCTTGAAGCTGATCAAATAGATCATCTATTCTTGGCAAAGGGTATACATTTTTCACCGTGACTTTGTTCAATTCACGGTAATCAATGCAAATCCGCATACTACCGTCTTTCTTTTTAACGAACAGAATCAGAGCTCCCCACGGTGAGCTACTAGGGCGAATAAAACCCTTGTCAAGTAACTCTTGGAGTTGGCTCATTAACTCTTTCATCTCGGGCGGAGCAAGACGATAAGGAGTTTTAGCAATAGGAGTAGCACCTGGAACAAGATCAATACGGAACTCAACCTGTCTGTCGGGTGGAATACCTGGCAAATCTTCTGGAAATATATCACGGAATTCATTAACAATCGGAACGTCTTCGATACTTTTCTTCTCAAAACTCGTGTCTACCACGTGCGCCATAAAGGCAAGACAACTACGTGATAAATATTTCCTAGCCTTCATTACGGAACATAATTTTAACTCGCCTTCCCTTTTATCACCGTAGATCATCATTTCTCTACCGCTAGGATTTAAAACTCGAACGATCTTTTGTCTACATAGGATGGCAGCATGGTGTTTACCCAACCAATCCATACCGATGATAATGTCAAACTCTCCAAGCATTATGGGAATTAGATCAATCATAAAAACGCTCTCATCAATCTCTATCTCTACATTTCTATACACACTAGACACCACAACAACTTTACTATCGGCAATTTCAACTTCTACGGGTGTCGAAAGTTTATCTAGAGGAGTGGACAATTCCTTACTAAAACTATAAGATACAAAGGACACGCTTGCGCCCGAGTCATACAAAACACGAGCGGGTTTAGAATTAACGAGAATTATACCTGTGACAACATCTGAACCCGACTTCGCTTCTTCGGCACTCATCTGATAAACACGAGCTGTAGGCCTCGGAACCTCAACCTTTTCTCCTTTAATCGGTTTAAACGGCTTCGCTTGCTTAGGATTGGCCTTAGGACATTCACTTACCTTATGTCCTTCTTCGTTGCACCCATAACATATTACCAAAGGCTTGGTGCAATTCTTGCTAATATGGCTAGTATCCCCACATTTATAACATCCCTTCATCCCAGATTTACATTCTCCCATATGGTTCTTACCGCATCTATTACACTTAGGAGGTAACTTCCCTGTGTTGTCCTTCTTTGTGAAATCAAACCTGCCTCGCTTACCAAATGTTGATGATTGCTCTTGCTTCCTTTTTAAGTCTTTCTTCTCTTTACTTTTCATCCTATCTAAATCCGCCTCACGAGTACGCGCTCTACTTAGAAGATCATCCGTGGTAGTACACTTGAAAGGTGATACTATCGTATGAATTTCATCCTTGAGCATCCTTTGAAATTTATCAACTCTAAGCCTTTCGTTGTTAAGATACTCCGGGCAATATTGCACCATGTCACAAAACTTTCCCCACAACTCGTTCACCGATTCATCCGTTTGCACAAGAGTGTGGAATGCTTCTCTTATTTTATCAATTTCCTCCGCGGGAGCATACTCTTTCATGAAGACTTCCTTAAATTGATCCCACGTGCACGATTCTCTCCAAGCACTACCCTTCTCGTTTGCCTTGCCTTCCCACCATACTTTAGCCCGTTCACGAAGGTAATTAGTAGCAAAGTTCACCTTATCCTCTTCTACACAACGACTCGTACGAAAAGCCCCTTCTATATCAGTAATCCATCTAGAACTCTTTAACGGATCGAGAGTCCCCGTAAATGTGGGTGGAGCACAAGCAGTGAAATCGCGGTAGGTAGATTTCTCCTTCCCTACACCGGGTTTAGCATTCGAGTCATTCACTAATTCCCCACTCTTCTTAAGCTTCTCAATCTCCTCTTGAAATATCTTTTGTAAGTTCTCAGTTGTTTTGTCGACATAATAGGGCATAACTTTCTCAATAGCCCTTCCTACTCTATCAGTCACCAAAATATCCAATTCTTTCAATTCAGCTCTAGTAAAACTTCTAGGGTTAAGATTTTCCGGTAGTGGCATTGACTTGACACTACTAGAATTTCCTCATCATTTGAATCCCTCATCATTTTTGCATTTTCAAAATCCCCGGCCGAAACTCCGACCTCCCGGACTCGAAACTTGACGAAACTTTCCAGAAGCCTTTAGTATGTCCATAAGATTATTTTCATGCAAAAACATCTCCCGTTTGACCACCCAAGTTATTACCTCAAAATTGGACGGGTTATGCATAAAACCCATTTCGACCCATTGACACACAAAACCACTTAGACCACTTCATTTACCCACCATATTCAATCAACACCTATAACTTATCATACTCAACCTGTCTCAAACATCCATGACCCGTTCAAACCCAAAGTGGGTAAAAACTAGCTTATACCAAACACTCTCTTAAACTAACTTTCATAACACACTTTTTATGCAAAACACACAACTACTACATATTCTTTTGGACTCATACACAACTTAACATTTCTAACATATTGAAAGAGTGTTGGTACAACGTCATGACCCGTAACTTCCCAAAATGGGTGGATTTGGCTATTTGCCAAACACCCCTATAAAGTTTGACTACAACCATAACCATTACCATATGAACATCATAACTTATACACAAACTTGACCCTTGACCTAAACATGAACAAAGACCATATATGACCACAAGACCGTGGATAACAAAATGACCACAAGGATTGAAGTATACCAAAACACGACAAGACACTTCGGGGCTTCCAACTTCAATATGCTTGGTCTAAAAGAGTACGGTCTTCTACTACATAATCACTTACACCTTTTCCTTACCTTTGCTAGATCCTTCGGTACCTATCAAGAAACATCACAACTAAACATGTATGCGAAACGCTTAGTAAGTACATGGCATAACAAGCTGAACATCATAAATCATACATAACCATAACTAGTCTAACCACTAGTTAAGCTAGCGATATAGGGGCACTTACCTCACGCCAACATAGTCGGCCTAAACACGATCAACCCGTAAGGTTGAACCTCATCCCATAGTTAGCCCGACGACTAACTAAGCTACACCTAGTGATGGATCCATAACTAGCTAACTCGCACCTTATACCCTATCCTTCACCATTACCATGTAATTAAACATGATAAAGCTAACAATATAAACCATTATCATACCAAGATATGATAAAGCTAACAAGAACATGTTATGGCCAATATACTTACCTTAATTCACAATACCACTTTACTAGCAATGCCTTCCAATCTTCCTATTTGCTTCCTACAACACAATCATCTCAATTTAAGGCTAATTTCAACATTACCATGATACACTATAAATCTTTAACCTTTTTACAAAAACTCATCATAAACCCTAATTAACAAATTTAGGGATAACACTTACTTGAGATGGAAAATGCAAATTAAGACTTCCTAGTGTCTTGGAATCATTTGAAGATGATCAAGATAGCTTGAAAAATAACAATGGAGTTCCCTCCTTTTTCCCTTTCCTGGACCGATCTATAGTTATACTTCTTACACACTCTCAACTTTTCTAGACTTTACTCAATTATTCTAAGGACTAATATTTAACTAATAAACTTTGCCCATATGGAAAGACTAGTCCTCCAAGTTTTCTTTCTTTCTAAATAGATCACACATATTTATCACTTAACACATAAAACATAATACATAACTTATTATATACTTATTTAGTACCTTACCGGGATATGGGTGTAACACAAAAGAAGCTTATATTCAGTTTACCCAAAAGTATTTTCAAATTCTGATTACATTCATTCTGTGTAATGCCTAACACCTAGTTTAAGTATAAAGCCATAACAAAATAGAGTACAATCTCCGACACCCGGGAAGGTGGTTCGGGACCTAATAGAGCACCATCATTCTTAGGTAACCCCAAACTTGGACAATGTCCGTCACATTCCGTGGCCCGGTAGTACTACCAAACGGCTTTTGCAATCTCTAATTCTTAAACCTACTTTAAGCATAAAGCCATAACAAAATAGAGTACAATCTACGGCACCCGGGAATGTGGTTCGGGACCTAATAGAGCACCATCATTCTTAGGTAACCCTAAACTTGGACATTGTCCGTCACATTCCGTGGCCCGCCAGTACTACCAAATGGCTTTTGCAAAATCTACATAATACTTGAACATAATAGAGTCTACATTACTTAATATACAATACTTGAACATAATAGTCTTGAGAAATTAGTTTGTACTTCTGAATCTTCCATCAGATTGCACTCCGAACATGTTCTGCAGCTTGTTCTGCCTTCCTCTTCTTTATCCCTTCTTTTATCATCTTCTCCTTCAATTCATTGTCTGAGTATGTCTCTGCAAACTCATGTGTTTCCTTGTTGATCTTTTCTCGGTGAATGTTCATTTCATGCGTTAGCATCTTGGTGGCATACTTAATTCTCATTCTTATTATTACATTCTCCTGTTCTTTTCCTTCTCTTGGAAACTCCAGTTTCCAGTTTTTCTCAGTTTCTCCATCGTATTGGTCCATATGCATCATTACAAAAACTCCACAATCAATGACATTCTTTTTGGTCCCCCACTTTAGCTTCATCACTGTTGTCTTTTTTGTTGCTATCTGAGAAACCTTTTTATGCTTGTGGGATTCCAAATATCTTGAAAATAGTTTTTTCTACACAAAATAGAAAATTGAATTTATTAAAGATAATTTATTTAAGCAGCTTGCATCATTATTTTGGAGTATCATATATGATTTTCAAAAATATTTTACAAAAACATTAGCATGCCAAAGGCTTAGCCGCAGGCATTGCCTTTGGCTAAAAGCCAAAGGCAATGCCTGCGGCTAAGCCATTGGCATAGCCTCTAGCTAAAGCTGAAGGCTTAGCCGCAGGCATAGCCTTCTAATCTCTAATTATTTAAGCAGCACGCATCATTATTTAAGCATAGTCTTTAATTACTTACAAGAACATCACATTCCTGCGAGTATTTGGTTTCATATGTCTGCCTTGAGTTGGAGTTGTCAATGATGACAGAAGTGCCTTTGAAGAGATTGAAAACAACAAGATAAAAGTGTTCATGTGCGATTATTGGAAAGAATGCCTGTATTAATTGTAAACAAAAATTAGATTCATTTTAATACAAATAAAACATATTTGTTTTTCATAATAATTGAAATAAGTTGTTACCAATTCTACATGTTGCATTGATTCGTCATCTGGATTGCCTTTAAACACAGGTTTCAAGTTTGAACAAAAATCATTATACTGCTTCTCTTCATCTTCCTTTTTCGCTTCCACTATTTGTCTTGTCTGTTTTTATAAATCAACATATATTATAAGAAACAAATTAAGATTTTAGTAATTAAGTTCTAATTTTTTAGGTACTTACCAGTATTCCTGTATGAAAAAATTGTTTCATCCTTGATCCAAAGTTATTGATTGTTTCTTCATATTTTAAAACTACAGCAAAGCTGTCAATGACACTAGCTTCCACTTTTAATTGTCGTGCTAGTGTTTGCATGTTGTCCCTGATAGTTGCTGCCTCCCATGCCCATTCTGTTTCAAACACAAAATCGCTACACAAAAAGATAAAGCATATTTAGATATATTGTTAACACAATTTCATATTTTTTTTCATATGATTGTTTAATAAGATAAAGCAGACTTATTATGGATCTCCTTGCATTGAAAATAAAGCATCTGTTACCATCACTTCATCCGGCTCTATTGGAATTTTTATGTCATTTTTCCGGTTCATATATGGTGAAACCATAATTCTTTTTTCAACCACGTCTATTTCCTCAATGTCATCATCACTACCACTTTCATTTTCTGTTAACACAATTTCATTTTCTGTTTCTATCTCACTTTCATTTTCTTCTTCCCTCGCACTTTCTTCTTCATTCTCAGTTTCTTCGCTCCCACTTTCCGTATCCTTTTCGTCACCATTGCCATCATCATCTTTCTCATCTTCAGAGTCTCCTCCTCTGGGATCATTGTTGCCAACATCACTACCATCATTGCTGTCGTCATCATCATTGTCTTTTTCTTCATCTAGATCAAAATCTTCGACATTGAACATTGTATTGTATTTCTTACATAACGTGTTCATCATTTTGTCCCCCTTGAACTTCTGCATACCATCTCTGATCATCTCATCTAACTCTCCTTTTTTCTTTTGAAATTATTTCAAATTTCTCTTTAATTTTTGCATAAAACTCCTATAAAACGAGTAAGTTGGATTAGTTTTTTAATCTATATTCAAAATCATATGTGATACTAATTATCAGTATAAGTGCTCATTATCACATGTGATATACTACCAAAAATTGAATAAAACCACTACAACTGTTTTTATGTGTGTTATATCACCTGTGATACATATGACCTGTGTTATATCACAGGTGATAATGCTTATCAGTAGAAGTTCCCATCATCACAGATATTTTATCACAGGTGATATACTACCAAAAACTCAAAAAAAAAAATCATAACATTTATCACTAGTGATATACTACCAAAAATTGAAAAATGTTAAAAGTAACCTCTCTTGTTTCTTGTCTTTTAAGAGGCAATGGTTCATAGTAAAGATCAGCTCCTCTGTATAAATCCAGACCAATTTGATCTTCCTCTGGATCGTACTCTCCATGATGTTCCAGCTTCCCCAAGCATTTGTCTTTTGTTTCCATGCCAATCCTCTTCTTCATTGCCTGAGTGTTCCAGCTTCTTATTGTTGGACGGTGACGGATTACTGGAAACCTTGGGTAGTTGGTTGTGTCTAAGTAGAGCAGCTTTTTTATACAAAAATAAATTTGTGTTAGATTATAATATTTGTATGATATTGAATCACATTTGACAAATTTATAGAAACATGTAATATAATTTACACATAAGAAGGTAAAGGGCCCATAATAGTAGTCTGTGCTCGACTTCACCTTATCCCAATTTTGCTTACTTATTTGTAAGCATTCCAGTATGTAACCACACCAGTCAATATCTGATATATCATCATCTTCTTTGACATGCATTAGCACTATTGGTAGCACCTTTCCACCATTGTCTATTGTTCCCATGGTGCTAGCAAACAGAGTCAAGAAGTTTATTATGAAGATGAAATCAGCATCAAATGTGTTTGATATCTCCATGGATATTGCCGGTGCTGTGATTTTTCCCAGATGAGAGTATTGGTTTTGCCATTCTTGTAGGAAAGGATCATCAGGCTCTCTTTTATCTAGGTCTTGTAATTTCTTCGTTCCCATCGGCACACCTAGCATATCGTTTATTTTTTGTCTTGTTGCCTTTATTGATCCTTTTTCTAATCTTAATTCCATGCTTGGTGGATGAAATTTTTCTATCACGTGATACACCAAAGTGCCTGGAAGTTCAACTATTGGAAAGTTGATGAATCTCTCAAAACCAATGTCTTTCAAGCATTTCTTTCTTGCATCTGGTAAACCAACCATTGCATCATACATTGCTTTTGGTGATGATCTGGTTTTGCAGCTAGGATAATGATCTGGTTTTGCATCTGGTAAACCAACCATTGGTTGGTTGGTTTACCATTGCATCATCCTAGCTGCAAAACCAGATCATCACCAAAAGCAATGTATGATGCAATGGTTGGTTTACCAAATGCAAGAAAGAAATGCTTGAAAGACATTGGTTTTGAGAGATTCATCAACTTTCCAATAGTTGAACTTCCAGGCGCTTTGGTGTATCACGTGATAGAAAAATTTCATCCACCAAGCATGGAATTAAGATTAGAAAAAGGATCAATAAAGGCAACAAGACAAAAAATAAACGATATGCTAGGTGTGCCGATGGGAACGAAGAAATTACAAGACCTAGATAAAAGAGAGCCTGATGATCCTTTCCTACAAGAATGGCAAAACCAATACTCTCATCTGGGAAAAATCACAGCACCGGCAATATCCATGGAGATATCAAACACATTTGATGCTGATTTCATCTTCATAATAAACTTCTTGACTCTGTTTGCTAGCACCATGGGAACAATAGACAATGGTGGAAAGGTGCTACCAACAGTGCTAATGCATGTCAAAGAAGATGATGATATATCGGATATTGACTGGTGTGGTTACATACTGGAATGCTTACAAATAAGTAAGCAAAATTGGGATAAGGTGAAGTCGAGCACAGACTACTATTATGGGCCCTTTACCTTCTTATGTGTAAGTTATATTACATGTTTCTATAAATTTGTCAAATGTGATTCAATATCATACAAATATTATAATCTAACACAAATTTATTTTTTGTATAAAAAAGCTGCTCTACTTAGACATAACCAACTACCCAAGGTTTCCAGTAATCCGTCACCGTCCAGCAATAAGAAGCTGGAACACTCAGGCAATGAAGAAGAGGATTGGCATGGAAACAAAAGACAAATGCTTGGGGAAGCTGGAACATCATGGAGAGTACGATCCAGAGGAAGATCAAATTGGTCTGGATTTATACAAGGGAGCTGATCTTTACTATGAACCATCGCCTCCTAAAAGACCAAAAATAAGAGAGGTTACTTTTAACTTTTTTCAATTTTTGGCAGTATATCACCAGTGATAAATGTTATGATTTTTTTTTTGAGTTTTTGGTAGTATATCACCTGTGATAAAACGTCTGTGATGATGGGAACTTCTACTGATAAGCATTATATCACCTGTGATATAACACAGGTCATATGTATCACAGGTGATATAACACACATAAAAACAGTTGTAGTGGTTTTATTCAATTTTTGGTAGTATATCACATGTGATAATGAGCACTTATACTGATAATTAGTATCACATATGATTTTGAATATAGATTAAAAAACTAATCCAACTTACTCGTTTTACAGGAGTTTTATGCAAAAAATAAAGAGAAATTTGAAATAATTTCAAAAGAAAAAGGAGAGTTAGATGAGACGATCAGAGATGGTATGCAGAAGTTCAAGGGGGACAAAATGATGAACACGTTATGTAAGAAATACAAGACAATGTTCGATGTCGAAGATTTTGATCTAGATGAAGAAAAAGACAGTGATGATGACGACAGCAATGATGGTAGTGATGTTGGCAACAATGATCCCAGAGGAGGAGACTCTGAAGATGAGAAAGATGATGATGGCAATGGTGACGAAAAGGATACGGAAAGTGGGAGCGAAGAAACTGAGAATGAAGAAGAAAGTGCGAGGGAAGAAGAAAATGAAAGTGAGATAGAAACAGAAAATGAAATTGTGTTAACAGAAAATAAAAGTGGTAGTGATGATGACATTGAGGAAATAGACGTGGTTGAAAAAAGAATTATGGTTTCACCATATATGAACCGGAAAACTGAAATAAAAATTCAAATAGAGTCGGATGAAGTGATGGTAACAGATGCTTTAATTTCAATGCAAGGAGATCCATAGTAAGTCTGCTTTATCTTATTAAACAATCATATGGAAAAAAAAATATGAAATTGTGTTAACAATATATCTAAATATGCTTTATCTTTTTGTGTAGCGATTTTGTGTTTGAAACAGAATGGGCATGGGAGGCAGCAACTATCAGGGACAACATGCAAACACTAGCACCACAATTAAAAGTGGAAGCTAGTGTCATTGACAGCTTTGCTGCAGTTTTAAACTATGAAGAAACAATCAACAACTTTGGATCAAGGATGAAACAATTTTTTCATACAGGAATACTGGTAAGTACCTAAAAAATTAGAACTTAATTACTAAAATCTTAATTTGTTTCTTATAATATATGTTGATTTATAAAAACAGACAAGACAAATAGTGGAAGCGAAAAAGGAAGATGAAGAGAAGCAGTATAATGATTTTTGTTCAAACTCGAAACCCGTGTTTAAAGGCAATCCAGATGATGAATCAATGCAACATGTAGAATTGGTAACAACTTATTTCAATTATTATGAAAAACAAATATGTTTTATTTGTATTAAAATGAATCTAATTTTTGTTTACAATTAATACAGGCATTCTTTCCAATAATCGCACATGAACACTTTTATCTTGTTGTTTTCAATCTCTTCAAAGGCACTTCTGTCATCATTGACAACTCCAACTCAGGGCAGACATATGAAACCAAATACTCGCAGGAATGTGATGTTCTTGTAAGTAATTAAAGACTATGCTTAAATAATGATGCGTGCTGCTTAAATAATTAGAGATTAGAAGACTATGCATACGGATAAGCCTTCAACTTTAGCCATAGGCTATGCCTGCGGCTAAGCCTTTAGCATGCTAATGTTTTTGTAAAATATTTTTGAAAATCATATATGATACTCCAAAATAATGATGCATGCTGCTTAAATAAATTGTCTTTAATAAATTCAATTTTCTATTTTGTGTAGAAAAAACTATTTTCAAGATATTTGGAATCCCACAAGCATAAAAAGGCTTCTCAGATAGCAACAAAAAAGACAACAGTGATGAAGCTAAAGTAGGGGACCAAAAAGAATGTCATTGATTGTGGAGTTTTTGTAATGATGCATATGGACCAATACGATGGAGAAACTGAGAAAAACTGGAAACTGGAGTTTCCAAGAGAAGGAAAGAACAGGAGAATGTAATAATAAGAATGAGAATTAAATATGCCACCAAGATGCTAACGCATGAAATGAACATTCACCGAGAAAAGATCAACAAAGAAATACATGAGTTTGCAGAGACATACTCAGACAATGAATTGAAGGAGAAGATGATAAAAGAAGGGAAAAAGAAGTGGAAGGCAGAACAGGCTGCAGAACATGTTCGGAGTGCAATCTGATGGAAGATTCAGAAGTACAAACTAATTTCTCAAGACTATTATGTTCAAGTATTGTATATTAAGTAATGTAGACTCTATTATGTTCAAGTATTATGTAGATTTTGCAAAAGCCATTTGGTAGTACTGGCGGGCCACGGAATGTGACGGACAATGTCCAAGTTTGGGGTTACCTAAGAATGATGGTGCTCTATTAGGTCCCGAACCACATTCCCGGGTGCCGTAGATTGTACTCTATTTTGTTATGGCTTTATGCTTAATGTAGGTTTAAGAATTAGAGATTGCAAAAGCCGTTTGGTATTACTGCCGGGCCACGGAATGTGACGGACATTGTCCAAGTTTGGGGTTACCTAAGAATGATGGTGCTCTATTAGGTCCCGAACCACATTCCCGGGTGTCGGAGATTGTACTCTATTTTGTTATGGCTTTATGCTTAAACTAGGTGTTAGGCATTACACAGATGAATGTAATCAGAATTTGAAAATACTTTTGGGTAAACTGTATATAAGCTTCTTTTGTATATTACCAGTGTGTGATTTTGTATGTATCACAGGTGATAACTAATATGTTTTTTTGTATCACAGGTGATAACTAATATGTTATTTTGTATCACAGGTGATACCTAATAACTTAGCCAAAACAGTTTAATGCTTTATCACAAGTGATAAATGTCAAAGTATTCCATAAAATCACAAAAATAAAAAATAAAAAATGCACCAATGAGTAAAACTCATAATTTCAATTAGTAAAAAAATACAAGCCTTTAACCTTTTAAGAACAAATAAACCAAAACAAAAAAAAATCTTGCTGCATGTGTCTTCCGATATCACAAAGTCTTTTCAACAAGCAGCACTACTAATAATGTAAGTAGGAGCAGTAACCAAGATAACCAACAGTACTAAGCTCCATTAAACAGCATTAAAACCAACTAACAGTACTAACAAATGTGTGATTTTGTATGTATCACAGGTGATACCTAATAAGTTATTTTGTATCACAGGTGATACCTAATATATTATTTTGTGTCACAGGTGATACATCATAATGTATATAGGTAACTACAGTTTATGCAAACTCTTTGGGCTGCTTATTAAGCCCAAATTATTTTTCTTTATTGGGCTAGTGTAACAACAAGTATTTAGCCAAAAAAACAAGCTTAAAAGTCTATACATAAACCAATTAAAAGAATAATATCACAAGTGATATAAAAAAATAAAAAAGTCTATAAATAAACCAATTAAACTAATAATATCACAAGTATTAGTAGTCTGTTTATCAGCTTAATTTTTAGGCTCATTTTTTATTAAGTGTTAAATTGATTTGAGTCCTAGTTTTCCTTTTACAAGTCTGTGTCAAAAAAAGCCAAGGGATGATTCCCAATTGTTGAATAAAAAAGACACGTTTTAAGATTAAAAAAAACGGAAGAACCACTTTTTCCAATTCAGCAAACTTACCCCACCAACCCCACCCTCGACCTTTCACTTTCAACAAATTCTCTATAACTAAAAACTCATTTTCTCTCTCTAACCACCATTAAAAAACCTACCATAAAATAATCAAAACTAACCGTTTTTAACCGTTAAAATCATAAAAATAACACAAAAATGCAAGAATCATCGAGTGCACAAGCAGATCCACAAAAAAAAAAGGATTCAAAATGAACCTATTGAGTCTCGAGATGAAGGTACGATGCTTCCGACTAATTAATTAGTTGTTTTATTAGTATTTCTAGTGATTTTGTACTTATTTATGAATTTTATTGCTACATATGAATATTTTTGTGTATTTTTTTGTTGATTTTTAATGTGATAGTGTGATGCATGTGATGATTATGTACTTATTTGAGTTTTATTTGTTAATTGAGAGATTGTGATGAATTTGTGATTTTGTTCAGTTTTTGGTAGAATATCACTTTTGATAAAACAATTGTAGTTATCTTATTCTATTTTTGGTAGTATAACATCTGTTATTATGAACAGTTGTAGTGGTTTTTTACAATTTTTGGTAGTATATCACCAGTGGTAAATCTTATAATTTTTTTTTGAGTTTTTGGTAGTATATCACCTGTGATAAAACATCTGTGATGATGAGTACTTGAACGAATAAGTAGTATATCACCTGTGATATAACACAGGTCATATGTATCACAGCTGATATAACTCACATAAAAACAGTTGTAGTAGTTTTATTCAAATTTTGGTAATATATCACTTGAGATAATGAGCACTTGCACTGATAACTAGTATATCTGATGTGATTTTTAGTGTATCTTTTTTTGTTTAACATGAGAGATTAAATTTTTGCTTTTTTGAAAAAAAAAAGGAGAAGCTGATATTTATGAGGAACTGGAAACGATAGAAGCTTTAAACGGTTAGTTTATGTTAACAAAGCTTTACACATAAAAATTGCATACACTGTGTAACTATCTAAAAAAAAAAATTGTATATGCAGTTCTAAAGACAAGCGTATTTTTGAAATTATCTCCAGAGATTGATAAAATTAAAGGTATATTGTAACATATAAGTATGTCTCCTTTAGAAGAATTAACTGTGATGAAAACCTGAATGTATGCGGCGTACTTGATTTGACATTTAGCTTCTGTGTTATATCACCAGTGATACATACACATGCAGTAGAATGTGTATGTATACTTGCAGTAGAATGTTTTAATTGAGATTTGTTTTGTGCAGGTATGCATTCAGAAATAAGACACAGAAGAACAAAAAAACAAGCCCAAGAAATGAAAATTCAAAAGACCATCATAAAAAAGAAAAAAACAAATACAACAGAAACATCAACACCCTCAACAACACCCACAAAATCAAATCCAGCAAGATACGTTACACCAATAAGTCAAGCATCACCTGTGATATCACCTGAAGGCACACCAACATCAACACCAACAACCGTTGAAGGCATACCTGTGATATCACCAGAATCAGCGATAATTGTTGCACAGGATCAAACAAATATGGATGAACCAAAACATGTGCAACAAAGAAAAAAGATTGTTGCAAAAAAGAAGAAGGTTGTTAAGAAGGGAAAATAAGGGAATGAAGAAGAAGAGGCTGCAAAAAAGAAGACAAAAGGATGTGTGGAGAAGGTTGAAAAGAAGAAAAGAACAGCAAAAGAATCGCCGAGTGCAACAACAAGAAGTGTTGCCAAGAAGCAACGGTTAGAAGAGAAAGAAGAAGAGACAAAGAAAAACAATAACAAAAAGGAAAAGAAAAAGCAACAGATAGAAGCAACAGTTGTTGGTAAAAGAAAAAGGGTTGAAAAAGAGAAAAAGGAAGTTGAAAAAAAGAAGAAGGTTGTTAAGAAGAAAGCGAATAAAACAATGGAAGATGAGGATGAAACGGATGATGAAGATTTTGTTGATGAGGAAAAGAAGGTTAAGGATAAGGGAAAGAAAAAAATGGAAGATGAGGATGAAACGGATGATGAAGATTTTGTTGATGAGGAAAAGAAGGTTAGGATAAGGGAAAGAAAAAAATGGAAGATGAAGGGGATGAAGAGAGAGGAAAATGATTCAAGTCGTTGAGAGCAAAGACAACTGTACAACCATTTTATGACGCTACGCATAAACTGAGCCCAGAGAGAAGAGAAAGAGTAAGACGAATGGGATTTGGAACATTACTCGAGTTCCCATTCACAAAAATCCCTTCAAGACTACCATACTTCATCTTAACACATTTGAATGTGAATACAATGGAGATCACATTGCCAAATGGCGGGGTTATCAAAATAACTCCAAAAAGAATAAGAGAAGTACTGGGAATACCAATGGGGCCGAAACCATTCTATGCTGAGAGACAAAGGTTGAAACAGGACTCAGTCTACTGCAAATTCTTAGCACAGCTTCCAACAAACAGAAGGAGAAGAACAACATCAACATTATCTAATATAATTCAAGCAACGGAAGGAACAGACTTCATGTTTGATTTGAATTACTTGATGTTGTTTGGAAACTGCTTGGGGACGTGTGATAATACTTCAATGTTGAAGTATCATGTGCTACAAAACATAAAGTCAGCAGAAGACATACCCAACATAGATTGGTGCACATTCATTTGGAAATGTATAAAAGAAAGCAAGGAACACTGGGATGATAGAACGAATGAAAATTGGTACTATGGACTTCATGTGACGTTCACTGTAAGTAACAGTTTACTTTAAAAATAACCATTCTATGAAATGTGATGTATAGTATCACCAGTGATAATCGAAAGTTTTTTTTTTTTTTTTTTTTTTTTTTTTTTTTTTTTTTTTTTAAATAGATGGCCATGTATAGTATCACTTGAGATACTAAAACCAACTTGAAAAAATATAACCAACTGTTTTTTAATGAAAGTTTCGTTTCATTGAAAACAGCTCATTTACTTGCATTATACGAAATTTGAAGAAATGGATGTGCCACGCAAGTGGCCAGCCATTAAGAATTGGAACACAAAGCTATTGGAGGAAAGGCAGGAGATAAAAATGGATAGAGAAGAGTTTGGTTCAGTGATAGTCATCGAAGAAGATGATGACGATCAAGAAAAAGAAATTCAAAAGCAGAGACAGGTTAGATATCACTAGTGATAAATTACAAGATTAATTGATATCAGCAGTGATAAATACTCTTTTTTTTTCTTTTTTTTTTTGTTTTAATTTAAAACACAGGTGGTATATGAAACAATAGAAGAAAACTTTGATAGAGTTTTAAATCAGAAGAAAGAATTAGAGACTACTATCAAAGTAAGCATGGAGATATACCCAGGGGATGAAACGATAAGGATGTTTTTAGAAAGGTTCAACGCGGAATTCAAATTAGGAATAAGAAGTGATGAATTTAGGAGAGTGGTGGATGATCAGGCTGGAACTATTAGAAGAAGTGATGGAAGTAATGATGATGGATCAGATGGTGGGGGTGATAATAATGTAGGAGATGATCATGAAGAGGCAAGTGATGGTGAAGATGGTGGGAGTGATAATGATGGAGGAGATGATGATGGAGGAGATGTTGAAGCTAAAAAAGAAGGAGAAAAATTGGATGAACAAGAAGAAAACTAAGAAGAACAAAAGAAGAAACAGCTTGTCGAAAAGGTAAAATATTAGTGATTTAAAAATGGTTGTGTGCATGCAGTACCACAAGTGATAAAATGCTTATATAACAAGTGTTAAAATGCTTATAT
Organism: Artemisia tridentata subsp. tridentata; assembly: GCA_021014915.2. Classification (NCBI taxonomy): domain Eukaryota; kingdom Viridiplantae; phylum Streptophyta; class Magnoliopsida; order Asterales; family Asteraceae; genus Artemisia; species Artemisia tridentata. The sequence goes on from CP139502.1 coordinate 359,340,236, forward strand.
GTATCAAAATTTTTATTTATTTATTTATTTTTTTAATTTAAAAATCAGGCCAAAGAAGAAGCAGCTGCGAAAGAGCAAATTGAAAAAGAAGCAGAAGCAGCAAAAAAGAAAAATGAAGAAGAAAAATTGAAGAAACAAAAGGTAATGTAACAAAAATAGTAATATGACAAAATGTAAAATCTCAAGTGATAAAATCTAAAAAATATTTATTTTTTACTAAAACAGGCTACGGAAGAAGCTGTTGTGAAAGAAAATGCAGCAAAAGAAAAAAAATTACAAGTTATCAAACAACAAAAAGAAGCTTCGGAACAAAGAAGACAAGATGAAATGAAAGCAAAATTGAAGGAACAAAAGGTAATATAACAAAAAGTAATATCTCAAGTGATACAATCTAAAAGTTTTTAATTTTTTAATAAAACAGGCTGCATTAAAGCTAAAAGTTGAGAAAGAAAAAGAGGGTGAAAAGAAAGCAGCTGAGAAAAGAAAAGCAACTGCAAAAGAGCTTAACGAAAAAAGAGCAAAAGAAAAGGCTAGTTACTTTTGACTTTAAATTATCATGTTAAAGTAATATAACAAGTGATAAGAAAATCATCGTGCGTGATATGTTTATGCATATGTTCTTCATGGTCCCTGTGGGTTTGCGAAAAATGCATCCACCGTCCTTACGCTAAATTACATAAATGGTATCTGTCCCTACGCTAAATTGGGTCCAACGTCCCTATTTTTTTTCGAATTATTTTTTTCCAAACATTTTTTTTTCGATAATATTTTTTTTTCAGAAATGTTATTTCGAAAATATTTTTTTTTTGAATAATTTTTTTTTGAAAAGAATTTCTAAAATATTTTTTTCAGAAAAAATTAATTTCGAAAAAAAAATATTTTTCTAAAAAAAATATCTAAAAAAATTTTTTTGGAAAAAAGTTTCTAAAAAAATTATTTCAGAAAAAATAAATGGAAAAAAAATTTCTAAAAAAAAAAATTTTGGAAAAAAGTTTCTAAAAAAATTATTTCAGAAAAAACAAATGGAAAAAAAATTTCAAAAAAAAAATTAATTTTTCTAAAAAAATAATTTCGAAAAAAAATTTAAGAAAAAGAAATGATTTCACGAAAAAAAAAATTCTAAAAAAATTAATTTCAGATAAAAAAATAATTCCGAAAAAAAAATTTCGGAAAAAAAAAATTTCGAAAAAAAAGTTGGAAAAAATAATTTGAAAAAAAATAAGGACGTTGGACGCAATTTAGCGTAGGGACAGAGACCATTTATGTAATTTAGTGTAAGGACGGTGGATGCAAATTTCAAATAATCTAGGGTTAAATGGTCATTACAGAATTATTTTTTTGTCTTTACTACTTAAATAGAGTCATTTTTGAAACTTTTTTACTCACTTTTTACCCATTTTTTGTTCGCACCGCGAAACCGATTTTCACGACAAGTTAGATACTTTTTCAAAGATACACCCCTTTTTTATATATTGCATCTACTGATTGTGAAAGTTTTAAGTCCATTTGGAGTTAATTATTTACCTCAATAGATGGCCTAAGTAAATCGGCATAAATAAGATTTTTTCCCGAGCATTTCAACAACTTCCTGGTCACTTTCAATACCCATGGCCTTAAAAACCACCATAAACCTAAATGCATAAAAGAATTATACATAATAAGTTATATAATACTAGTAAATAGAGTAGTACGTAACCACTCATTACTGGGAATTTGTGAGCCAAGTGACTTAACACTTTACCAAAGAAAGGTGTTTTTTTCTTTAGTACAAGCGTTACTCCTAATTGTAGCATGTCAGCGTCTTGGACTCTTGGCGCACCCTAACGCGCATGTTCAACTAATGTTACGCCAAATAGTTGTGCATTGGGTTCATGGTCATGAAATTGTATTGTTTGCATCAGATATTATGTCAACTAAATGTTGATTTATTATAAGTTGCTTTCATGAGCGTCACATTGGTTCTATATTTGAAAATTGACACGGCATGTTTATCTAAACTATTGTTGTTATTAGATTTGTATAATTCTCTTGAATGTGAATGATTGTTCTTTATGATCCTTAAGAAGTTTCAAGACTCAAAAGCAAAAAGATAATCTCAGAATCCTATAAGAAGGTTAAGGTAATTACAAGTTGCTTATTTCACCGTATATCACATAAAATAACCAATTTTCTTCACCCAAACACTCAAAGCCACTTTATTAATCATTACATAAATGTTAAAACATGTTCCAAAAAATACTTGACAAAAATCAAAACCCTAATTATTTAATAAACCAAAAATAAACAAAGATTATAAGAGGAGTTATACCTATTTAAACGGAGGAATCGTGGTAGGAAAACATGTAACATCATCAACTCTAAGAAAACATCCACAAAACCAATTATTCCAGCTTTGATCAACATAAGTCAACCAGCAGGAGCAAATCTATATCATGAGAATGCAGTTAGAAACAAAACAAAAATAGTTTGAAGGCCAGTTTTAAAAAAAATAACTCACCTTAAAATTTTGTTTTGTGAAAAGTTAATGTGTATATTTGTTTTGTGAAAAGTTGTTGGGTTTTTAGATAGGGAGTTAAATGGGGAGGGTTAATACTTAGTAATAAATATATACACCAAGGTAGCACCGTAGTAAGTAGGGAGGGTTAGTACTCAGTAATAAATATATGCACCTAAGGTAGAAGTAAATATATACACCAAGGTAGTAGTAAATGGGGAGGGTTAGTTCTCAGTAATAAATATGCACACCAAGGTAGTATTAAGCATTGATATCTTGGTGGTTGAAACACTGACCGGAAGACAAGGAAATTAATGAATGAGTTGTGTCGTGTGGTGTCTTAGAACTTTTATGAATTTTGCTCTTTTATATATTTGATTTACCAAATTGGTGATATTTTTTGTGTTTTAGCAAGAGTGAGTACATGGAGATTGGAGAGATATACACAAACCCGAAAAGGTTTTATAAGCTTTTACAAAAGGATGCCAATGACAATACAATATGGTGTCATACGCGTGGTTTAGATTTTCAATGAAGTACAGTAAATAATTTGAGATTCCTGAAGGGTTGACATGTTTCGTATTGTGCTAGAGCTCAAAAAACTCCATCGGTCTTAGTTTGGACTCTAAAGAGAAGCTTCATATGCAATGGATAAAAGTGCAGGTCAAAACCTGCTTGTCCTGTCGAGTTCCTCGCGACAAATTGTTAGTTCAAAGGGTCCACACGAACGGACGATAACTCATGACTCGCCCAAATACATCAAGCAAATTAGACCAAGTCCAAACAAGAGTTGAACATGTCCATAATGATGTTAGTCCAAAGTGACACCACTTGAGACTAAAGGAAGATAAATCTTGCAACAACTGAATATATGTCAACCTTATACAAAACTTTGAAAGTTTGAAGAAATGCAAAATAGTAAAATATTTGAATACCAACAAAAGCAATGTACAAAACTACAAATTAATGACAAAACCTAAAACAGTAATCGAAATCAACCCAACATCTACATCTCTTAAATTGGTATCATTAATAAAAAAAGAGCCAATGCACCTACCGTAATTGAATCACAATGGGACACAACCATGAAACTGACCTTCTCAACCTTATGAATCGAAAAGGTTATACAAAACTTCCTTTGCATTCCATTTAGTGTTTCTTGTTCTACTCCCCTACTTGGTTTACTAGCAAAAAAAAACATTGCTTTGACCCTCTTTGTTTGAAACTACAACTTACTAGCAAAAAAACATTGATTCTGCTAACTTTGGGTGAGTGTAAGGACTCTTCGGGCTGCTTCAACAGTGTGTGTCACCTTGGTTTTTCATTGATTAATATATCTGTCTCGAGATGCATCCGTCCTCTAGCTGCCAGTTTGTGTGCATATATAAGGCACTGCATAAAAAACACAGAAACATAATTTATATTTTGCAATATGAAAACCTAAATAGATTCAACGAAAGAGCGGTATTTACCAGTTAAGGCAGAAGACTCGATCACATACAGCGTATCTAAAATACAAACGGGCAACTATGTTAGGGAAATACCCGATTGCCTCACTACATTGTCCTTAAGGACGAGAACCACTTCTCATACAATGATCTAGAACAATTGACACACATCTTGTGTTATAGGTATAGCAACAAAGGGGGATGCATACATATAACACAAGATGTGTGTCAATTGTTCTAGATCAAGTCGACCATCTTCGGCATGCATAAATACTTATCTACCACCGTTCCTGCCAACAGTTGATAATAAAAAATAGTATTAGAACATACTTTTGAGCAGCAACTAGTTAAAGCCCGTTTTACTTGGAACTGTTGCCCTTGTATTTTAGGTTTAACCAGAAATCCCCCAAATCACATAGCCAAATTATTATGGCTTAGTTTCTTTATAAGTTAATAACCAAGATATCATATCTTTTCCCTAAGAACTTCCACTTCATTGTCCCTCTATTCTACTCTAGGTCGCAATATTCTCTTATGGTTGTACTCTACTAGAACGCCAAATTCCTCTATCTATGTGGTTCTATCATACATCATTAAAATAGTTTGAGTTTCTTTTTCATGTTTTATGGTGTTTAAGCTCTAAAAAATCACACGGGTAACCTTATAGATGTAGATTATGCTTGGGATGCATGTCAAGAGAGAGAAAGAACCAAATTTAAGCAAAATTTGACTTTCATTAACCAATCAGGAGGTTCGATTTTGCAATTGAGCTCTCCCATTGGTTAATAGAAAAATTGGTTCACTTTTTGTATATTCTCTTATCATATGTAAAAAATATAAAAATACTTTTATACCTTTATTTAGTAAGGTCAAAGCTTCATCTATATTGCACCAAAAAATATAAAGTAAATATGAGTCGCATGCTAAAATTAATAGATCATGTTGTTATTAATGTTTATTATTATGGGTCGAGTAATTGCCCCTTATTTAACAAACTATTGCAGACAACAGAAGCACACACAAACAATCTTCTACTACTCGTTTTATTTTTACTAATCATCAAAGTATTCAATATCACATAATCAAGCAGGCAGAGACATCAATTTCACTAGTAAATCTACTTTCACTAGTATACACGCCTGAATCAGGCAGTCAATTTCACAAAATACCGTAAGTTATGGTATTATATCACATTGTTGTTATCCCGTTACAACATATGCATAAAACACACGGAGACATAAACAAGAATACAAACATATACAACTCGCATCCTATGCACATCTTAGCATTTGTTAAATTCATGTCATCAGCAAAAATTGCATTAATCAAACACATTGAGAAATCGCAAAAACATGGAAGTCATAAATAGACCCCTTTTAACATCAACAATATCTAAAATTATCACATTAACATCTAAGCTCAAACAAATTACAACATAGTTGAGTAATAGATGAAATTAAAAGTTGGTCAACAAACATTTCAATACTAATATCACCTGTCACACATTCCCTTATATGCAGAAGCTTTAATTAAGTAACAGCCAATACATGAAAATAAAAAACCAAGGTATACCAATCACAAGCTGTTACGGTCCCATAAAAATTTTGCTTTACCAACAAGTAGTAATCGGATTAAGTAGTGTTTTAAGGAAAGAGTATGATTTAGTGTTGGTATACAAAATATTTACATGTAAAAAGTTACCTCGATTTCATTAAATTCATCAAATGATCCACCTGAAGCACAAGTAGATTGGACTAGTTGAAGACGTTGTTCCCATTTAAGGTTTTGAACGTTTCGGATGTACTTTTCAAAGCTTCCATTGGAAGCATAATCATAAATAATGATCATTTCACCATATTCATAACAAAACCCGACAAGAGATGTTATATTTTGATGATTTAATCCAGAAAGCACGTCGATTTCTTTCTAGAATTCTTTCCTTCCTTGATCAGACATAATTTCTCTCCGCTTAAGAGCAACTTCGCCTTTTCTTCTAGGGTAGCCATAGAGTTCAACAAGAGATTCTTTCTTTCCGACATACTTTCTTACATCGACATGGAAGAGTTCTGCTCTGTACACACCTCCAAATCCACCCCATCCGATCATGCGACTATCAACAAAACCATTGGTGGCTGAGTATATGTCTTTGAATGGACTAGTTATTCCAACAACTACATCACGCTTCCTCACACCCCCATTTCCTAATCCCTTCTTTATTCAAGATGATTTTATTTTGCACTGGTTCGCCCGGGTGATCTGGTCCCGTCACCCCTGTCTGTAAGGGGATCTTGTCCCGCTATATATATACTACCATAAGTAATCATTTCACGCTCTTTTCTTGCCTGTTGAAACAATAGTTAAAACATATTACTCGTGGAGATGATATAAGCTTTAGAGGTTGGAACATTTGGTTAATAAAATAGTTAAATATATTTCTTACCAACTCTTTAAGTCTTTGACGATGAGCTTCTGTCAACTCCTCTTTCCCTGTGTCGTACTCAATCTTCCCTGTGTCTTTGTTATGAAGGTAGTCTAGTCCACATGAACAACAACGTTACCAAAACAGAAAGAGCGACACATGGTAATTTTTCAGAGAGACGGAGATTTGGAGTGAAGCTGAGCATGAATAAAACGGCGTCATCAGGTTTATTAGGGTTTATTTATGATTCAAAGTGATTTATTCGGGTCATTTATCGTATCCAGGTACCCAGACCCGTCTCAATTCATTGATGGGTAATCTTTCCTAGTACTGGACTACTGGTACAGAGGCCCAAATCCAATGCAAGGTCCATATTTTTTAAGTCTAAAGTGGTTAGGTACTTAGGTTGTTGTTCGGGTAAGGGTTAATCGGGTTTTGAGGAAGAAAAATCTTGCTCGGACTTGATTTTAATAAGGTACGGGTTATCCGGGTACAGCTTATGCGGTTCGGGTTATTCAGGTACAAATTAACCCGATTAAGCCAGAGTATAATATAAAATTACAAATAATTGGATGAAAGATATGAAAAGAAATTAAAAATTTCTTATGCGCGTTATTCGGGTTAACCCGAATAAGGTGAAAACGTTCATCCGACCCTAATAAGAGTTCGGGTTAATCAGGTTAACCAGAATAATGTTTTTCAACACGTATAACTCTACTTGAATAACCTTATTTTTCACTCCCTTAATAGCGGTGGTCTTTGGCCTTTGACCTTGTCTAATTCTCTTTTGAGTTTTGGTCTTTGTGTTCTATACTCTTTCGTGTTTTCTGTTTGGTTTTAAGATAATGTTGACTGGTGCACCGACTTCTTTTCAATCTCGTATGTAACTACCAAAACTAATAATGAGCGATATGCTTCGATACGTTTGAGCTTTTAAGATAAGTGAGTTTATAAAATAAACTTTATTTGTTATATAATTTTGAAAGCTTTTGTAAGCAACAAGCTTTCAAAAGCTTAAGCCAATAGAATTGATCTTTTAAAAATGAGAAGAACTTGTAAATAGTTAGAAAACTTAAACATCTTTTCAAATATTACGAAACTCGCTAGTATTAATAGGGTTTGGTTCAACAAAGATTTAAAAAAAAAAAAAAAAAAAAATTCTTTTTTTTTCTCCTTTAAATTTTAAAACTAAATATCTTGCAAACGTTAATCGTTAGACGAAAGAAAATAAACCATCAAAACGAGAATATTTTTTATTTTCTAATAGACGGCCACCTCTACATACTTTTGATTTTTTTTTTTTTTTAAGTATTTTAAATATTACACGGGATGAAATCACATGTGATTTATGATGTGAGTTTTAATGTTCAAATCACAAATCATATGTGATTTTTCTAGACGTAAATTTTGACATTGAAAAAAAAGCTCGAAAAATGTTTGTCGAAAGTATATAGAAGTGCTACTCTAATTAATGATGTTTTTTTGCTCTGCATGAGGGTGTTTTTTGTTATACTTAACGATCAATATAATTTATGAGATATTTAATTTTAATAAAAAAAAAATGTAAGTAAGTTTTATGACATTGGTTGTTTAAATTTTACTTTAGGATAATTGTTGAGTTGGCAAAATGCTCGGGTTAGGTCGATTCAACAAAAGGTCAAAATGGGTCTGGTCAAATGGGTTGTGTCCGATGTTTTAAATACCGGTTTCTTTGTCATACCGGGTAGTACCCGGTACCGGTATTACCGGTACTACCGGTTGTACCGGCTGGTATTACCGGTATGCTATTTTATTTTATTTTTTATTTTTTATTTATAAAAATGCTACTAAACTTGTTACAATCTAACGAAAATAGTCAAAATACAATTACAATCCACTCAAAAATAATACCAAATAGGTATTTCATAACAAAATATAAGTTTTAAAGTTTACAAACAACAAAAAATAACATTAAAGTAACATAAAAATAATTATAAAAAAAAATAAAAAATAAAAAAAAAATACCGGTTTTACCGGACTGGTATTACCGGAATTAATACCGGGCAAAACCGGAAAATACCGGCGGTAATGAATAGTGAAAATACAAGACAAAAAACCGGATACATTATACCGGACGACCGACCGGTACCGGTAATACCGGGTAGTACCGGCCGGTACGTACCGGTATTTAAACATTGGTTGTGTCAACATAGAATTGTGTTTTAGCTTTGTTTCATAAATAACCAAATGAGGGATGTATCTTATGAGCGTGAAAATGGGTTCTTCAAAGTTTTAATGTTATTCTTTAATTGTTATCCTTTACTAGTTGTTGATGTACCAAATTTCATACGGAGTATCTTATTAATACACGTACATCAACTAGAACATAAAATCGAAGCATTGGAACTTCTTTTAATTAAAACTTTGATAGCTACGACATTGCCATGATTTAATACAATGCACTGGATAATGAACTAGAAGTTGTTGAGGGGATGAAACTAGGCCGAGGTTACATCTCTCCTTATTTTGTGACCGACACAAAGACACAAAAATGATAATACATACACATGACAAACAGAAATAAAGAGGAAAATTACATATTCTTAATCACAGCGACCCGCCCAGCTCCGGATCCACCTCGGTCTCTCTTTTCTTGTGTCTACGATAACAGGCACAAGAACAGCGATAGGCGGTGAACAGCGCCACGACTTTGGCTATCACTCCCATCACTGACGCTATCACTTTTAGAGTGTCAGCAGCCTCCGACCCGTGAATATTATTAACAACGGTTACATTTTGGCTTTCCAGAGGAAGAGGGCTAGGAGAAGGAGATATCATCTTATTATCATTATGAAAGTGATCTAGACCACGGAAAACACCGTTTGTTTTTACGAAGATGGTGAGGAACATGAGTGCGAATAGGACTATTGCAATGAGTCTTATTAGCCTTGAGTGTGGCTGCCCAACCTGATTTTGGTTCTCTTGTTTAGTGATAGCCATTTTTGGGTAAATTTGACAACTTATTGGATATGGTTAGGGTATTATATATCATACCAAAAGGTGGGAATTTTTTGCTAAGGGAATGTCTTGCAACCAAGTATTTGCTTTTTCTTTGCATCAATTCTGTTCTTTAACTTTAATCATATTGTAATATATATGTAATTTCACGGTACTGCTACGAATGATTCTTAACTTGAAGATGGAGAAAGAAGGAATAAGTGGAGCTCTCAAGTGATCCTTTGATTCATGTTTGGAAATTGTAACTTTTGTGGATCCTTTATCTTGAAGGCTTCCATGACAAGATCGATTTTTTAAATACTCGACAGGCCTTTATTCGTACGTAAACTAATATGTGCAAGTTTGTGCTCTTTTTTTTACTGTTTAAGAGGGAAGTTAAAAGAGAATGTCATGTACTTTTTTGTATTTTTTTTTTGTGGGCCGGAAGGTACCAATAGTAATACTCTTATAAGGCTAGACACAGTCGATGACCAAAGTAACCTGGGTCACCGGGTGCCACGTCAGCTTTCTCTCTCCGGTGACCAGACATGACCAAAGTGCCACAGTCGATGACCGAGTGTTTTTTAAATAAAAATAAAAATTAAATTAAATTTAAAAAAAAAAAAAATTCACACAAACGTTACAAAAGTCGGTCATAAAAACGACCGACATTGTGTTTGCACAACCTTCGACCGATATTCGCCCCAAGCTCCACACTCGAGTCGACCGAACTAAATATTGGTCAAAATGGATGACCGACCGATTATCTCAGGCCGAGTGTGGCCAGCCTAAAAGTTTGAAAGTTTATGAAGCATATATTCTTTAAGAGCAGTGGGTACCCTGGAGCCATGACTCAAAATTCCCTTTCACGTCAGCAAAAATCTCTATAACACCAGAAATCCCACGGCACCACATTCTGGGCGGTACCAACGGCACCAGAAAATGTGGTGTCGTCGTCCATTTTTTTTTTTTTTTTTTTTTACATAAAATAAAACATACACAATATAACTAAAATAAACTTCATTACATTAAAAAAAAAAAAAAAGACACACATTCCATTAAAAAAAAAAAAACATAATTGAAAGAAAGTTTAGTATTATTGAAGTATAAATTGAATTGAAAGTGTGTGAAAAATGGTAGAATAAGGGGGGGGTTTTAAAGGATTTTTGGGGTAACAGTTTTTTTTTTTTTTTTTTTTTTTTTTTTTTAATGCCAAACGGTTATGTAACCGTCGGCTTCTTTGCATCATTTCCAAAATATACTCCCAACGTTCAATATAAAGCAGAAAACAAAAAATAATAATAATAATAATAATAATAATAATAATAATAATTAAAAAAAAAAAAAAAAAAAAAAAAAAAATAGCTATTACGTGGCAGCATCACAAACACAAATTAAAAACATCAACTATCCTCTTCTTCCTCATTACTCCTACCACATATACAGTACCTGCAAAAAACTTCAACTATCTCTTCTTCCTTCATTACTCAAAAAAAAAAAAAAAAAAAAAAAAAAAGATCTATGGCGTGGGCTGGTGGCTACGGCGCCAGCCACCATGGCGCGACCGGCGGTACCGTGCGCCGTCGGCCATGGTTGGCTGGTGGTCATGGCTTGAGCCATCAGCCAAGGGTACCCTGTGCTCTAAGTTATTGTCAAGTCTCCACAAATGTCTACCCAATGAGTTTCACTTTACCACTTATAGACCTTATCAATGTGTACAGGGGCGGAGCCAGAAAAAAATTTCAAGGGGGGGCAAAATATGATAATTTTTAGAAACTACACTAAAAATTGGTCCGTTGAGGGGGCAAATTACAAAAATAGCCGAAAATTTTTAAAAATTTACACTACAATTTTTTTCGCCGAGGGGTCACGTGACCCCCCGGACCCCCCCTTGTCTCCGCCCATGAATGTGTATACAATAAAGTATGTTTCGATTTAAAATACTCAACAGACATTGACATGTCTAAGAACTAGCATGTGGTTCATTTAGGCTAAAGGGAGTGAGGCTACCCAGGAGAGGGGCGACTCGCGACACGTGGCGCTGAGTCAGCAAGTTGGGTAGCCTCCAAAAAATGAGGGAGTGGGGCTACTCAGGAGGGTGGGGCGACTTCTGACACGTGGCACTTCTAATGATTGATTTTTTAACTTTTTTTTTTTGCAACTTTTTTTTTTTTTTTTTTTTCATATTATATAAATAATAACTAAAAAAAACAATATTACATAAATAATAATCCTAAAACATAAATATTACTTAAAAATTAATACAAACATAAATATTGTTCATAAAACATAAATAATAATCCTAAAACATAAATATTACTTAAAAATTAATAAACTACGCATCCCGATATTTTTCAATAAGATCTTGTTTCGCTTTTTCCATGATTGATCTTTCGGGTTCCGGAAGATCGCTGTAGTCAGTGCTCAACACTCTCAACTCGGCAAGCTTAATTTTACTTTCCTTTGCCTTCAACTTTCGATCCCCATACTCCAATCTTTTTGCCGTGAGATCCATCAACCCTCTCAATTGACCCGAAATATCGTCCAAAGCATTATCCAACTTCCCCTTTCCCTTGCTCGACGAACCACCCACACTCGAACTCGATTTCCTACTCATGTCTCTTCCAACCGGCCGTTCCCGAAACTCCACCTCCTCATCCTCGTCCACTGAGTTAAGATCGAAATTCACACGAGCATCCGAACCTTGACTTTGATAATCGCCGGATGATGAAGTTTTCGTTCTTTTCTTAGTTGGTTCTCCTCGACTTTTTCTTGCGTCGTTTGAATCGGTAACGTAATGAAACTTAGAACTGAATCTTAACTTATCCCAAATGTCCACATATCCAAAAGGTTTTCCATAAGTCCCCTTGTACTCGGAGAAAGCTTTTTTAACCACGTCGGCGTCATTCGAACCACTTTGATGGTTGTTTGCATTTCTGAGCCGTGTATAGATCTCATTGAAATGTTGGATTTGTGGGCGTATTTTCCTCCACTTGGCACTCACCCCGTCCGGATCACGATATCCCTCCTCCTCGCCCATGAGCCTCAAAAAAATCTTCGTTATTCTGGACCAATATGTTCTCTCCTTTTGATAATTAGCTACAAAAAAATAAAACAACATTTCATATATATATAAATATCCGTAAATGTATATATAAATTTATAAATAATAAAACAACATTTCATATATATATAAATATCCGTAAATGTATATATAAATTTATAAATAATAAAACAACATTTCATATATATATAAATATCCGTAAATGTATATATAAATTTATAAATAATAAAACAACATTTCATATATATATAATACCTTCTTTCGGGTCCTCGGTAACCTCCAACCAAGCTTTGCATAGGCACATCTCCTCCTCTTTTTTCCACGGAATAGCCGTGGTTTTCATCCTCGGTTCGTCGGTGGGTTTGCGTCTGTGTCGTCTTTTTCTAGCTTCGACTACCGGTTGGGTTTCTTCGACGACTTCAACGTCCGGAGAATGTGGCGTCCTTGGTGGAGTGTCAATGACTCGTTGACGATCTAGAAAAAATATATGGCTTAAAAAAATATATAGATATATATATATATATATATATATATATATATATATCCGAAATATATATATATATGTATAAAAAAATATATATATAAGTAAATAAAGAGTAAAAATATATAGATATATATATATATATATATATATATATATATATATATATATATATATATATATATATATATATATATATATATATATATATATATATATATATATATATATCCGAAATATATATATATATGTATAAAAAAATATATATATAAGTAAATAAATAGTAAAAATGTTATACCAAAATGTCCACCCGGTGTGTTTTGCGGAGTAACTCCGGCGAAACCGTATCCCTCTTGTGACGCATTCCAAGGTGAGAAACCCGGCATTGGTTGATTTTGGACGTTCATTTGTTGAATATATTGAAACAATGCCGGGTTATTAAGCAAATTTGGATCATTTATATCCGGTTGATTTGGGACGTTTGGACGTGATCGATACCCATACGGGCTGCCAAAGTTATTTGGATTGGGATTTGGATACATATTTTTATAGAGTTGATGAACTGAGTTTTGGTATGAAATGGAAGGAAGTGTTTTTTTTTTTTTTGTCGGTGAATGAAGTGTGAAGATGAAGAAGTGGGATTTGGATAGTATATATATTAGTATGAAATGGAAGGGAAAAAAAAAAATAATAATAAAAACTGCCGTTCAACGGCTACAATTGCATGAAACAAAGCAAATACTCAAACTTTACAAGGCGATATATTTGAGTCGGCAGGAACCAAAACGCCTCGTCGGGGCAGTGTGTGTGGCGATAGGAGGGGCGATAAGGGGCGAACCAAGGCTTATCGCCCCCTTGGTTCGCTTCATACCGTTCAGTCTTACTTTTATTTACATTTCTAGCCAGCTGGTAGGTAAAACACGTCATTCTAACGAGTTGTGGGAACACAAAAATGAAATGGTTATGCGTTGTGACATTATGTAAACATTAATAGTCTGTTAGATTTCAAGTTGACAACGACGTACTACTTACATGCATCTGTTAGAATACATGGAAGGTCTTTGATCGCACGTATCTTATAACTAACTTGCGCGCATTTAAACCATAGATAATTCGGGTAATTAACTTGCCCGCTAATTGATCATTCAATTTTTTCTATTTATTAAATGGTATATCCTCTTGAACAAATTTTCTATAGTGATTCAGTAATAATCATCTATCATTGATGCATGTATTTTACCGGGTAATCCCCTTAAAAAAAAAAAAAAAAAAAAAAAAACTAACTAGTTATAAACAACTAGTTATCCGTCTTATTCCAAAACCCGTCAACAACTTCATATGATATCTAAACATAAACATTTTCTGTAACATCTTAAAATCATATATAGTGGTAGAAGTACATCGTCCTTCGATTCGATTAAGGTTTTTTTTTTTTTTTTTTTTTTTTTTTTTTTTTTACCAAGTTGGGGGAATTTAACAAGAAATGAAAGTATCAGTTTTTCCCAATGTTTTAAAACCCGGGCTTTTAGTTGACCCGGTCGAGTAGCCGGTTCAACTGGTTGAACCGCCGGGTAAAACGGGTTTTAGACCAAAGAGAGAAATACCTTTATTTAAAACGTACACAAATAAAAACGTTATGCACCTTTAGTTTCAAACTAAGAGTAATAATAGGCATTAACAACTGACAAGGACTATTAATACTGGGATGTGTTATACATACCCTCCCTATGTTGTCACATCAGGGAAGGTTTGGTCAAACCGTACAACTCGCAATGCACACCGTATAAGCCAGTGATGCATCTAATTATTGGATACCCTCCCTATGGGAGGGTGTGGATAAACTCACCCTTAATACTTGTAATTTTATAGGATACATCATTTCTATTAGCACAGTTATCAGAGACTCGGGATTTGCTACATAACTTGACTAGGGCTTATTGGCCATCACCTAAAACCAAGCTTTTAACAAAAAAAAAAAAGTCGCAAAACCCAAACACTTTCTCTCTCTCACACACACAGTCACACACACACCTATCACCATTTTCAGCGAGCTTCCTTTTCAGTCACCACCACTGAAACATATTCTCTTCGCCGACGTACAAGAAACTAGAGCCGTATTCGGTCGATCTTCAGTAAGATTAGCATGTGTATGTTCAGTTACATAGCCAGCATGTTCTATTACATCATCTACTTACATTGTTCTTGTTCTTTTTCTTTTATATATATTGAACCGTCCGGTTTCCGGTCCGGCGGTTCGACCCGGGTCGACCAAAACCTGGTGGTTCAATCTGGTATAAACCGCAACAAAAACCCGCCTTACAACGGACTGGTCAACACTCCGGTTTGCGGTTCAACCAGTTCGACCGGTCGGGTCGAACCAGGTTTTAAAACATTGATTTTTCCACTAATTAACGAACGAAATCTGATTCACACTAGTAATTTAATTAAGTTCTCATTAAGCTAGTAAAACTAACTTCCAAATGACGGACAACAAAACTAAATACTCTCTCTGTCCCATATTTATTGTCCACATTTCCATTTCGAGTTGTCCCAAATTAATTGTCCACTTTCAAAAATAGATAGGGAATTTAGTTCGAGTTTACTATATTACCCTTACTTGAAGATATTATTACAAACATTAAAGAAGTTTTAAATTAATTGGTTAAGTGTAAAACTATCATTCTGCAAAAAGTAAGAAAGAGAAAGTTGTAATGATGATGCTTTTCTTAAATTGTGTGTTTTTTGTCTGTAGACAATTATTTTGAGACAGAGGGAGTATAATTTTCGCGATCCTTTTTATAAGCAAAGTTGGAAATCAAATTAGTAGGTCTAGAAAGAGCTTTTGTAATTGGATCGAGTGGTTCTCAAACCGTGTTAATGCTTTCTCCTCTTCTACGTAAATTTTCTCACTAGGTTCTTACTAGCCTTAATAAAATTGTTGTTCAAAAGAAAATTGTAATGAAAATCCCAGGTACACATAACATATACTCCCTCCCACCCATAATAATTGTCCACTTTGACCTTTTTGAGTCTTTCGTGTTCAACTTTGACCATTAATATTTTTATTTATGTTATATATTACTTGATAAAAATTATACCAAATGAAAATACATTTAAAACCCAATATATTCATGTATTTTTCATCAAGTATTATATTACACAAATAAAAATATTTATTGTCAAAGTTGAATAAAAGTCTCAAAAAAATCAAAGTGTACAATTATTATGGGACGGAGGTAGTATAAAATCCACAAATCCTCAAACTTTTAAATATTTTTAATCCTCAAATTCTCAAACTTTTATCATTTTTCGTTTATAACTCATAGACTGTCTGGCAATAACTACAAATTGAACCTGTAAGTGTTACACTAAGGGTCACACTAAAACTACACGTTCGCATGTATAGTTATTTGTCGCTATATACCGTCACTTTGCGCGAGTATTAGTCTAGAAAATATTTTTTAAAGAGATAATCCCATATTTACCCAATATAAACCTCAAAATGCAATATTTACCCAACTTACAAGTTAATAATACATAATGTGCAATATTTTTTATGCATGTTTGGGGATATGAAATTTTGATGCTTTTATTGGGGAAATATGGAATTTTGATGCTTTTAAAAAAAATGAGACTCTAGCAACAAGCTAGAGGACGAAGGAGTTGCACATAATTACAAGCCTTAACGGGATTTGGAAACAAATCTTGTCCTCCAAGTTACTTACACTATATAAACAAATCAAGGGTCATTGGTTTTACAAATCTTGTACACACAATTATCCCTAAATTTGTTTTCTTGTTTTCTTTCTTTTGGGTCGATCGAAACAAACACCCTCTTAGGGATTGATAGATTTTTTTTTTTTTTTTTTTTTTTTTTTTTGAATCAAAGCAAAGTGTTTGGTTTTTATTTGTGTTAGTTTACTAGCATAACTTTAATTCGTTATAGTACGTGTGTACAAGAACGTGGTACAATCACACTATTGATTGTATCTTGGATTGAATTACAAAAAGGTAAGGGGCAATTCTTATAATCCTTATAAACCCTAATTAGGGTTCATCTCAATTGCTTGATTGGAATTGATTCTTGTTTAGCTAGAATCAAAAGGTACGCATACTTTTACATTCGGTTAATTAATTTACATGTGATGTGCGTGGTTTTGTAACCTTACAACAGGTTTTACCTCTCGAGAGATCTCAAGAGGCTTACAACCCCACCAGGCAGTGTACCTGACCGATGTAGTATAGTGTAGTGGTAAGTACGGGGGATTGATCGTTCTCCACAGGGAATAGTGTTCGTTAGGTGTGAAAGGCTACTCTAATTAGGTCTAAGGGTTGAGGAAGATTCTTTTTTATGTTTTTATATTTTTATGAAAGCAAGTAAAATCTCGGGTTTGAAGGAGTGGGCGGAATTAGTTGCTAGTCAACTAACCCAAATGACTACGAATGCAAATAAAATAAAATAACAAAAATGAAATGTGGTGAGAAACTTATGTGTAGAGAAATGTGTTTACTTAGATTTCCTTACTCCCTAACTATCTTTTACCGGTTAATTAGTGTGTATTAGTCGCGTGGATGACGGGTGTATTCCTTAATACCATTCGTGGGGTGGCGTACTTACTTCCCCAACTCTACAAGCTCCTACTTCACTCCTATGTCGAGCCGGCTAGGAAGCTCCTAACATGGGATCACTAGAATTCGCTTGTGCATTAAATACAACCATAAAAACCTTTAGTACGCGTTTGGTTCATGTTTCTTAAGACGTTCAAGCAAGTTACCGAATAGGAAGTTAGCCAGTTTTCTTAAGCCTAACATAGATAAACAATCATCCAATACAACTAACAACACACTAACAACCAATAATCAATAGCTAAGTTTCATTAGATCTAAGCAAACACAAGATAAAATTAGCCTAACATGTTAAACAAAAGACAAGAATAAGATAGAATCAAACAACACATAGACATATTGAATGATTAATTGATAACTTATCTTTCAATGAAACATGGAAGATCTCAAGGCAAAAAGCCCTGAAAAAGTAGCTAAAATCGTCTTAGGGTTTTATCCCAAAATTCCACACACTAAGCTCTCCCTAATGACAAAAGATTAGAAAACTATATATAGATTTTTGGATCTGACGGCGTCACCTTATGCATTGTGACGCCGTCACCCGCCCGCTTTTAGGGTTCCCGGGTGACCTTCTTGACGCCGTCCCTCTTTAGCTCTTCAAAAATCCATTCTGGCCTATCAAGGCTTGACGCCGTCGGATCATGAACGTGACGCCGTCCCCTTATGATTTAAGCCGTGACGCCCTTGATTTAGTTAAAGCGTGACGCCGTCAGAATTCTCATGCTAACTCACTGGCCCGTCATGAGTAAATTTCACATCCAACTTTTCTTGCCAAGGCATGACGCCGTCAAGAGATGATTCTGACGCCGTCAAAGGTAAATTTCAGCCGATTCTTGAGACTTTGTCGTTTTCTTCACTTTAATGCTCCAAAAACGTCCAAAATGCCTCCTTTTCCAGATTTCTCCTCAAAAGTACCTAAAATGACAAAAGGAACGATTTAGGGCAATATTTGATCAAATAAATACGATTTCGGGCTTAAATGACCCCTTAAAAGCGGTACACTTTTCGCCTCATCAAATACCCTTACACTTGAGATTTGCTTGTCCTCAAGCAAATGCGCTTTTATTCTAATCAAAATACAAGTTAGGGGTCATTTAATGCAAACATAAAAGTAATTACAACAAATAATCGTTCCACTTCAATCATAATAAGCACGGAGATTATATACTAGCACCTCACAAGCAGTGTTTAGATACTCACATCTCTCAAGTGTCATCAAAATAAATCTCATAAATGAAAACGGAAAATATCTCTCACTACCTGTCATAGCAAATAGATTACCATAGGCTTGGGAAAGGGTCGAAAACCTCCTCCACTAGGCGTAAGCACCTAAGATAAACTATCAAAGAGGGCTTTTAAATGGGTTATAACGTTAGGTGTAGGGAAAAGGAAAACACGGTTTTGTTGGATAAAGGATATTTTACTGGTGGCTAGTTAAAGATCTTGATCAATTACATGTACTATACAATGTTGCTAAGCCAAGACTAGACTCGATCTTAAGCTAAAAACGAAATAACAAAATAACAAAAATATAAAGCAAACATAAAATGAAACGGGATGGTAGTCCGTATGTTTTTTCTATTTTTCATTTTCTCATTTTTTTTTTGTGTTTTTCTTGATTTTTTTTTTTTTTTTTTTTTTTTTTTTTTTTTTTTTTTTTACATACACTTTTACCCTACCATCCAAAATAATACATCATAGGGGCATTGCATTCCCCTTACACTTGAATTTTTACATAACTTTACAAATACTAATCTAATGACTCGAATTAAGATAATTGAAAAACTTGGAGTACTTTTAAAACATTTAGCACATATGGGGGTAATAAATGATGTTCTTCCCCATTACTCCATTATACTAGTACTTTACCCATGAGTCCCAATCGTCCCAAAACAATATGTACAAGGATATGACTCGACTTAGCAACCATGTAATCAACTAGATAATTAACTTGGGTTTAAACAAATGTTGTAACAATAATGCACTAAAGATGAGTGCATACAAGGTAGGCTAAGGCGATTTGGGTGTACATTTTAGTGGGGTGTAACAAATTCTTCCTTTAAGTAAAATGCTTAAAGGTCGAAACGAAAAGATAGGCTCTGAGGGGTGTACTAGGGGTATCGTGTACTAAAAATGAGTACAACGCAAAGGGTGTGGGAGAATTACTTGACCAAGGTAGCCAACGTAATTATAACAAAAACACAGGTGTAAAAAAATGGGTTAATCCTAATACCTCTTATCATGTAGTAAATCTAACTACACGAATGTAGTCTCACTTGTGGCCTCGGAATGGTCCTAACACAAGTTCTAGAATCTAAGTGCTACCGGTACACACATCATAGCATAAATGCTTTTCCTACCAATTCTAGGGGCGAACCTCACATATTTGGGGTGGAAAATTTTTTAGTGGTACGGTTTTTGTGCTAGTCATATAACTCCTATCCGTGAGACGCTCATTAAGATCAAAGTTTCACTCCTATATGTTGTAAAAAATTTTAAATTTGGCACTAAAATTACCCTAATCAAGTATTTCTCTCAGTTTTATTACACATCTATTATTAAACAAACAAAAATCAAGCGCAATTGTATTCTCTAAAATCGTACTTTTACCCTCCCCTTACACTTAAGATGAACATTGTCCCCAATGTTCAAATAATAAGATGTAAAAGCAAAAAGTAAAAGAATGAAATCAAATACTCCCCTGATTCGCTCGGTGGATAATGAAATTACACGGTTAGATCTTCCTCCAAAGAGAATGTTGAAGCTCCATGACTAATGCATCGCCATAAGCTTGATTCCATAAACATTTCCTTGTCCAAAATAACCTGTTAACCTGAGAAAACAAACACGAGAACCTGCATAACATCGGCGGGAAAAATCTATATATAAGGATATAATGCTTGTGGAATGATAATTTTGCAGATTCCTGGAGATTATAAGTTGGAGATTTTAATAAAAACTTTTTATGAAAACAAAACTTTCAAAAATTTCTGGAAATTAAATCTGACGCCGTCAGGTTATAACCCCTGACGCCGTCAGAAATGACCTGACAAAAATTTTCATTTTAAGTTTCCGGAAAATTTCTGGAAAAACCTTTACCTTACTTCCTGGAAATCCTGCAAAACATCATTATGACTCGATACAAGCATTTGACTCAAACAAATACGAATATGTATGTTAATTTATTATTATTATGATTCATGTTCATTTGTGTTCTAATAAACCGATTTAGATTTCCCTTACACTTATCTTTTGCAAAATACCTTTATATGTAGTTAAGACGAAGTTAAAAACAAAATAAAGCATTTTCACACATTACTTTTGAACATGAATCAATAAGAATAAAAATTAAACATACATACGGAAACAAATAAAACAAACAAACAATTAAATAAACACACAAAGCAAATAAAACAAATAAAGCTTGGGTTGCCTCCCAAGAAGCGCTTTTCTTTATTAACGAGTCTTGTAGCTAGACTCAAAGTCACGCTACCCTATGTAAGTAAGCTCGTCATCTAG
The DNA here is from genome assembly GCA_021014915.2 of Artemisia tridentata subsp. tridentata. Lineage (NCBI taxonomy): Eukaryota > Viridiplantae > Streptophyta > Magnoliopsida > Asterales > Asteraceae > Artemisia > Artemisia tridentata. The sequence goes on from CP139502.1 coordinate 359,361,263, forward strand.
GACGTCTTTAGGGTTAAGCTTGGATTGAAGTTTCCTATTGGTCCGCTTAGTACGATATGTCTTTTCAAACTTCTCTCCATCCGGGTCATACAATGTCATCTTGATATGCCATGACCCATCTCCATCTTTGGGTGGTTTATCCCAATTCCACTTATGATCATCTTCCTCACAAATCCACTTATTCATTCCTAGGTTAATTGGCAAAACTCCTAGGAAATCAATCATCCTTCTAAAAACTAGAGGGTCTTCAAATGGATCCAATTCGGTGTCCCTAGCCAAGAGTTGCTCCACCGAATGCGTTCGGTTAACAAAGTCCTCTCCTAGGTAAAATGGGCGTTGGGGTCCTATGAAGTCTCTATCAATCCAAGGTCCATATCTAGATGGTCTCCTATTTGATTCTAGCCAATGTGGTGTTGGTTTCTCACTAGTATCATAGGCATGTTTCTTAACATCATAGACTGACCAAGTATCTCCTTCTCCTACCGCTATCTTGGATTCCTTACAATCAATCATAGCACTAGCGGTCGCCAAAAATCCTCTACCTATCAACAAGGGGCATGTAGGGTCGCTAACCATATCAAGGACGTGGAAATCGGCTAAAATGGTTAGTTTTCCAATGTGCACTAACACGTCCTTAACTACTCCAACCGGGTAAGCAACACTTCCATCCGCTAAGCCTATTATCACCTCGGTTTCTTCAAGTTTTCCTAGTTTTAGAGAGGTGTAGAGAGGTAACGGAAGTAGGTTAAGGCTTGATCCAAGATCGGCTAATGTGTCATAAGCCTCCGAATTACCGATCTTGCAAGGTAGAACAAATAGGCCTGGATCATCTAACTTCTTAGGTAGCTTGTTTTGAACAAAGGCGGTCCCTTTTTCGCCTAACTTGAGCTTCTTCTCATCCAACTCATCATCAACCGGACTTTCAAGGTGGAGCTCCTTGAATTCTTCGTCAAGGTTTTGAGTGGGAGGTGTTTCAACTATGTTGTTGACCAATTTGGATGTCATAACTTCTTGGTCATTTGGAACGACTTGGGTTTGTTTGAAACACGTGCTCATGGAATTGACCGAATAATATTGTGGACAAGAACTAGGGGACGAAACCGATGAAATAGCGTTGACGTTTAGTTTCGGGTTCTTGACCATGTTGCTAGGGAGTGCTCCCATTTCTCGGTCATTGAGGGCTTTCAACAAGGTGTCAATCTTATCGGTCATCTCGCTTTGTTTTTGTTTGAAATCGGCTTCAAACTGGGCTAAACGAGCTTCTTGAGATGCCATAAATTGGGAAATCAATCCTTCAAAGTTATTGGTACTACCATTGCCGGAAGGATTGTTGTTGAAAGTACGGTTCGAGTTGGAACCGCTTGATTGGAAACGATTAGGTGGGTTGGAAGAATTGGTTTGTTGTGTGTTTTGGTTTTGTTTCCACCTAAGGTTTGGGTGATTTTTCCATGAGGGGTTGTATGAATCACCGTAGGGGTTTGGCTCGGGTTTGAAAGTGTACCACTTGTCTCCCGCTCCGTCGGTACGAGAGATGCGTAGTCCACAAAAGCTTGTTCGGGGAGTTCCATGCAATCATGAGTGTCGTGGGGACCACTACATAATTCACATGAAGAAGTGATTTTGTTCACTTGGCTTGAAGGTTTAGGAGTCTCGTAGGATTTCATGAGAAACTTGACTTGGTCTTCAAGTTCTATGATCCTACGGTCAGAAGTGCTGGAATTGTTCGAAGGCAAAGATATTGCCTTGACCGTTTTATTCAAATCACGGGGATCACTCCAACTTTCGTTGTCATAAAGAGCAAGATCCTCTAGGAGAGCCCATGATTGTTCCGCACTTAGATCACGTAGCTTACCACCGGCCGATTGGTCAATGGTTTGCCTCGTGTAGAGATTGATATGGTCATAGAAGATTTGGACTTGGAGCCAAAGTTCTATGCCATGGTGAGGGACTTTTTGGAGTAAGTCCTTGAATCGAGTCCATGCCTCGTAGAGAGTTTCGCCTTGACGTTGTTGGAACATCAAGATATCATTCCTTAGCTTGGTAGTTTCTTCCCGGTGGGAAAAACTGAGCAAGGAAACGAGTGGTGAGATCATCCCAAGAGGTGATGGATCCTGCGGGTTGACGTTCTAGCCACTGACTAGCTTGGTTCCGCAAAGAGAATTGGAAGAGACGCAATCGGGTCGTCTCTCGAGTGGCAACATCAAGGTCTATAGAATCAACGATTTTAAGAAAGTCCTTGAGATGTTGATTAGGATCTTCAGAACGAAGTCCATGGAATGCGCATCCACTTTGCACCAACCGGATGGTGTCGGATCGCAAGGGTGTGATATTGGCTCCTTGAGTGAGCTCAATGGTGTTTCGATAGCCATGGTGGCTAGGACGGGAATACTCTCCTAAAGTACGGGCTCTAGGAGGTGGTGGTGGTTGTTGTGGTAGTGGGTTGTGTGGGTTAAGGATATTACCATCTTCCATGATGTCGGAAGGTAATGGTTACGAACAAAGACACGAAGAAAATAGATAGACTAAAGAAAACCTAGAAAAATAAAATAAAAATCTCACTAGAAAGGAGCCTAGTGAGTAGACCTAATAAAAATAAAATTTCAACCTAAGCAATAACTATTCCCCGGCAACGGCGCCAAAAACTTGATGTGCGTGGTTTTGTAACCTTACAACAGGTTTTACCTCTCGAGAGATCTCAAGAGGCTTACAACCCCACCAGGCAGTGTACCTGACCGATGTAGTATAGTGTAGTGGTAAGTACGGGGGATTGATCGTTCTCCACAGGGAATAGTGTTCGTTAGGTGTGAAAGGCTACTCTAATTAGGTCTAAGGGTTGAGGAAGATTCTTTTTTATGTTTTTATATTTTTATGAAAGCAAGTAAAATCTCGGGTTTGAAGGAGTGGGCGGAATTAGTTGCTAGTCAACTAACCCAAATGACTACGAATGCAAATAAAATAAAATAACAAAAATGAAATGTGGTGAGAAACTTATGTGTAGAGAAATGTGTTTACTTAGATTTCCTTACTCCCTAACTATCTTTTACCGGTTAATTAGTGTGTATTAGTCGCGTGGATGACGGGTGTATTCCTTAATACCATTCGTGGGGTGGCGTACTTACTTCCCCAACTCTACAAGCTCCTACTTCACTCCTATGTCGAGCCGGCTAGGAAGCTCCTAACATGGGATCACTAGAATTCGCTTGTGCATTAAATACAACCATAAAAACCTTTAGTACGCGTTTGGTTCATGTTTCTTAAGACGTTCAAGCAAGTTACCGAATAGGAAGTTAGCCAGTTTTCTTAAGCCTAACATAGATAAACAATCATCCAATACAACTAACAACACACTAACAACCAATAATCAATAGCTAAGTTTCATTAGATCTAAGCAAACACAAGATAAAATTAGCCTAACATGTTAAACAAAAGACAAGAATAAGATAGAATCAAACAACACATAGACATATTGAATGATTAATTGATAACTTATCTTTCAATGAAACATGGAAGATCTCAAGGCAAAAAGCCCTGAAAAAGTAGCTAAAATCGTCTTAGGGTTTTATCCCAAAATTCCACACACTAAGCTCTCCCTAATGACAAAAGATTAGAAAACTATATATAGATTTTTGGATCTGACGGCGTCACCTTATGCATTGTGACGCCGTCACCTCGCCGCTTTTAGGGTTCCCGGGTGACCTTCTTGACGCCGTCCCTCTTTAGCTCTTCAAAAATCCATTCTGGCCTATCAAGGCTTGACGCCGTCGGATCATGAACGTGACGCCGTCCCCTTATGATTTAAGCCGTGACGCCCTTGATTTAGTTAAAGCGTGACGCCGTCAGAATTCTCATGCTAACTCACTGGCCCGTCATGAGTAAATTTCACATCCAACTTTTCTTGCCAAGGCATGACGCCGTCAAGAGATGATTCTGACGCCGTCAAAGGTAAATTTCAGCCGATTCTTGAGACTTTGTCGTTTTCTTCACTTTAATGCTCCAAAAACGTCCAAAATGCCTCCTTTTCCAGATTTCTCCTCAAAAGTACCTAAAATGACAAAAGGAACGATTTAGGGCAATATTTGATCAAATAAATACGATTTCGGGCTTAAATGACCCCTTAAAAGCGGTACACTTTTCGCCTCATCAACATGTTATATGATCTTATACGCTTCCGCATGTGTACTTGATGTTTATTGTTTATATTTATGATTAGTCATGTTATATAATTTAACAGTGGCATCAAGAGCCGTTATAATGTGTAATTAATTACCAAAACACATAAAAAAATGAATTTTTGATTTGGTTATACATGTTTGGTCGATTTAGGGTTTATGCACATCGAACCCTATTTTTTTTAAGGGCCGATTGCCTTTAATTGATTTTTAGGATTTTGGTTTTGATATTTAATTTGATTAGAAACCCTAGGATTAACATGTTATGTTTATGTGTTATGTATGCGATCTTGTGACAACGTGCTAATAATTGTTATGTAGAATCCATGAAAACGTGCATGTTTGGCATGGATTTATTGTCGATATAATTTAAATTGGCTATATGAATTAATTTTTAAGTTTTTCACATGTTTATTTATTGATAATTCTTGAATTGGGGAAGACCTCAATATAATTAATGAATCAATTACGTGCTATGTGGTATATAATTAATTATGGCTTACGCAATTGATTCGTCAATGCATGTGGTTCACTTCCTTTTGTAAGTGAGGGCCTTAGTTAAATATATACGTTATAAACCTAGATATTGATTATTAATAGGCTTTATCGAATAAAGTATGCATGTGGCTACATGTTTTCACATATTAATTGTTATGTTATGTGTGTTTATTTAGTTGTGTTATTTTATTATTTTTTTATTACTTGTTTTTGTTTATTTTTGTTAGACATGTTTATAAACAAAAAGGGTAATTTTTTGAATAGAAAAATAATATGGACTAAATAATGGTGAAACAATGAATTATTTTTGAAGAGTTAAATTTTCAATAGTTTAATTGATGATGAGTTTTGTACCAATAGTAAGAACGGCTCACCCAATTGTGACAAACTATAAGAGGGGTATAAGGAGGATTGACATTAAATTGTCAAACCGAAAGAAACGGGTTTTTAGTTGGCTTTTTAAGCTGACCTTAGTTTCTCCGCTCCTTTGTGCGTCAAATTGAAGCTACCAAGTACGACTATTTTTTAGTACAAAATCATCTTAAGGGTGAATTAGCTTTAATTCCATGCGCCACTTTGTGGTAATTATCTGAAACACCAAGTCTTTGGACTTATGCAAAAGTACGATATAATGGACGATAATTAAAGGTAAATTCTTTTATTAGTGAACCCAATACCTCAATAAAAACTTTGTTAATTTAATCTTAGTGAATTGGTTGATAAAAAGTTTTTTTTATTAAAACCTATGTTATGAAGTTGTATGCATGCTTCTTCATACATATTTTGATATACACATCAAAACTAGTACACTTAAAATTAAGTTAATGTCATCTAATTAAAAGAACACTTGAAGTTGTGATTTACGTCATGTGAGAGCTTGGACTAGATTGCAATGGAAAGGTAAATTTCATACTTTCATTACTAGCAGATCAACTGATGTAATGGAACTATGTTAATTTGCAGTTCTTTAAATTAGACGACTTAATTGAGTTCTAAGTGAGAGCTTGGACTCAAGGCATAAGATGAGGATAAAACATGCTTACATTGCAATATTGTTTGGCAATGTAAATCCCATAATGATCTAGGAATTGGAAATTGTTTGCCAATTATTGTTTGACAGATTACCTTATTTTATACTTTCATTACTAGCAGATCAACTGATGTAATGGAACTATGTTAATTTGGATCCTAACGTTAAGAAAATTCTATGGTTCATATGAATATAAACCAATGGGTATTTAATTTTCTTAAAGATTGTATTATCGAAAATACTAAAATTGAATTTTGTAAATTCTTTTAAATGTATTAATGCAACATTAAACCGTAAACGTGAGATATTCTTTTATTGGTACATTGATCTACACCCGTAGGGGTTTTTGGCTAGAGTCAACTCTACTAAAAGGGTAAACCTAGTCTCCTTTCCATGAGAGAAGCGTGAGACTTAATCCTATTCCTTTTCATGAATGAGAAAGGTATGATAGGAAAATTAGAATTGTCTAAATTCTAAATACATAACTCATAGCAAACTTTAATAGTTAAGATTATTGCACATTTTATGAGTTATTAAATTAGAAGCTAGACTAATTACCGCAAAATGATAAAAGACAAACTAGTATATTTTATCTAGTTCTTTTGTTTTGACCATTTAAAGGTACTACATACAATTGTTGGAATGGTAGACCTATTAAGGAAGAAATTGCATGCCCAATTTTTTAAGTTAATGGCATTGATGAATAGTCCATTATTTACATAGTAGAATACACTCTTTTAATACCTAAGTAACTGTTATGTATGGGTGTCTTAAAGATGTAGGAAAGTAAATAGTACACTATTTGGTTTCACTGGTTATGAAACACTTATAATGTTGTCAAATCCAGTGGGAGCATTGTGTGTATTACTGAATAAGGAATTATTGTAATGATCTGTAATTCAGTGGGAGCTACAAGCTTTGTCATCTTAGTAGTAATCCAGATTATCTCTAGAGTGTCTCAAGATAATTGCTTTCAAATTGTAGACACTTATGTTTTTAAGGATAGTCATGTACATTTCCTTACTAGACAATGAAGTGGTTCTACATATACTAATTATGCTAATATCTATGACACAATCATATTGATCACATAAATAAACGTGTGTCATGTTGTTTATCTGCTACATGATGTTGTTCCATGCACAAGTGGGATAAATCTTTATTGTGTGCAAGGTACAACACATAGGAATATGATTTAAAGGATTCTCTTGACTGCAAGGTAAGAGACTAACGTTCTAACATGTCAAATCCAAGAAACACTTGGTATTGCAATTTACGTTATGTGAGAGCTTAGCTAGATTGCAATAACAAGGTAAAACTCCATGTTACGTAAGATCGTATCTGGAAAATTTGCAGTTTCTAAATTAGACACTTAATTAGAACATGTGTCAATATGATAACAAGACTACTTCAATTTGAATATTTATGAATTCTTAGAATGACATAAATGAATGAAGTAATCTAATACTACTTCAATTTGGATATTTATGTATTCTTGGAATGCCATAAATAAATGAAGTGATAAATTAACTTGAAATTACTATTGAAACGAAAAAGTGGTGTTCATGATTACTTTAGTTATACATGTTTATGATTTCTTTGTAAAGTCGCAAACATGAAGTCTTTTAATTATTACAAGACTTATAATATAAAGTAAAACGTTAACTTGTTATGTCTTTTATTAAGACATATACATGAAGTCATTGAAAAATGACTTATAACGTATAGTGGGATTATAGCTGTTTATGTCGTTTTGATGAGACATGGACATGAAGTGACTTGGTCAAAATGTACTTGGGTTGTAAAGCATGCAATTGGTTTAGAAATTCTATTATACCATTAGGATGACTTAGTTGGTAAATTAATAAGCCGAAAGATATATGTTTATCTTACATATTGTTAAATTATATTACAATATTAAATTCTAATGAAATACTACATGTTTATGGTATGTTCAGTTAGGAGAATCAAACTCTTGCAGCGTTTAATTAAAGATAACTATATCTTATTTTCTTCCAAAAGTTATCAAGGTTAGAATATTGAGTATGGATTGGACATACTTAATAAGACTCCAATCTAGAAGATTAATAAGACATCATTAAATTATGGAATGTGATGAATCACATTAAGTCTTAAAATAAAATTCTGAATTTGTTAAACTTCTGTTGAAGTAGGTTATTAACAAACTAATGTCAGGAATTGTCATTATGCTTTGTAATGTCCCAAAAGAGAACATTGTATTGTTGCTCTATTTGCTGAGTATTTATAGATAGTCTATAAATTACAAAAGGCAAGTGGGAGTGTTTATATCTTCTAAAGATAAATTACAAAATACAAAATCTTCTAAAATACACTAGTAAATATCATAATGAGGCTAAATGATAGACCTCAAAATGATGGAATTCTCATTCATAGATCTGCAAGGATATCTCAGATATTTGATTAATATGCTGAGGATTATGAGTTACATGATTATGGTAAACATGATGATCATTATGATGCATTACCAAATATTGAATTGGGTAAATTACTCATACTATGAATGTTAAGATGTTGTCCATGAAGATAATCAATTTTGAAAACTTGTTTTATCTTGAACTCTATAGTTAGACTAGATAAAGGAGATGAGTTTCTTCAAAGAGAAGGAAAACCCTAGTGGTTTATTTTTTTATGGAAAAATAATATGGACAATATTGTACGCATATTTAATGCATGTCTTGCGACAAGATTATTAATCACACTTAAGCAATTAACTGTGATTGAATATTCGATCATAAACACATTAAATATATATAAAGATTATGATTGTCATACTTATTTTCATTAATTTGAAAAATGACAATGGAATATCAAAACTCTTTCTTGAGTGATTACTTGAGCGAGGACGGTAAGTAATTGAAAGGAGTTTATGAATCCAACTAATCTTTGGAAGTGTACAAAGTGCAATAATTCATGAATGGATTAATGCATGCATCTAGGAGATAAAACTTATGTTTAATTATTAAATCCAAGTTTTGATTTATAATTGAAATAAGATAATCTCTAAGTATTCCTGAAAGCTAGTGGGAGTATTATGTTTATTTCTTAAATCATATATGTTGTATAACATATAGGAAGTAACATTCCATATAAGTTAAATGTTAAGTATTAGATTGGAATGAAACTTCACTTGAAAGATTAAGAAAATATAACATACAACCTTGGAACAAATGTTTATTATTATTAAATATGTGCGGTAAATGAATCTAATAGAACATGATATATCATTTAGATAGTCTAAATGGATATGTATCTTTTGAAAAGATAGAACATGAACAAAATCTAAGTCTGACTCAAAGATTTTCATGTACATCGTGTTATTGTTGTATCATGCTTGATTGCAAGATGATTTGACAACATTGATATCTAATTGAAAGTTATTAGATAACGAGTGTAATGAATATTCTATTAGAATATGTTTAGATATAGAATTACCTCCTCAGGCTGGAGTTGCTCCTAGATTCTATGGATGAACAATATGTCAATTTTTGTGCAAATTATCATCGCCTACAAACTTGAAAGTTTGGAAGGCATCAAACATTACACAATAGATATTAAAGTTTACGGAGTTTTAAATAGCATATTGTTGTTTGTATACAATAATGTTGTTTTAATTGAGATGACACTCAGTACTAGTCATGGTAGAATTTTATCCTTGTTAATGGCCATCTGAGCTAGTTGTGCTTTACTAAGAGCATTTTTGCATTATACATTAAAGAAAAAGAATAATTTGAACTTTAAAAATGTTTGAAAGTTTAATTATCATAAATTGGTGGTAGAGGATATCACACACTTTATGAAGTATTATGTGGCAATATCAAATTATTTGAAAGCACACATAGAAGAACTTTACTAGTTGAATTCTTGAAATAAGTATTCTCAAAATTCTGATAGATCAAAGTTGGTTGATTTATGACTTGTCAACAAGTATGATTATCATCACTTGAGGCATAATTCATCAACTAGATATATCATGCATTGATCTATTTAGTATTTGGATAAAAGATGTTAAGCATTTATTATTTGTAATGAATTTAAGTACTTGGTACGTTTATTTTCATTAATAATAAATTGTGTCATATATTTGCATGTTTAATCCGTGAATAATTTAGTTATTCTAAATCGTCCGTTGTCAATTAATGATATGGGAATATGATTAAATTAAGACAAATCTGAGTTTTGGTATAATATACTTGATAGTATATTGATGCGCTGACATGCCAAATTTATATGATATTCAATGAATTGAATATAGGACTTATCCCAAACTACATGATTGTACTTTATGGATCTTGTCATTAAGTAAATTATAAATAGTTATCCTCAGACTTGAGATACCAGATAACTGTCATGAATGTAGTGCATTTATGTGGAACAATTTAACGCTATACGTAACTGGTAGTCATAAGAATTGTTTTCAGAATTGTTGCAAAGTTCGTGAGTTTTGCTTGTAGTCAAGATATAATTTGTTTATTCAAATTTATTTTGGAGTTTAATACTATTGGGCCCCTCGTAGGGTTGACAAGATGTTTGTGTGGCAACGCCCAAGATCTCCCCTGAATATGTTCAGAAGATTTGGTAATCTTGCTCAATCACAAACAACGATAAACAGAATAGTTGAATAAAGAATGACTTAGATCCATATCTTTATTTAATATGGTATTAGTGACAAAAGGATAATAATAATGATGAATCATTAAAGGTTTTTCCAGGAGACCTCACTCGAGTTGTACTAGAGGCATTGAAGTGTTGCTAGACGTTAACCGATGTGATTACACTATTAAAATATGTCCAAGTGGGAGCTGTTAGTTTTGTGGACATAATTTAGTAGTTGTATGTTAGGATCGAACTCGAGACCACGGGATTGCACACTTTACGTATGAGAATTAAAGAATAATAATTATATATAAAAAGTTATATTTAATTATTAAATACACAAATACATAACGACCGTTAGTATTTAACGGATAATGACTGGTATTAACAATTTATATCAAGGAGAATTGCAACGGAAATATGCAAAACCCAAGTTCGTTGTCCCGATGAAGATTGAATGGAATTGTGATTTCGGGATCGTGAAACGTGTAGTGAATGTGAAAAAGTGAGATATTTTGGTATTATAAACTAAAATAATGAAATAAGAATTAGAAACAAATAATAATGCAAAGGGGAATTCTATTCTAAGGCACACGCAAAAGAAATTCTAATTACGTATAAAAAAAGGGACAAACGCGAGTCTAAACGTCTAAATGGTGAAATACTAATCCTACGGGCATCAAATTAATTTTCTAAAGTCCTAAATGATAAAAGAAAATTTTGGGAAAAAGATTTGTATTTTTCTGACTTATTAATTATTTATTATGAATTAAAAAACTAAAATTAAGAAATAAAATTAAGAAAATTAGCAAAATGTTTTGGAAAATTATGAAACTTTTTTAGTAAATTCTTAAAACTAATTAAAAGCTAAGAAAATTAAAATTTGTGAAAAAGCTAATTCTAATAAGCTATTAAAGCTGAAACAGTTTGAATAAGCTAAGTTAAAATGAAAAAGAAAGCTAATAAAAGAAAAAGAAAAGGAAAGGGTTATGAATAAAGACCCTAGGGCAGTGGTAAGGCTGTGTGTGTGTGAGTCCAGAGACCAGGGTTCGAATCTGGTCCCTGACTTTTTGCTATCTGTTTTTGTGTTTTTCTTTTTAAATCCTAATAAGCACTTATAAATAAGGAACTTTTGAAAAGAAAACTTATTTGAAAACTGAAAATAAGCAAGATAATAGCTGAATGAAAAAGCAGTATGGTGAAATAGCCAAAAAAAAAAAGCAAAAATGAAAACTGATAAGCTGATATATAGAGGCAATAAGCTAAGCAGAGGCCTAAATAAGCTAATGGTACTAAATGTAATCTTAAATAAGCTAGAATAATCCTAATAAGCAGTCCTAAAAGGCAGATAAGCAATTATATGATCAATCACCACACAAGGGCTGCTGATGCAATAGCGGCCCTGAGTCCTACTTGCAGCCCTCTAAATAAGCTATTTATAAGCACTAGGAACCTCAAAAAGCTGAAACAGATGGAGTCCATACTACAATCTAACAATGCACCAAAAACTAGATCCTAATTACTTAATAATAAGCATAAAAATAAGCCTAGAAGAAAGCAAGTTGGGACAGCAGAGGGCAAATGTGCAGACTGCATATTGTGAAAATGGGTCAAGTGGGAATTTTGATTAATGAAGGTGAGATACCAGACAATTGACAAGTTATATAAACTATATAGAACTGATTTCAAGCAAAGATAACAACTAATAATAACCTAATCTAGATTCAACAAGCTTAACTCATTAAAAACAGTTTTAAACTAAAAAAAAATTAGAAAACTTACTCAAAAGCAATAAAACTATTAGAAACTACTTGGAATCACTTAAAAACCTTAATTAAAACTAAAATAGAGCTGTATGAAATTTAACAAATGACCAAAACAAGGTTTGACCTCAAAAGTCAAACTGACCCAAACACTCCTTATATCTAAAAGCTGTTTAGAACTTTTTAAATTTTGAAAATGAAATAAGCACACTCTTAATCCAGTTACTATCAACTAACATTTCAAAACATTAATAAGCTGAGAAAGACTAAAATAAGCACTAGAAAATAGCAAATAAGTAGTTTGACCAAACATTAACTTACATTAAAAGCTGAAAATTGAGTACAAAGTAAAACTGAAGATGGAAATGACACAAAAGCTGGAACTATAAGCTACAATAAGCTGACTAAAACTAATCTACCATTACACTACCCTATTCTAACCCTAAAAACCTAACAGCTCAATCCGTGTGATGAGAGGGCTATTTATAGCCTGGAACTGAAGGTTCTAGGAGCTTGGGAAGCTTGATCTTGACCCTTCAATTTATGCTTCAATCATAAGCAATCTTTACAGCCCTTGGATCAAATGATGAGGTGTAGTACCCAATCACATTGCTCTATTCGTCCAGCTTGGCAATCCTACACGTCTGACATTCCCTGACACGTGCGTCAGCGCTTCTAGAAGAATTTAAGTACGGGTAATTAAGGTGAGGGTTGGGTAATTGAAGGTACGGTAAATTAGGGTTCTTATGTGAACAGTAAAAATTGGGGAAAACGGGTGTAAAAGGCGCGGGTATTTTGATTGGTAATAAATATTTGTTGACCCGGGTCTTGTGGTTTATTGACCGGATGGGTTGTGGGTTTTAAGATCCGGGTTATCATAAATGAATGGGCTCGGGTTTATTCAATAGTGGGCTTGTGGGTAATATTTTTGGGTTGGGGTTTTTAATGTGTAGTGGGTTGGATTTAAATGGGTAATGGATTAATTTTGAATGGGATTTAAACCTTGAGGGCTAAAGCTGCCAATTCTTCAAATTCCAGGACCAACTTTGTAAAATTATTCCAAGGGCTATTTGTGACATATGATGATTCATCAAGGTAGATTTTGACTTTTGAGCATAGACTTTGACCATTTGCTTCCCGGCTTCGGCTTTAAATAACTTTTCCAAATCTCGTGCTCGTGTTTTCTGGGTTTTTCTTGATTTTTTGTCCTTTTCTTCGATACCCGTGCCTGCGCAATCATAAACAAAAACACAATATATTTTGGCATTTTGGTTAGTTTTTGGTCTATTTGGGTCCGGTTTTGGTCAAATAAAGGTATGTGTTTAAGCACATACCAATGACTAACGACCGTTAACTAATAAAAGGAAAGAATTATAGAGTAAATAATTGGAAAGTCGAGAAGGTTCCGGATCCCTCTTTGGGAGCATGGCCGATCGGTGGGAGATTGGGCTTGCCTAATCCTACACCAACTTGTCCTCCAAGTTACTTACACTATATAAACAAATCAAGGGTCATTGGTTTTACAACACTTGTACACACAATTATCCCTAAATTTGTTTTCTTGTTTTCTTTCTTTTTGGGTCGATCGAAACAAACACCCTCTTAGGGATTCGATCGATTTTTTTTTTTATCAAAGCAAAGTGTTTGGTTTTTATTTGTGTTTATTTACTAGCATAACTTTAATTCATTATAGTACGTGTGTACAAGAACGTGATACAATCACACTATTGATTGTATCTTAGATTGAATTGCAAAAAGGTAAAGGGCAATTCTTATAATCCTTATAAACCCTAATTAGGGTTCATCTCAATTGCTTGATTGGAATTGATTCTTGTTTAGCTAGAATCAAAAGGTACGCATACTTTTACATTCGGTTAATTAATTTACATGTTATATGATCATATACATTTTCGCATGTGTACTTGATGTTTATTGTTTATATTTATGATTAGGTATGTTATATAATTTAACACTTAATGCTACACGAGCAGCTGTTGAAGAAGGGATAGTCCCAGGTAGGGGTGGCAAATTTCGACACGACACGCTAACCAACACGGACACGACACGAAGATAAACGGGTTAGGGTCGAAAACAGGTTAACCCGTATAACCCATTTAATAAATGGGTCGTGTATGGGTTTAGTAATTTTAAACAGGTTAACCCGTGAACCCGTTTAAATATATAAACTTTTAATAAATAAAATATATAACTACCTAATATGATATATGTACTTATTTAGGATGTGGATCTATGTTTTCTTAAGTGCTACTATAATATATATTAGTATCTATGTGTTATTATTTGAACACTTACACTCTTCAACACTCAAACTAATTAAACCTTTTAACTAGTTTATTTAAACGGGTTACACGGGTCATAAATGGGTTACACATGTTAGGTGTGTACGGGTTAGGGTTGAGGTTTTTGATACAATTAATAAATGGGTCGTGTTTGGGTTGAGGCTTTACCAACCCGCCAACCCGAGTGGGTCGACACGGACACGACTCAATTGCCACCCCTAGTCCCAGGTGGTGGGGTTGCCCTTCTACACGCTACTAAGGCTCTTAAAAGCCTTGAAACAACAAACGAGGACCAAAGAAGAGGAGTTGAAATAGTCGAAAATGCCCATAAGGTTTTTTTGGACCTCATTTCATTGCGTTGATTATCATTTAATAATAACACTATTCATGTCTATACATATAATCATCCATTTTTCTTCTTGAGCAAATTCTCAAAATAGTACAAAAAGTTGGGTTTTGGTCACCAAATGGTACAAAAATAACACGTTTTCTCTAAATGGACATGTGCGAATGTACGACTCAATTTGTGGGTCACCACTCACCACTCTCTTTCTTGTCTTTAATTTTCTTGATCCAAAATTCAACACTTCTTTGATCACAATATAACATTCCATCTTTCATTAAAAGATTTAATTGCGTGATCTTTGATATATTCTCTTTCCAATTTAAGGACATATCAAAAGAGGGGTTTTTTCTGTGTCGAATCTTTTGCAAAATTGAGTTTGACCCTTTTCAATTGAAGAGATTTTATGAAATGGGTATGTGTTAGTTTTTTCATTAGGCTGGTCACAGTGGTGACCCTGGACGACCCATGTTTCCGGCTGCCACGTCAGCTTTTTCTCTCCAGCGACCAGACATGACCCAAGTGCCACAGTGGTGACCGATTTTTTATTTTTTTATTTTTTTTCAAACATTTTAAAAAACAAATTTATAAATATAAAAACGTAAACGTTCAAATTTAAACATTGCATATATTTCTTGGAATTAAAACAGTACATGGATTAAAAACATTAAATAAACATAAAAAAACATTACATAAACTACTAAACGTAATCCGGGTGATCCCAGGTTTGAGAGTTGTCTGAGTGAAAACCATCGTCGTAAGGAGAGAAGTTCGCAAATTTCTCTGCTTCAAACTCTGCTTCCAACCTGCTAAACTCCCGCTCCTGACTCTCGCTCCAGCCCGCATCTTCTTCATAACCTAGCCGAAAGTGATACAGAACCAGCTGCCACATTTTCCTCAAAACTCCAACGGATCTTGTTGGAGATTTGGGCCTGTATCTGACCCACACAACCCCACAACGTCTCACAAATGGCAGCGTCTTTACGATATTCATCGTACAAAAACTGGTCGATCACAGCGTTTCTTTCTTCAGACAAATCTTTGCACTCCCGGTATTGTTGTCTCAAACGTTGTTTGAGTGCCTTTGCGTGCTCAAACTGTTTGATAACTTCGACAATAGCCTCTTGTCGAGCTTTGTCGTCTTTGTCGGCTTGTTTTTGGATATAGTTTCGCATTTCTTCGACGGTATGGGGAAGACGACAAGCCATAATTTTTGTGTTTGAATTATTGTTTGAATTGTATTTGAAGTGTGTTATTGTGTTTGAAAGTGTGTTTGATGTTGGTATTTATAGGATGAAAAGTGGTAAAGTTTTTTAAAAGAAAAGTTTTTTTTTTTTTTTTTTTTTTAACAAACGGTACATTTTTTAAAAGAAAAGTTCTTTTACTATCGGTCAAGTTTCCAACCGATTGTTTGTTTCAATTGCTCGACAACCGATATTCGACCATAGTCCACATCGGTGACAACCGATTCACAAATCGGTCGAATGTCTCGAACGACCGATTATTTCCGGCCCATTGCATGCAGCCTTAGTGTCAAAAATTATATACTCCGTATTTTTTTGGTAAAATTGCGTTTTGCGTCATTTTTTTGGTCATATTTATTAGAGTAAACTCCAAAATACATCCCTGTTGTTTATCCCGATTCGCACTATACATCTCTCTCGCAAAAATTTCAACAGATACATCACTCCGTTAGTAAAAGTTAACCTATATACATCCTTTCATTAAAATAAGGACAAACGGCGCAAATTATTTATCCGTTATCTCCTAACGAGATAGAAATTATTTACATCGTTAGTCCCCTGGGTTAGCTGTATTTGCACCGTTAGTCCTTTTTTTAAGTATTCGACCGTTTTTTATGTTTTCGTTCATTTTTTACGTTTTCGTCTTTTTTTTACGTTTTCGTCTACTTTTTTATGTTTTTATCAGCTTTTATACATTTTAGTCCGCTTTTTTACATTTTCGTCCATTTTTTTTACTTTTTCGTCTGCTTTTTTACATTTTCGTCAGGTTTTTTACGTTTTCATTCGTTTTTTCATTTTTGTCAGTTTTTTTACGTTTTCGTTCGTTTTTTTCCCTTTTTTTTACGTTTTCGTCTATTTTTTTACGTTTTCGTCCATTTTTTTTTACGTTTTCATCTATTTTTTTACGTTTTGAGATACAACTTGAGATTTTTTTAATCTTGTCTCACTCTTATGTTGTATTAACTTGTTTTAGCAAGTTATATTTAAAGATTAGGCAAATATGAAGCCTTTTTAGTCGAAGGATATATCGAGGCCTTTTTTACCTTTTAGAGGTATTGAAATAAATACCTTTTAGCAAACTTATTAAACATGAAGGGTTGTTATGAAAGTTTTCCTTAGCTTATTTTGACTAATCCTAACTTTTGTCTAGTTTTTTAGTGTTTTAATTGTGCAGGGGTTAAAGTGAAATGTTGGTGTATATAAGCTGCTTATCCAGCAAGGGTTTCATATCTGTCTCTCATAATTCACACGCACAGTTTTGGTTTATCTCTCTAATGGTTTCTGGCATCATCAGTTTCATTCTTTGTGGCTTTTGGCAAATATTGGTTGTATTACTGAGTTTATATCAGATCATCTTGATCTGCTGGTTTTGCTTAGTTTTAGTGTTGATAGAGTGTGAGTTTTTGTAAAGATAGCACTGATTAGGAGGACTATCATCTTTTCTTTGTAATTGTACTTGACTTGCATCCGTTTAGAGACAAGTTTTTGTTAGAATATGGTTAAATATTAATGTGCAAATGTCTAGTATCGAACCCGAGACCTCGGGATTGCACACATTACAAATGAGTATTAAGGAATAATAATAAATGTATTTTATATATATTTATTATTAACACAAGAACTTAACGACCGTTAGTGTTTTCCGTTAAATGACTAACGACCGTTAGACGCAAATAAGGAAAGAGGTGTTTGTATACAATTAGGAAACAAGGAAAAGGCTCTAGAAACCCTTGCTTGGGTTGGGTCGGCTGAACACCACAATGGGGCAACCCATTGCCCTAACTTGTTCCCAAAGTTTTCTAATTAGTATATAAACAAACCTAGGGTAATTGTTTTGGCTAATCTTTTGTGCACACAATTATCCCTAACTTTCCTTCTCCTCTTTTCTTGGTAAAACCGGTCGACAAACACCCTTAAGGGTTGTGGGTCGATTCTTGTGATTCCAAAACAAACTCTTGTGTTTTACTCGCATAACCTTAATACGGTTTAATTTGTGTGTACAAGAACGAGGTAACAACACACTGTTGTTGTTATCAAGAGATCGAATAACAAAACGGTAAGGGGTTATTCATTGATTTAGTTTCTTTATTGTTCAAGAATCAAGATTTGCTAACGGGTACGTTTTCTTTATGTTTAAGTTAATTCTTTATATGTTGTACTTAAATGTTTACATGCTTCCGCATTTGTGTACTTTGTGTTATGGAGTTTTATGATTGTCATGGTTTTCAAATTCCAACAGTTTTTAGTATTTATTGTTATAATAAAAGAATCACCAAGGGGTGGTTGGTTGGGTGATTAAATCCGTATGTTTTGATACCATTTTTACAAGAGGTTTTGACTTGTAACTATCTATCTAGTTTTATGTTATATTGTTTAAGAAAATCAATACATAAAAGAATACTATACTTTTCTCTCTCAGAAAGTTCTTTCATTTGATTTTACACATGTAAGACAATAGATTATATGTAAAATATACGTGTCAACTTATAATAAGCTAAAGCATAGTTTGTACTTTAGCTTCTATTCCTAGTATGCTACCAGTCATACTTTCGGCGTAACAATGTTGACAACTATTTGTACTTTATACCAACTATAGTACTTATTGACTTTTGATAAGAGCTAAGAACTTATGTTCCCAAGAAGTTCCTCGCCTAGACTTCAGAACCTTAGTTGCTCATCCGAGGCACTAAGTCTTTAGATTGCATCAGTGATTGGAAAAGATATTTCAGGGAGTCAGTGTGTTATTATCATCACACACTGACTGCATCATCCTGATCTTGGTTCTTGATATTCACTTTCTGAGTCCCACCTCAGGTTGTGATGAGTCTTTCTTCTTTGACTCTGAAGAACATCTTGAGGATGACTCTATGACAGAATTATAATCAGATACTTGTATTAACTTATGTTATCTTTTATTTAAATCTGTACTAAAAGAGTTTGAGCTTTGAATTGACCCAACATTCCTAATATAACTGTTTGATTAGTTGGTTTTACTTTTGAAAACTGATATCAAACCTTCAAAACTAGCTATTTTCTGAACCACCAAAAGTGGTTAACCCATAACTATTTTATAAAACTAAGGGCCCGTTTGGTTTGTAGATGGGTTAAGGATTAGGATTATAACTTAGATTTGGATTAGGATTTGGATTTGGATTTGAATTTGGATTTGAATTTAATGTAGGAGAGAGAAAGTATAAAATTTGTTTGTTTTGTATATGGGTATAAGAATTAGGATTGTTTGTTTATTAATAAAATATGCTCCGTAATAAATAATAGATGGAGTCTATTTATGAATTAATAAAATATAATATTTGGGATAAAATAAAGGAGTCACTAGCAATAAAACAAAAGAAGACGGACCAAAAAATAATGATAAAAAAAGAAAAAGAAAATAGATAGCAAGTGGGTGTGTCAGTGTTTATACTGGTCAAGCATCTAAGGATTTGGTTATTCCCTCATTTAAGGCAAGTCCCAATTCTTAACCCCATGTACTTAAACAAAACTAATTATTTTACTTTGAACCCAATCCTCAAATGCAAACACCTCACACTAAACAGACCCTAATGGCGTTTGTTCACAGAATTTTTTTGAAGGAATTATAATCTTTGGAAGGAATTGTAATTTGATGTAATTATAATTCAAAAAATTAGAATGTGTTGTAACTGTAATTGATGAATCTGTTGATGTGTTTGGTTGACTCACAACGTAATGTAATTCAGGGGCCGTTTGGTTTGTTGGTAGGAATCAAAATGGGTATCGGATTTGGTATGAGGTAGAATGACAATGGATATGAAAAAATGTATCATTACGATTGTTTATGTTTGGATGACAAAATATGGTATGAAAAAGTGTATAAATATTTGAATTTTGTAGTGGAAAAAAGAGGAACCCACGGAATGGATTTCATAGACATCAAATTGGTGGGTAATTAATCTATGGCTATGATATACCAATTTCATTACTGTGCCCACAAAACAAACACTTTTAATGACTTTCAAAGTCATAGTCTCATTCCCATACACTCCAACCAAATGGGCCCTCAATCTTTTTTATAAAACTCAAACAAAATTAATATAATAATAATAATAATAATAATAATAATAATAATAATAATAATAATTGATAGTAATAAATAATAATAACGAGCAGGGAAGCCCGCGCGTTGCAGCGGGTTGTTCAGATAGTTGTTTTTTGTTGTACGATGTTTGTTTTACGTTTTGTAGGTTCACAATTATTTTGTATTTTTTTTAGAATTTTTTTTAAATTAATTTTTTTAGAAAAATTAATTTTAAAGTTTTTTGAAAATATTTTTTTTTGAAAATATTTTTTCAAAAACTTTTTTTTTATATATATATATTTTTTTTTCAAAATTTTATTTTTTTCGAAATATTTTCCCGAAAAAAAAAAAAAAAAAAAAAAAAAAAAAGCTACAGTAGCGTGAAAATATTTTTTTTGAAAATATTTTATCAATAACTTTTTTTTTTATTTTTTTTTATTTTTTTTTTAATATTTTTTTTTCAAAACATTATTTTTTAGAAATTATTTTTCATTATTTTTTTTTAATTCAAAAGAAAAAAAAAATGTACTGTAGCTACTTTGAAAATATTTAAATTTTTTTTTTTTTTCAAAATATTATTTTTTCAAAATTATTTATTAAAAAAAAAAAAAAAAAAAAAGTTACTGTAGCAAACACTGTAGCATGAACAGTGTTTGCTACAGTACCCCCCCATGAACAGTGCTTGGAACAGTAATGTACAATAGTATATGCGCATGGTACATGTTGGTGAAGCAGCCCCCAATTCTGGGTTTTAATTATATATATATATATAAAAAAAAAAAAAAAAAGCTACATTAGAGTGAAAATATTTTATCAATAACTTTTTTTTTTATTTTTTTTTAATATTTTTTTTTTCAAAACATTATTTTTTCAAAATTATTTTTCATTATTTTTTTTAAATTCAAAAGAAAAAAAAATGTACTGTAGCTACTTTGAAAATTTTTATTTATTTATTTTTTTTTCAAAATATTATTTTTTCTAAATTATTTATATATATATATATATATATATATATATATATATATATATATATATATATATATATATATATAAAAAGGTTACTTTAGCAAACACTGTAGCATGAACAGTGTTTTGCTACAGTACCCCCATGAACAGTGCTTGGAACAGTAATGTACAATAGTATATGCGCATGGTACATGTTGGTGAAGCAGCCCCCAATTCTGGGTTTTAATTATATATATAAATAATAATAATAATAATAATAATAATAATAATAATAATAATAATAATAATAATAATAATAATAATAATAATAATAATAATAATAACAATAATAATTGTTCAGTTTGATCAGACGTTACGTGCCTCCTTGGAGAAGATTGTCACCGCTTCAGGGTCGGGGTTTGGTGATTTGCAGTGGCGGCTAGCCACTCTCCCAATCAAGTTGGGTGGTCTTGGCATCCTTTCAACGGGAGATATTATCCGGTATGCTTTTCTCGCCTCTCGTATGCAAATAAGTCGTCTACAGGACAAGATACTGACAAAGTCCGACATTGTCTCCCATGGTTCTTCTTTTCAACATGCTCTTGATATTTTCAACACTACTTGCAACATGGACGTTCTCTCTGTCACCACTAGCGCTTCTGCCCCCCAAATAATGAAAACCTTGGCAAAGTGTTACTTTGGTGTCATTGAGAAAGACCTTGTTTCTAAGTACTCGCTAAGTCCACGTCAGGTGGTTATTCTCAGTTGCATCCGCGCCCCACATGCACAGGATTTTCTATTCACCATCCCTATTGACAACTTGGGACAAAGGATGAACTATCGCCAAGTCCGATCTGTGTTGTGTTATAGGCTTACTGTACCCATGTTCTCTGAAGACAACCTTTGCCCGAGTTGCAATGTGCATCGTATGGACCAATGGGGGGATCACGCGGTCCACTACTCTAGTGAAGTGGGTGTGAAGTTCAGGCATAATCTGGTGCGTGATATTCTTGTTGATGTATGTTCCAAGGTTGGGATCATGGTGCGTAAGGAGGCTCCAATGGGGTTTCTTTCAGAGGAAGGGAATGAGCTACGACATACAGACTTGTTATTATTTAATTGGTTCCAAGGTAAAGATGCATGATTGGATGTGAATGGAATCTCTCCATTTGCTGGTAGTGAGGTGACTTCATGGGCTCCTGGGGTAGCCTTGCACAATGTTGTGGAGAAGAAAAAGATGAAGTATGCGTCCAAATGTGAGGACAACGGATACAAGTTTATACCATTTGCTTTTTCTACGTTCGGGGAATTCGATAAAGAGGCTTTGGACACACTTTCACGTATTAAGTCTATTGCCATTAGCCACTCAAATAATGCTAAGAGTGGTGGTTTTATCTTTCATAGAGTAAGCTTTTGTATTCAGAAAGGAGTGGGAGCACAACTTGTGTCTAGACTCACATCCAACTTTATGTAAAATTATCATGTTTTAATAATAAAATTTGGTTTTTATTCGCAAAGAGGTTGACATTGGCCTTTGTGGAGAAGGAGACAAAAGCTTACGCCCAGCTGATGTATTGCTCTATTCTTGGGACGGTGGGCAGGATGTTTGTGTCGATTTGACAGGGTCGTCTCCTTTGACGCAATCGGGTATGGTCGATTTTGTGCCAGGACGAGTGGTGGTTGAAGCAGCACAGCGCAAGCGTGTCAAATATGAGAGCAAATGTGCCGACATTGGATATGGGTTTCTTCCCTTCTCATTCTCTTCCTTTGGGGAACTTGGGAAGGATGCAACAACCCTACTGAAACGGATCCGAAAGTTCTCAGTAACTCAAGACATCGGATCGCGAGCCGCTGCTCATATTTTTAATAGGATTAGCTTTTTCATAGCTCGAGGAGTGGGAGCTCAATTAGTATCTCGGCTCCCCTCTAATTTCTTGTAAATCTTATTTTCTTCTAATGAAGTGATGTTTTATAATAAAATTAAAAAAAAAAATAATAATAATAATAAATAAATAAATGCATATTTGGATGTGACCCGAATCTCTCCAAGTGTTAGGGCAACTTCATGGGCTCCAGGGGTTGCCTTGCACAATGCTTTGGAGAAGAAAAAGAGGAAGTATGCGTTGTGAGGACAACAGATACAAGTTCATACCATTTGCTTTTTCTACATTTGCTAAGAGCCATGTTTTTATCTTTTATAGAGTAAGCTTTTGTATTCAGAAAGGAGTGGGAGTACAACTTGTGTCTAGCAAACCAAACCAAACAATCATCGTAATGTAATATGAATTACAATTCCTTTCACCTTGCCAACCAAACACGATTGGAATGTAATTCAAATTAAAATTACAATGAATTACCATAAATTCCAGCGAACCAAACGCCCTAATTATTTGATTAGTAGGTTAACCCATAACTATTCTCATTAGGGCTGAGCATAACCGACCGAAAACCGACACAGACCGACCCCGACCGAAACAAACCGACCTCTACTCGGGTCGGGATTCGGTTCGAGTTTTTCATGTTTTCGGGACTCGGGTCGGGTCGGGACTCGGGTTTGAGCAAAACCGACCGACAAAACACAAACAAAACCGACCAACCCGACCGAAACCAACTCCGACCGACCCCGACCGACCTATACTCGGGTCGGGATTCGGTTTAGGTTTTCGAGCATGTCGGTTTCGGGTCGGTTCCGGCCCGATGCTCACCCCTAATTCTCATAACTATACTTCCCTCTACTAACCAAACACCCCCTTATTTTCTAAACACGTGGTTAGCACATGCAAGTTGCTGCAGCTAAGGGTTCTTGAGCTACACATTATTCCCGCCTTATTTCCCCCAAATCTTCGATCCAAAAGGTTTAACCCTCAATTCCTACTTATTTATAAATTCATGAATAATTAGTTAATCTGTGCTAACAAACTGATTGTTGTTTAGATGCTTATGAATCGTCGTGGCGGGTTCGGCTTTACGGACTGCGTAGTAATCGTTGTTCTAGTATCCGTTGCTTCGTTTTCGATCAGGTCAATAATAAACTTAGGAGGGTTTCTGATATGTGATGTGTTTAGTTGTGAAAAGTGTATGTGTGAAATGTTCTAGGAGAGGACACCTAGACTTTATAAGCCACCAACCACTCCCGTACTTGGCCGATGTGGGATCGTAACAACTACCGTGACGTGTTATGAAAGTTACTTGCATTTTGTAACCAATCATAGCAACGTAATGAAATAGAAGCACGTTTTATAACCGGTTACATTAATTGGGAAAACTTGTAAAGTATGTTGCTATTCTAACGGCACGATGGTATTAGGAAAGTTTAAGCGGGTGTTTGGGATTGCTTATTTTTTCTTCTTGTGCTTGTGCTTAAAAATAAGTACTTATAGAAAAAGTACTTTTGGAACCAGTGTTTGGATTTGCTTATTTAAAAAACGCAATATATAACATGTTTATGTAAACTGCAAAATGAAAAAAGTGCTTTTCTGCAGCAGAAAAGCAGAAAAAAAGCAATTATGCGTCTGAAAATTAAGGTTGATTATGCATAATAGCAACGCTGTTCATTCTTTTACCAATCAATATGTTGTTATCTTTTGGTAAAGTATGCTCAAGTATCCCGTGAAGACTATGCTAAATGCTCCATTCTATTCTGTTTCACTGTGTATATGCTGTATCATATGCATTCTTTATGCAGTTCATTGGCAACTGCGGATTTGGAAAATGAACGGACATTAGCAATAGTGAAACCAGATGGTGTTTCTGGTATGTATACTAGTTCAGTAAAGAAGATTATTCTGGAATCCGGCTTCGCCATCCAAAGAGAACTTACAGTACACCTTGATGAGGACAGTGTGAGAAGATTTTATGCTGAGCATTCAACGAAGAGCTTCTTTCCAAGCCTTGTAAAATACATGACAAGGTAGTTTATTCTCGTATTATCATAGCAGCGTTTCTTTACCTTATTTGCTACTTAAGGGGTGTTTGGTTGGAGGGTTTTAGTTGTGAGGGGGTTTATTAGTGTTTGAATATGTTTATTGTAAGGGTATGGGCCTGAAAGAATGGGTTTGATACATATTAGATCAGGCGTCGCACACACCTTAAGAGTTGGGTTTAGAAATACATACTCATTTCCGTTCCCCTCTCTTCAAAAACCCATATGGCCACACCCGTGGTGATTTCTTAGTGCAAACCAAACACCACCTTAGTTATATCTTTTATGTATCTATAATGAGATTTGTAGATGAATTATGTGTAGTCCTGGAAGACTAATCGGGGGGACTTCTATGTGGTGTAGTACTGGAAATGATCCGGTATACTAGGAAGTTGACCAGCTTAGTCTGGAACATCAACGTCTTCTAGTTTTACTGGTTACTTATTTAGCTGACATCTGATGATGCAGGGTGAAATCAGTTTACATGAAGCAGTTATTCTTCATCTCTTATCGTATATCCACTTATAGAGGCTTTCCAAATGTACCATCATATCCTTGCGTATAGTTACTGTTAATTTCTTGATATGCTCAGAAATCCTTTTGCCGTTGCTGATCTATCTCTCATATCATTTATCAGCGTGTTTTCTTCACGTAAATTAACTCACTTACACACACACGTGTGCCTCTGATGAGGTTTGAACACACATATCTCGTTGTTTTGTCACACTCGGTACATTAATTTATCCATTACTTCAGTGAAAGCCTGCCGATTCTCGTATATTATTCATTGATATTAAAATGTTGTTTCTTGATCTTGGTAACTTGTCAGTGGTCCAGTCTTGATAATGGTACTGGAGAAAACTAATGCTATTGCTGACTGGCGTGCTCTTATCGGACCAACTGATGCCCGCAAGGCTAAAGTTAGTCATCCTGACAGGTTGCTTTTCTTTCTCCAATCATGTTACATTTTTTAGATTTAAGCCGTATAACTTTGTGTCAGTAGGCAACTGATAAACAGCGCTTTTTTCCTTGTATAGCTTTTTTAATTTCTTACAACTTTTTTGCTGTGTATAGCATCAGAGCCATGTGCGGCCAGGATTTAGAGCGAAACTGCGTTCATGGTTCGGATTCACTTGATTCAGCTGCAAGGGAAATCTCATTTTTCTTCACTGACGCATTTCCAGGTCAATTTTTTATACCTGCCTGTATTGCATTGTAGATAGTCCTCTTCTTTTATATAAAAAGAGTAATTTTAAGAAGTTGACCATTTAGACAAATAGCTTGGCGGGCATCACCTCTTTATTTATGTTTTTGGTTGCACCGTCCTATCTTTTAGTTATATTTATAGCCCGCCCAACTAGTCCGGATAGCAAAGTTATCTTTATATGGATACTCACGTGCCAACATTGTTGAACCAGGATAGACCCTTCCTTATGGATTTAGGTTGTATTTATTATTCTATATGTTCTGTTTCTATTATTATATTGCATATGAACAGCAGTTTATTTGAAACAGTACAAGTGAACTCAAAGGTTCGGCTAGCAGTATTTTAGCTTCTTAGGAGGACATCTTAGACTAGTTGAAGTTTGTGATGATAAGTTTCAGAAACAGTGCCTAATAATATATATCGACAACATATATCATACTACTCTATTGGCTGCCTTACAAAAGGGAGAAAATTTGCACATCACCGAAAGGTCGAATACTATGTAAGGTCTAATCGGTAGACCAGTAGGCAGAGGCAGACTTTTGCTGTGCTTGGATGATCCTTTTTATAAAGTATTGTGCTGATAGTTAATTACTGATAAAAAGACTACTAGAATTTGAATAAATAAAACAACGATACTCCATTACATAGTTAACCTGTTACCCTATAGTAATTTTCACTGATTGTGCGTATCTATAGGCGCTCACTTGAACCCAGTTATAGGTCCCGGTTATAGACATTCATGTTTCCAAATATATTACTAGGACCAGTATTTACAGGCTACATAATCATCTGTCCTTCTGTAGATAGGTCTTGTAGGAAGTTGCTTTTGACCTCTAGCCAGAAATAATTTGTTGTTTAAGATGTCTAAATGCTTAGAAGTCTGTTTCTTGTTTTTGCTGTCTATAAAAGAGCACAATTAGTAGCTTCTATGCAATGGCAGAGCTAGAAATTTTTTTGTGGGAGGGCTGAAACAAAATTTTTCTTGAAAAAACATTAGATGGGAGGGCCAAGATGGAAAACAATATTTTTTTAACACATGAAATCGCAAATAAATACACTAACGGGCTTAGGCCTAAGGGGGTCGGGACCCTTCCCGGTCCTCATTAAGCTCCGCCCATGCTTCTATGGCTTTATCACAAGCATATGCCTGACAAGAGGGGACGGTGGTCAGTTTACCAAGGCTGAACTTAAATTAGGGAGAGATGTATGTAGACAACCTTTTACTTGAATCTTGCAAAGAGGTTCTGTTCATGTCCAGAACGCATAACCTTTTGATCACGAATGAGTAACTTTAGTAGTTGCACCATCACTAGTGCACTTTCCTCTTGCAAACGAACTACAAAAAAGAGGCGCCTAATATGAGATCATGATTAAAGAATTTATCATTCGTTTGGTAAATGACAGCAAACAAAATTATTTGTATATTTGGGCTCTTGAATTATATGTATGCTGGAAACATATCTTCTTTAAAAATAATCGATGAGAACTTAACTTGTTATTTTACCGTATATAGTATCCTAGTCAAGTTTTTTTATTCATCTCATCAGTATATTGCCTTACACCTATTTTGGTAATTGTATAACATGACAGAAGGAACAACTCAGAAGCATGATGAGCTTTGAACCATATATGCATTCACAGAAGAAAAAACACATGCGGTCAAGAACCCTATATATGTCATTCTACTCACGATATTCTCATGAATGGTAATTGAGGGCCTATGGAACCGGTAGTCGATGTTGTGCAAGTAGACTTGGCTAAAGTTTCACTATCTGATCATGGGTTGTTTCGGTAGAAATGACTATCTGTTAAAAACTCTTAAGCTATTATTTATATTCTTATATATAAGCAGTATTTAAGAATATCATTATACCAAAACTATCCATTAGCATGTTAGCCTGATCTTAAAAGGTGATTATATTTTGTTATTCAAGTTACATCGACCTCTTTATCCGTAGCGTTCACTTTTCTTGAGCTCAACAATATTCGGTCTGTTTGTTAAGGACAAGTTTTCATGAACCAATGGGAGAGATAACTTAACCTTGCCGTAAGATCATCGCCTCTACAAGTGGGATTTACTGTAGAGCTACTTTCTCGTAAAATATTCAGTGGAAGTTTCTATAGTCTACCACGGCTGCCACTTTATAGACGATAGCGACTGGATATCATTATCTTTGATTAATGAAATTAAGGAATGATGAACTTTTGCTATAAAAAAAAGGAATGATGAACTTCCTAATTAGGAAAGTTGATATGTGGGCTGTATTTTTTTGACCCAATAACACTGATGGACAAACCCCTTCACATGGCTTTATTTCCTCTTTGGTTTAATGTTAAATTAGGCATTGGTGGGGTGGGAGTGATATTTGCTTCCTTGCTTGAGCCCATTTACTTTTGACATGCATCTCGAGGAAAGTTAGTACAGAAGTCTCAAGAAAATAATATATAGTAAAGTGATAATTCTAAAAAAGGGAGAAAAATTTGATTTTTTTTAAAAAAAATGTATAAAAATAACACCTATTCACTAAATGGTCATTTGCGAACGTGCGAATGTGCGACTTCATTATTTTTTTGACACGTGTCCAGATAAAAGTACAATCCCAATCATTTGCAAGTACAATCACTATCAATTGTACCCCACGTGTTGTTTGACTTTTATAAACAAATGTGCGAACGACGGATGTGCGAATGTGCGAATGGCGGCTACCCCATGTGCTATTTTATTCTTTCCCAATAAAGTAAGATATTTGTTCTTTCCCAATAAAGTAGCACATGGGGTAGCCGTCATTCGCACATCTGTTTATAAAAGTCAAATAACACGTGTGGTACAATTGATATTGATTGTACTTGCAAATGATTGGGATTGTACTTCTTGTTTGGACACGTGTCAAAAAAATAATGGAGTCGCACGTTCGCACATGACCATTTAAGGAATGGGTGTTATTTTTGTATCTTTTTTTGAAAAAAGTCAAATTTTTCTCCCTTTTTGAGAATTTTCTCTATAGTAAATCCTAATATATATGTTATGAAGGAAAAGTTAAATGTTACGTACTTTATATTAAGCCTCTATACATCAACAACAATATCCATTTATGTCGGAACAAAATACGATAGAGATAAAATGTAGACAATCATACTCTTACTCGATAGTATACCCATTGGCGGGGGATAGTGAGGGCAGGGAGGGGTGGTGGCCCCTCCAAGATTCTCATTTGCAGTTAGTTATTTGAATGATATTTGGAATTTTAGAGAAATAGTTTACATTATTGCTTCTTCAAAATATGATAAGAGAACATAAAAGCCCTTAAGATATATGAAAGTTTTGAAAAAGAAGTCCTATTCATGCCGTTTTAGTGTTCTAATTATCTTTCTTCTTTACGAAAAAATTTAACAATGTTTGATTATTGTATTCTACTTGTTAATATTTTGGTTTTCTTGATAATTATTTATAAGAATTTTGTCTTGTCTAAAGCTAAATGAACGATATATATGTTGTGAATACAAGATTGAGAGAATGAAAGTATTGTTTATTGATAATAATGTAGAGAATAAAATAGAGTATATATAAGATAATATTAGGGCAAAAACCTTAATAGCTAATTGGGCCATGGGCCTCTATTTAGTCATATGGACATCCACAATATAATGATCCATAACACTCCCTCTTGGATGTTCATATTGTTAAATATACTTAGGAATTGCTGCCTCATTAAAAACCTTGTCAAGAAAACCCAGTGGGACAAAACCATGACTAAGGGAAAAAGAGTGCAGCGTGTATTATCTCCCTCTGATGACTATATCACTTGAGCTCTTTGAGTCGACGCATCCCAATGTTGTGACTTAGTTTCCTAAATGTTGAGGTAGGAAGTGCCTTGGTAAATAGATCCGCCAAATTGTCGCATGAACGAACTTGTTGAACAATAATATCACCATTCTTCTGTAAGTCATGAGTGAAGAAGAATTTCGATAGAATATGTTTCGTCCTATCACCCTTGATGTAACCTTCCTTAAGTTGAGCAATACAAGCTGCATTATCTTCATGCAAAATTGTTGGCGCCTCCTTCTCTGAAGAATCCCTACATGATCTACGTATGTGTTGTATCACACTTCTTAGCCACACACATTCTCGACTTGTGATGAAGCGAAAAGTGTACCGCTTTTAAGGGGTCATTTAAGCCCTAAATCGTATTTATTTGATCAAATATTGCCCTAAATCGTTCCTTTTGTCATTTTAGGTACTTTTGAGGAGAAATCTGGAAAAGGAGGCATTTTGGACGTTTTTGGAGCATAAAAGTGAAGAAAACGACAAAGTCTCAAAAATTGGCTAAAAGTTACCTTTGACGGCGTCAGATTTTACTCTGGACGGCGTCATGGCTTGGCAAGAAAAGGTGGATGTGAAATTTACTCATGATAAGCCAGTGAAAATTGCATGTGAATTCTGACGGCGTCACGCTTTAACCTGATCAAGGGCGTCACGGCTTAATTCAAAGAGGGACGGCGTCACGTTCAAGGTCTGACGGCGTCAAGCCTTGATAAGCCAGAACGGATTTTGGAGAGCTAAAGAGGGACGGCGTCAAGAAGGTCATCCGGGAACCCTAGAAGCGGCGAGGTGACGGCGTCACACTCCATAACGTGACGCCGTCAGATCCAAAAGTCTATATATAGTTTTCTAATTTTTTGTCATTAGTGGGAGAACTTAGTGTGGAATTTTTGGGAGAAAACCCTAAGACGATTTTAGCATCTTTTTCAAGGCTTTTTGCCTTGAGATCTTCCATGTTACATTGAAAGATAAGTTATCAATTAATCATTCAATATGTCTATGTGTTGTTTGATTTTATCTTGTTCTTGTCTTTTGTTTAACATGTTAGGCTAGATTTATCTTGTGTTTGCTTAGATCTAATGAAACCTAGCTATTGATTATTGGTTATTAGTGTGTTATTAGTTGTATTGGATGATTGTTTATCTATGTTAGGCTTAAGAAAACTGGCTAACTTCCTATTCGGTAACTTGCTTGAACGTCTTAAGAAACATGAACCAAATGCGTACTAAAGGTTTTTATGGTTGTATTTAATGCACAAGCGAATTCTAGTGATCCCATGTTAGGAGCTTCCTAGCCGGCTCGACATAGGAGTGAAGTAGGAGCTTGTAGAGTTGGGGAAGTACGTACGCCACCCCACGATTGGTATTAAGGAATACACCCGTCATCCACGCAACTAATACACACTAATCAACCAGTAAAAGATAGTTAGGGAGTAAGGAAATCTAAGTGAACACATTTCTCTACACATAAGTTTCCACCAACATTTTCATTTTTGTTATTTTATTTTATTTGCATTTGTAGTTATTTGGGTTAGTTGACTAGCAACTAATTCCGCCCACTCTTTCAAACCCGAGATTTTACTTGCTTTCATAAAATTATAAACACACAAAAAGAATCTTCCTCAACCCTTAGACCTATTAGAGTAGTCTTTCATACCTAACGAACACTATTCCCTGTGGAGAACGATCAATCCCCCGTACTTACCACTACACTATACTACATCGGTCAGGTACACTGCCTGGCGGGGTTGTAAGCCTCTTAAGATCCCTCGAGAGGTAAAACCTGTTGTAAGGTTGCAAAACCACGCATCAAGTTTTTGGCGCCGCTGCCGGGGAATAGTTATTGTTTAGGTTGAATTTTTACTTTATAGGTCTACTCACTAGATTCCCTTCTAGTGAGATTTTTATTTTCTTTTTCTAGATTTTCTTTAGTCTATCTATTTTCTTCGTTTCTTTGTTCGTAACCATTACCATTCGACATCATGAATATGGTAATATCCTTGATCCCAACATCCCACCACCACAACAACCACCACCACCTCCTAGAGCCCGTACTTTAGGAGAGTATTCCCGTCCTAGCCACCATGGCTATCGAAACACCATTGAGCTCACTTAAGGAGCCAATGTCACACCCTTGCGATCCGACACCATCCGGTTGGTGCAAAGCGGATGCGCATTCCATGGACTTCGATCTGAAGATCCTAATCAACACCTCAAGGACTTTCTTAAAATCGTTGATTCTATAGACCTTGATGTTGCCACTCGAGAGACGACCCGATTGCGTCTCTTCCAATTCTCTCTGCGGGATCAAGCTAGTCAGTGGCTAGAACGTCAACCCGCAGGATCCATCACCTCTTGGGATGATCTCACCACTCGTTTCCTTGCTCAGTTTTTCCCACCGGGAAGAACTACCAAGCTAAGGAATGATATCTTGATATTCCAACAACGTCAAGGCGAAACTCTCTACGAGGCATGGACTCGATTCAAGGACTTACTCCAAAAAGTCCCTCACCATGGCATAGAACTTTGGCTCCAAGTCCAAATCTTCTATGACCATATCAATCTCTACACAAGGCAAACCATTGACCAATCGGCCGGTGGCAAGCTACGTGATCTAAGTGTGGAACAATCATGGGCTCTCCTAGAGGATCTTGCTCTTTATGACAACGAAAGTTGGAGTGATCCCCGTGATTTGAATAAAACGGTCAAGGCAATATCTTTGCCTTCGAACAATTCAAGCACTTCCGACCGTAGGATCATAGAACTTGAAGACCAAGTCAAGTTTCTCATGAAATCCTACGAGGTTCCTAAACTTTCAAGCCAAGTGAACAAAATCACTTCTTCATGTGAATTATGTAGTGGTCCCCACAACACTCATGATTGCATGGAACTCCCCAAACAGGCTTTCAAAGAATTCGCATCCTCGCGAATCGATAAGGCGGGAGATAA
Organism: Artemisia tridentata subsp. tridentata; assembly: GCA_021014915.2. Classification (NCBI taxonomy): domain Eukaryota; kingdom Viridiplantae; phylum Streptophyta; class Magnoliopsida; order Asterales; family Asteraceae; genus Artemisia; species Artemisia tridentata. The sequence goes on from CP139502.1 coordinate 359,394,147, forward strand.
GTGGCTCACTACTAATTATGGACACAAGAATCCCGAAGATAGGTATGAGGCATGGAAGAATAAGCCAAATTTTAGTTGGAACCAAACTCGAAGTGTATCATTCAATGACTCTCCCCCACTCACCTGGTCTGAACATTACCCTCATCAGCATACGCATAAACAACAAAATCGCGAGGAATCACTGCAAAAATTCATTCTCTCTCAAGAAACACAGCTCTCCAAACTTGAGAATCAATTCAGACAACAACAAGTTGATATGAACAACAAGGTCGATGACCTGTTTAAGGTTATCAATGATCGCCTTGCTGGCAGGTCAACTTGTGAGTTGACACGAGTTAATGAGATCAAATCTGTTACAGTGACTCACCAAACACCTCCTCCTGTAAAAATCAAGCACCCTAGTAAACTCTTCAAACACATATCACAAAACGGAAAAGAAACTGGAGATACTCATACCCCGTCAAAACCTCTCCACTTCGTGAACACCATTACAACAATACCTGTTCCTAAACCCAATCTGGACCAACAATCAACCGAGAATGTGGACAATGAAAGGGAGGGTGAAGTTCCCAAAAAGAACCCCGAGGCGCCCGACGACTATCTAGACTCACCAAAGAACTCGAGTACAAGAGAGGTGAGTGATGAGAAGGGCTCGGAAGAGAAATCCGAAATGCCTCATGAGCTCCCGGTACCGCTAGACCACCCCCTGGTGGAGGAACTTGAGAGGGGCACCGCTAAGTTTCCTATGGGATTCGGGGAGAGAATAGAGGATGGCGTTCCTAGGGTCTTAAAGATATCTTGCACTACTAGGAAAAAGTTTATAAAAGATGCATACATAAACCCCAACTCTTCTATGAATGCAATATCCCTCTCTCTATATAACGAAGCCTTCACCGAACAAGTCAAATATGAAGGGTCTAATATCATCGGGGTAATAAGAAGGGTACCAATTGTGATAGAAAAGTTCCTCTTTCATATCGAGCTAACTGTATTTAATAACATGGACTCTATCATTAGCCCACCCTTAGCTAGCCTTGTTCTAGGCAAGCCATTCATAAACGCAACAGGGGTGATACTCGATGAGGATGATAGGAGTGCATTATTTACCGATGGTGTCAGGAAAGTGATTTTTCGGGATGGCTGTGAAGAAGTGTATGAGTATCAACCATCAGCATGTGGCAACACATGGGGGCTATGCGGTAGAAGGCCTGGCCGAATTAAGCGATGTGATCCGAATAATCTCAAAATACCTTGCATGATTGGTCACAAGCATTTTTATAATGTTTACATCGACACATGTTTACCCAAAAATGTGATGTCCCTGTTTCATTATAACAACATTTGCAGATGGGGGATGATTCATAAAGGGAAGGACGACATTGGCATAGATGATGATGTACAGATGTTTGTAGGAAACATGACATTCACTATGAGCTTCGCAATCGTCGATAATATCGAAAAGTACATCGATCCCAGGTTATCACAAGTTGTTTTTGGGGCACCTTTTTGCAAGGCCACAAGCTTGGTTGTGGACGAGCTCAATGGGATCATGACTTTCACCGATGGGATTAGGGAAATCTCATACCAAACGCCTCACAAGATGAGAGAATTCAAGGAGATTGATTATGATGGGCCCGATAGGTTAAGTTCCCAACTCGTGTTGTGTGATGATGATGTGAGAAGGGGATGTAAGGACACTTTTGACCTGTCAAGTGGATTCTTTAAGCATGATAAGGAGCTTAGTTCTAAATACCGAAATAATCCCTTTGATCTCGAGGACCCGAAATACCTTCACTATGAAAGTGATTCTGAAAGAGAATCAAAGGAGAATGGCCTAGGAACCGTGACCGATGATGGAGTCACGTAATGTACGTGACTTTGAGTCTAGCTACAAGACTCGTTAATAAAGAAAAGCGCTTCTTGGGAGGCAACCCAAGCTTTATTTGCTTTGTGTGTTTATTTATTTGTTTGTTTGATTTTATTTGCTTCCGTATGTGTGTTTAATTTTTATTATTATTGATTCATTTTCAAAACTAAAATTGTGAAAATGCTTTATTTTGTTTTTAACTTCGTCTTAACTACATATAAAGGTATTTTGCAAAAGATAAGTGTAAAGGAAATCCAAACCGGTTTATTAGAACACAAATGAACATGAATCGTAATAATATTAAATTAACATACATATTCGTATTTGTTTGAGTCAAATGCTTGTATCGAGTCATAATGATGTTTTGCAGGATTTCCAGGAAGTAAGGTAAAGGTTTTTCCAGAAATTTTCCGGAAACTTAAAATGAGAATTTTTGTCAGGTCATTTCTGACGGCGTCAGGGTTTATAACCTGACGGCGTCAGATTTAATTTTCAGAAATTTTTGAAAGTTTTGTTTTTAAAAAAGTTTTTATTAAATCTCCAACTTATAATCTCCAGGAATCTGCAAAATTATCATTCCACAAGCATTATATCCTTATATATAGATTTATCCCGCCGATGTTATGCAGGTTTTCGTGTTTGTTTTCTCAGGTTTAACAGGTTATTTCGGACAAGGAAATGTTTTGAATCAAGCTTATGGCGATGCATTAGTCATGGAGCTTCAACATTACTTTGGAAGAAGATCTAACCGTGTTACTTCATTATCCACCGAGCGAATCAGGGGAGTATTTGATTTCATTCTTTTACTTTATGCTTTTACATCTTGTTATTTGAACATTGGGGACAATGTTCATCTTAAGTGTAAGGGGAGGGTAAAAGTACGATTTTAGAGAATGTTATTACGCTTGATTTTTGTTTGTTTAATAGTAGATGTGTAATAAAACTGAGAGAAATACTTGTTAAGGTAATTTTAGTGCCAAATTTAAAATTTTTTACAACATATAGGAGTGAAACTTTGATCTTAATGAGCGTCTCACGGATAGGAGTTATATGACTAGCACAAAAACCGTACCACTAAAAAATTTTCCACCCCCAAATATGTGAGGTTCGCCCCTAGAATTGGTAGGAAAAGCATTTATGCTATGATGTGTGTACCGGTAGCACTTAGATTCTAGAACTTGCGTTAGGACCATTCCAAGGCCACAAGTGAGACTACATTCGTGTAGTTAGATTTACTACATGATAAGAGGCATTAGGATTAACCCATTGTTTTACACCTGTGTTTTTGTTATAATTACATTGGCTACATTGGTCAAGTAATTCTCCCACACCCTTTGCGTTGTACTCATTTTTAGTACACGATACCCCTAGTACACCCCCCAGAGCCTATCTTTTCGTTTCGACCTTTAAGCATTTTACTTGAAGGAAGAATTTGTTTACACCCCACTTAAATGTACACCCAAATCGCCTTAGCCTACCTTGTATGCACTCATTTTTAGTGCATTATTGTTACAACATTTGTTTAAACCCAAGTTAATTATCTAATTGATTACATGGTTGCTAAGTCGAGTCATATCCTTGTACATATTGTTTTGGGACGATTGGGACTCATGGGTAAAGTATTAGTGTAATGGAGTAATGGGGAAGAACATCATTTATTACCCCCATTTGTGCTAAATATTTTAAAAAGTACTCTAAGTTTTTCAATTATCTTAATTCGAGTCATTAGAATAGTTATTTGTAAAGTTATGTAAAAGTTCAAGTGTAAGGGGTATGCAATGCCCCTATGATGTATTATTTTGGATGGTAGGGCAAGAGTGTATGAAAAAAAAAAAAAAAAAAAAAAAAAAAAATCAAGAAAAATACAAAAAAAATGAGAAAAAGAAAAGTAGAAAAAACATACGGACTACCATCCCGTTTTATTTTATGTTTATTTTATGTTTTTGTTATTTTCTTTCATTAGCTTAAGATTGAGTCGAGTCTTGGCTTAGCAACATTGTATAGTACATGTAATTAATCAAGATCTTTAACTCGCCACCAGTAAAATATCCTTTATCCAACAAAACCGTGTTTTCCTTTTCCCTACACCTAACGTTATAACCCGTTTAAAAGCCCTCTTTGATAGTTTATCTTTGGTGCTTACGCCTAGTGGAGGAGGTTTTCGATCCTTTCCCAAGCCTATGGTAATCTATTTGCTATGACAGGTAGTGAGAGATATTATCCGTTTTCATTTATGAGATTTATTTTGATGACACTTGAGAGATGTGAGTATCTAAACACTACTTGTGAGGTGCTAGTTTGTAATCTCCGTGCTTATTATGATTAAAGTGGAACGAATATTTGTTGTAATTACTTTTATATTAGTGTTAAATGACCCCTAACTTGTATTTTGATTAGAATAAAAGCGCATTTACTTGAGGACAAGCAAATCTCAAGTGTAAGGGTATTTGATGAAGCGAAAAGTGTACCGCTTTTAAGGGGTCATTTAAGCCCTAAATCGTATTTATTTGATAAAATATTGCCCTAAATCGTTCCTTTTGTCATTTTAGGTACTTTTGAGGAGAAATCTGGAAAAGGAGGCATTTTGGACGTTTTTGGAGCATAAAAGTGAAGAAAACGACAAAGTCTCAAAAATCGGCTAAAAGTTACCTTTGACGGCGTCAGATTTTACTCTGGACGGCGTCATGGCTTGGCAAGAAAAGGTGGATGTGAAATTTACTCATGATAAGCCAGTGAAAATTGCATGTGAATTCTGACGGCGTCACGCTTTAACCTGATCAAGGGCGTCACGGCTTAATTCAAAGAGGGACGGCGTCACGTTCAAGGTCTGACGGCGTCAAGCCTTGATAAGCCAGAACGGATTTTGGAGAGCTAAAGAGGGACGGCGTCAAGAAGGTCATCCGGGAACCCTAGAAGCGGCGAGGTGACGGCGTCACACTCCATAACGTGACGCCGTCAGATCCAAAAGTCTATATATAGTTTTCTAATTTTTTGTCATTAGTGGGAGAACTTAGTGTGGAATTTTTGGGAGAAAACCCTAAGACGATTTTAGCATCTTTTTCAAGGCTTTTTGCCTTGAGATCTTCCATGTTACATTGAAAGATAAGTTATCAATTAATCATTCAATATGTCTATGTGTTGTTTGATTTTATCTTGTTCTTGTCTTTTGTTTAACATGTTAGGCTAGATTTATCTTGTGTTTGCTTAGATCTAATGAAACCTAGCTATTGATTATTGGTTATTAGTGTGTTATTAGTTGTATTGGATGATTGTTTATCTATGTTAGGCTTAAGAAAACTGGCTAACTTCCTATTCGGTAACTTGCTTGAACGCCTTAAGAAACATGAACCAAATGCGTACTAAAGGTTTTTATGGTTGTATTTAATGCACAAGCGAATTCTAGTGATCCCATGTTAGGAGCTTCCTAGCCGGCTCGACATAGGAGTGAAGTAGGAGCTTGTAGAGTTGGGGAAGTACGTACGCCACCCCACGATTGGTATTAAGGAATACACCCGTCATCCACGCAACTAATACACACTAATCAACCAGTAAAAGATAGTTAGGGAGTAAGGAAATCTAAGTGAACACATTTCTCTACACATAAGTTTCCACCAACATTTTCATTTTTGTTATTTTATTTTATTTGCATTTGTAGTTATTTGGGTTAGTTGACTAGCAACTAATTCCGCCCACTCTTTCAAACCCGAGATTTTACTTGCTTTCATAAAATTATAAAAACACAAAAAGAATCTTCCTCAACCCTTAGACATATTAGAGTAGTCTTTCATACCTAACGAACACTATTCCCTGTGGAGAACGATGAATCCCCCGTACTTGCCACTACACTATACTACATCGGTCAGGTACACTGCCTGGTGGGGTTGCAAGCCTCTTGAGATCCCTCGAGAGGTAAAACCTGTTGTAAGGTCGCAAAACCACGCACATTCTCAACTTGCTTCATGTATTGCTAGAATTTCTGCATGGTTGGATGAAGTCGCTGAGATTGTTTGCTTAACTGAACGCCATGAAATTGCTGTTCCTCCACTTGTAAATACATATCCAGTTTGAGATCGACCATTGTGAGGGTCAGACATATATCCCGCATCTGCAAAACCAACTAAACTTGTATTCGATGGGTTAGTGAAAAATAACCCCATATCCTTTGTACCTTGAAGATACCGAAATATCTGTTTTATTCCATTCCAGTGCCTCTTCGTGGGACAAGAACTATATCTTTCTAATAAATTTACAGCAAATGCTATATCCGGTCGTGTATGACCAGCAAGATACATTAAACCTCCAATAGCACTTAAATATGGAACTTCAGGACCAAGAATTTCCTCATCAGCTTCTTGAGGTCGAAATGGGTCCTTTTTAACATCAAGTGTCCTAACAACCATTGGAGTACTTAGTGAATGTGATTTATCCATATAAAATCTTTTCAACACCTTTTCGATATATGCTTCTTGATGCACAAGGATTCCATTCTTAAGATGCTCAATTTGTAATCCAAGACAAAATTTTGTCTTTCCAAGATCTTTCATTTCAAATTCTCTCTTTAAGCACTCAATAGCCTTAGGAAGTTCACCAGGAGTTCCAATTATATTCAAATCATCAACATACACCGCAATTATAACATATTCCGATCCGGATCTTTTAATAAAAATGCATGGGCAAACAGAATCATTCTTATAGCCTTCCTTTAACAAATATTCACTAAGACGATTATACCACATTCGTCCCGACTGTTTTAACCCATATAGAGATTTATTCAACTTAATTGCATATTTTTCTCAAGAACTATTTTTACATGATTCAGGCAGTTTAAACCCTTCAGGGAGTTTCATGTAAATTTCAGTATCTAGTGAGCCATACAAATAAGCTGTCACTACATCCATTAGACGCATATCAATTCCTTCTTGTATTACCAGACTAATCAGATAGCGAAAGGTTGTTGCATCCACCACAGGAGAATATGTCTCCTCATAGTCAATTCCAGGTCTTTGAGAAAATCCTTGTGCAACCAATCGAGCCTTATACCTTGTGATTTCATTTTTCTCATTCCTCTTTCGAACAAAGACCCATTTATATCCAACAGGTTTGATATCATTAGGTGTTTGGACTATTGGTCCAAATACTTTTCTCTTCTCAAGAGATTTTAACTCTGCCTCAATTGCGTCTTTCCATTTTGGCCAATCATTTCTATTTTTGCATTCTTGCATAGATTTTGGTTCTTGATCCTCATCATCTTCCATTATTTCTAGCGCTACATTATATGCAAATGTATCGTCGACGTCGATTTCACTTCGATTCCAAACTTTTCTAGACATAACATAGTTTATTGAGATCTCTTCATTTTCAGGTACCTGTGGTTCTTCTTGAACCAACATGTCTAGTGTCTCTTTAGGAGACCCTGGCGTTTCTCTTTCCTCGATTATACCATCTTGAATATTTGCTCCTTTTTTCTTTCGAGGATTTTTATCCTTGGAACCGACTGGTCTACCACGTTTTAAACGTGCATTAGATTCTTTGCCTGTTTGAGGTTGTCCTTCTTGGACATTAATTTTAATTGGAGCATTAACAGCTGGAATATGTGACTTTGTCACTTTCTTTGGGTCAGTAAATGCGTCTGGTAACTGATTTGCTAATCTTTGTAAATGAATTATCTTTTGAACTTCCAATTCACATTCTTTAGTTCGAGGATCAAAATTATTTAATGATAATTCTTTCCAACTTATTTCTTTTCCCAGCTGTCTTATCTCTCCCCCCAATGTTGGAAACATTGACTCATCAAAATGACAATCATCAAATCGAGCTGTAAATAGATCCCCCGTGGATGGCTCTAAGTACTTAATTATTGAAGGTGAGTCATACCCAACATATATTCCCAACCTCCTTTGAGGTCCCATCTTTGTGCGTTGTGGTGGAGCGATTGGAACATATACCGTACAACCAAAAATCCTTAGATGGGAAATATTTGGTTCCTGACCAAAAACCAACTGTAATGGGGAGTAAATATGATAACTTGTTGGCCTTATGCGAATTAATGTTGCTGCATGTAGAATAGCATGGCCCCAAGCAGAAACTGGTAAGTTTGCTTTCATAATCATTGGCCTTGCAATCATCTGAATCCTCTTAATAAGCGATTCAGCAAGCCCATTTTGTGTACGAACATGAGGTACAGGATGTTCAACACTTATCCCAATAGACATACAATAATCATTAAATGCTTGAGATGTGAACTCACCAGCATTGTCCAAACGAATTGTCTTAATTGGATAATCTGGAAAATGTGCTCTCAATCTAATTAATTGTGCAAGTAATCGCGCAAACGCCAGATTGCGACTTGATAATAAGCACACATGTGACCATTTAGTCGATGCATTAATCAAAACCATAAAATACCTAAATGGACCACAAGGTGGATGTATTGGTCCACATATATCCCCTTGTATCCTTTCCAGAAAATTAAGTGATTCATGTTTCACTTTAGTTGGTGATGGGCGTGTAATAAATTTTCCTTGTGAGCAAGAAACACATGTAATATCCTTACTTTGTAGGATTTTATGATTCTTCAAAGAATGCCCTTTTGAATTTTCTATGATTTTTCGCATCATTGTTGACCCGGGATGTCTCAGCCGGTCATGTCAAACAATAAAATTCGCACGGTCCATAAACTGGTGTTTTATGACTGCGTTTGATTCAATAGCACTAATATGAGTGTAATATAAACCGGAGGAAAATGCGGGTAATTTCTCTAGTACATGCTTTTTACCCGAAATCATATTTGTAATGTGAAGGCACTCAACATGTCCTTCATTAACTGTCTCAATATGATATCCATTTTTACGAATATCTTTAAAGCTCAACAAGTTCCTTTGAGACATGGGGGAAAATAATGCGTTATCAACTTTAAATTGTGTTCCGCCCGGTAATAAAATACTTGCCACGCCAAAACCTTTAATTAATTTGGCGCTACCAGATATAGTGCTAACATTTGATTCTTGTAATTTCAAATATGAAAAATATTTCTCTTTCTTAAGAATTGTATGAGTAGTTGCACTATCCACAAGACATATATCTTCGTCATCGATCATTATACGATCCATGGGCTACGTTTTCTAAAATATAAAACAGATATACACAATTATTGACTACGTTAATGAAATAAATACACATAAACCCACTGATCAATACAACATAAACATGTGATGCGTGGTTTTGCTACCTTACAACAGGTTTTACCTCTCAAGGGATCTCAAGAGGCTTACAACCCCACCAGGCAGTGTACCTGACCGATGTAGTATAGTGTAGTGGTAAGTACGGGGGATTGATCGTTCTCCACAAGGAATAGTGTCGTTAAGATTGAAAAACTACTCTAATAGGTCTAAGGGTGAGAGAAGATTCTTTTTGTATTTTTATATTTTTATAAAAGCAAGTAAAATCTCGGGTTTGAAAGAGTGGGCGGAATTAGTTGCTAGTCAACTAACCCAAATTACTACGAATGCAAATAAAATAAAATAACAGAAAATGAAAAGGGTTGTGAAACTTATTTGGAGAGAAATATGTTTACTTAGATTTCCTTACTCCCTAACTATCTTTTACCGGTTGATTAGTGTGTATTAATCGCGTGGATGACGGGTGTATTCCTTAATACCAATCGTGGGGTGGCGTACGTACTTCCCCAACTCTATAAGCTCCTACTTCACTCCTATGTCGAGCCGGCTAAGAAGCTCCTAACATGGGATCACTAGAATTCGCTCATGCATTAAATACAACCATAAAAACCTTAGTACGCATTGGTTCATGTTTCTTAAGACGTTCAAGCAAGTTACCGAATAGGAAGTTAGCCAGTTTTCTTAAGCCTAACATCGATGAACAATCATCCAATACAATTAATGACACACTAATAACCAACAATCAATAGCTAGGTTTCATTAGATCTAAGCAAACACAAGATAAATCTAGCCTAGCATGTTAATCAAAAGACAAGAACAAGATGTAATCAAACAACACATAGACATATTGAATGATTAAACGATTACTTATCTTCAATTAAACATGGGAGATCCAAGGGTATGAAAACCCTTAAAAATGGCAGAAATTCGTCTAGGGTTTCTCCTCCAAAGTTACACACAATAAGTTCCACCCTAATGACAAAAAATTGCAAAACTATATATAGAGTTTAAGGGCTGACGGCGTCACGTTGTAGATCCTGACGCCGTCACCTCGCCGCTTTTAGGGTTCCCGGATGGCCTTCCTGACGCCGTCCCTCTTTAGTGCTCCAAAATCCGCTCTGGCTTATCAAGGGGTGACGCCGTCAGAATTGAGCTTGACGCCGTCCCTCTTTAAGTTAAGTTTTGATGGCCTTGATCACTTCAAAGGGTGACGCCGTCAGATTTTTCATGCAAAATTCTCTGGCTTATCATGAGTAATTTTCATATCCACCTTTTTTTGCCAAGCCGTGACGCCGTCAAAGGTACTTTTCAGCCGATTTTGAGACTTTGTCGTTTTCTTCACTTTTATGCTCCAAAAACGTCCAAAATGCTTCCTTTTCCAGATTTCTTCTCCAAAGTACCTAAAATGACAAAAGGAACGATTTAGGGCAATATTTGATCAAATAAATACGATTTAGGGCTTAAATGACCCCCTAAAAGCGGTACACTTTTCGCTTCATCAATACACATAAACCCACTGATCAATACAACATAAACATGTAATATAAATATATATTATCTTTAGTAATGGGCTACGTGTATTTGATTCATTCTCAACATCCCCTTTGTTATTTACTTTATTTATATTAGACGTTAATAGAAACAAGCAGGAACTATGTAAAAGTGCAAGATCATCACTTAAGTGTATAAAGAAACAGATAAGGTGCATCATTGCCTACGAATCTTGTGGGAGTTGTGTATAATTTATATTAGTAATATCATAAATATTACACATAACGAAAGAGAATAAATTTTAATAAAGATATTGCATAGCCATGAATAATAAGAATCCAAACGTAATGAAGTCAACCAAAGAAAATCCCAAACAAATAAAAACACCTAATGAAAATCCCAAACAAAACATTTAAAAGTAAATTATTCATGGCTTCAAACTACTAATCACTCATTTGCTAGGAAATCCCCAACCTCCAAGTGGGTTGCACCAGCATCATCATGGTTATCATTGTTGTCATTGTCATAGACAAGATTTGCTTCTACCTTGATTCCTTTATTCTTAATAGACTTTTGATAGAGGTCCACCAGATGCTTTGGTGTACGACATAATTTTGCCCAGTGATTAAAAGTGCCACAACGATAGCATGCATCATTGGCTACCAAGGCCTTATCTTTTCTTCCTCCTTCATGCTTATTAATCTTTCCTTTATCTTGCCACTTCTTGTGGCCATTGTTATTCTTAAAGTTAACACTATGATTAACAGCATGATAATTACCTCTACCATTGCCACGCCCTTGACCACGACCTCGACCAGAACAATAACCTCGACCAGAACTATAACCTCGTCCACGTCCTCGTCCACGGTCATAACCACGACCACGACCTCCATTGTGATAAGTTGTCACATGCGCTTCCGATAAAGGAGCGGTACCAGTTGGACGATTATCATGATTTTTCATTAAAAGCTCATTATTTTCTTCGGCCACAAGTAAGCATGAAATTAGGTCACTATATTTAGTGAATCCTTTGGCTCGATATTGCTGTTGCAATAGTATATTCGAAGCATGGAATGTGGAAAAAGTCTTTTCCAACATCTCGGCATCACTAATTGAGTCACCACATAATAGCAATGTGGAGGTAATGCGATGCATGGCCGAGTTAAATTCACTAACTGTTTTGAAATCTTGGAGCCTTAAGTGAGTCCATTCATATCTTGCCCTTGGCAAGATGACCGTTTTCTGGTGGTCATATCGGTCCTAGGCTTTAACTTATTCCAAAGAGCTAGTGGATCTTTTACTGTGAGGTACTCAATTTTTAAGTCCACATGGAGGTGATGTCGTAAGAACATCAATGCCTGGGCTTTTTGCATATTAGTTGTTTCTTTTCCTTCGTGGATTGTATCCACAAGCCCATGCGCATCCAAGTATGTCTCGGCTTCCAACGCCCAAGACAAATAATTTTTTCCGCTTATGTCTAAAGCCACAATAGAAAGATTTGCAAGTTTTTGCTCCATGATAACTATACGTTGACATTAAATACGTGTTAAACAAAACACATAAACAAAACACCGGGTGAAACAAAAACAAGTACAATATGTACATGAGATAATATACTTCGATCCATGTTTGGTTAATTTAAATTATACTAAACTTTAAGCAAATATAATAAGCTATATAAAATAATTATGGCAGAATGCACATATTAAATCATGTTACGCTTATAATTAACATATTTTCAATAATAACATATAACAAGAATATAAAACCACTTTTTGTTAAATTATTATATAAAGAATTACTTATTAATATTCTTGTTCACTACGTGTTATATGTTGCAATTATACTTATTATAAATTTTATAAGCATGTTCACATGGAATTGTATTATTTAGTTTTATTATACTGCTCATATTGACGTAAGTGTACTTAAACAAACAAGCTTAATCAAATAATTTAATTAATCAAACTACCAAATCTTCATTAGTTTATACCAGTTAACTAGCATAATTATATAGCATAATCACAAAATTTCATTAAATCAATACATATAGATCTACACATCAGATCCAATTAACTTAAGAATCAGCATTACTATTTAAATTAAAACCATCTAACATCATGTAAACATAAACATAATCATGACGTCAGCATCGATATCAAATCAGATCTACTATCATAAACCATTCCTAACAACAACCGGTAAACATCACATGTACAACACATATAGCAAATCAAGGCAATAAACAATACATGAAAGTGGTATTACATATAGCAAACATATACGAATATCATATAGCATGAAAAACAAATAGCATGAAAGCGACAATACATAAGGATATAAATTATAAATTAAAGATCTAGTTTCACTTTATCACCGATATAATTAATTATTAATATATATATATATATATATATATATATATATATATATATATATATATATATATATATATATATATATATATATAGTATCGATGTACATCTAACTAGTGCTATGACATGATTTAAAAGAAAATCTACGACATGATCGAACCAGAGTAAAATATTAGTCAAATCTACGACATGATTTAAAAGAAAAACAAACAATAAAGTATTGACTATGAAAAGAAATAAGAACATATAATAAAAGAGCATGTGAGAAACTTTATTTACGTGACGCATTAAAGTACCTCATATTAATATCACATTAAATTAATGAATGACTGCATATTAACGAATAATGCATGTCGAAGGGCCGAAGACGTACCGGTGATGAAAACAAGAGAAAACCTAAACCTTTAGAGCGTGCTGATAACGTGTTGTGAATACAAGATTGAGGGAATGAAAGTATTGTTTATTGATAATAATGTAGAAAATACAATAGAGTATATATAAGATAATATTAGGGCAAAAACCCTAATAGCTAATTGGGCATATGACTAAATAGAGGCCCATGGCCCAATTAGCTATTAGGGTTTTTGCCCTAATATTATCTTATATATACTCTATTGTATTCTCTACATTATTATCAATAAACAATACTTTCATTCCCTCAATTTTGTATTCACAACAATATACTATTTTTTGAATTCTCAATAGCAATATCTAAGAAAATACTTGATTGAAATAAACTATACAATGCAATTTCGATTGGAGAGCATTATCTTTGATTAATGAAATTAGGGAATGATGAACTTCCTAATTAGGAAAGTTGATATGTGGGCTGTATTTCTTGACCCAATAACACTGATGGGCAAACTCCTTCACATGGTTTTATTTCCTCTTTGGTTTAATGCTAAATTAGGCATTGGTGGGAGTGATATTTGCTTCCTTGCTTGAGCCCATTTACTTTTGACATGCATCTCAAGAAAATATATAGTAAAGAGATAATTCTCAAAAAAGGAGAAAAATTTGACTTTTTTCAAAAAAGGGTACAAAAATAACACTCATTTCCTAAATGATCATGTGCGAACGTGTGAATGTACGACTTCATCATTTGTTTGACACGTGTCCAGACAAAAAGTACAATCCAATCATTTGCAAGTACAATCACTATCAATTGTACCTCACATGTTGTTTGACTTTTATAAACAAATGTGCGAACGACGGATGTGCGAATGGCGGCTACCCCATGTGCTACTTTATTCTTTCCCAATAAAGTAAGATATTTGTTCTTTCCCAATAAAGTAGCACATGGGGTAGCCACCATTCGCATATTTGTTTATAAAAGTCAAACAACACGTGGGGTACAATTGATATTGATTGTACTTGCAAATGATTGAGATTGTACTTCTTGTTTGGACACGTGTCAAAAAAATAATGGAGTCGCACGTCCGCACATGACCATTTAAGGAATGGGTGTTACTTTTGTATTTTCTTTTTTTTGAAAAGAGTCAAATTTTTCTCCTTTTTTGAGAATTTTCTCTATAGTAAATCCTAATATATATGTTATGAAGGAAAAGTTAAATGTTACATACTTTATATTAAGCCTCTATACATCAACAACAATATCCATTTATGTCGGAACAAAATACGATAGAGATAAAATGTAGACAATCATACTCTTACTCGATAGTATACCCATTGGCGGGGGATAGTGAGGGCAGGGAGGGGTGGTGGCCCCTCCAAGATTCTCATTTGCAGTTAGTTATTTGAATGATATTTGGAATTTTAGAGAAATAGTTTACATTATTGCTTCTTCAAAATATGATAACAAAACATAAAAGCCCTTAAGATATATGAAAGTTTTGAAAAAGAAGTCCTATTCATGCCGTTTTAGTGTTCTAATTATCTTTCTTCTTTACGAAAAAATTTAACAATGTTTGATTATCGTATTCTACTTGTTAATATTTTGGTTTTCTTGATAATTTTTTATAAGAATTTTGTCTTGTCTAAAGCTAAATGAACGATATATACTATTTTTTGAATTCTCAATAGCAATATCTAAGAAATACTTGATTGAAATAAACTATACAATGCAATTTCGATTGGAGAGCATTATCTTTGATTAATGAAATTAAGGAATGATGAACTTCCTAATTAGGAAAGTTGATATGTGGGCTGTATTTCTTGACCCAATAACACTGATGGGCAAACTCCTTCACATGGTTTTATTTCCTCTTTGGTTTAATGCTAAATTAGGCATTGGTGGGAGTGATATTTGCTTCCTTGCTTTAGCCCATTTTACATTTGTCTCTCAAGAAAATATATAGTAAAGAGATAATTCTCAAAAGGGAGAAAAATTTGACTTTTTTCAAAAAAAGATACAAAAATAACATTTCATTTCCTTTAAATGGTCATGTGCGAACATGCGAATGTCGACTTCATTATTTTTTTGACACGTGTCCAGACAAAAAGTACATCCAATTCAATACCAATGTTTGACTAATACAATCACACTCATCAATCGGTATACCTGCACGTAGGTGTGTTTGACTTTTTATAGTAAACAAATGTGCGGCAACACGACGGAAATCGGGTGCGATCGTACCGGCTTATACCCCCATGGCGCTACATGTCTACTTTTTCTTCCAAATAAAGTAAGATATTTGTTCTTTTCCAATAAAGTAGCACATGGGGTAGCCACCATTCGCATTGATATTTGTTTTATAAAAGTCAAACAACACGTGGGGTACAATTGATATTGATTGTACTTGCAAATGATTGTGATTGTACTTCTTGTTTGGACACGTGTCAAAAAAATAATGGAGTCGCACGTTCGCACATGACTATTTAAGGAATGGTGTTACTTTTGTATTTTCTTTTTTTTGAAAAAAGTCAAATTTTTCTCCTTTTTGAGAATTTTCTCTATAGTAAATCCTAATATATATGTTATGAAGGAAAAGTTAAATGTTACATACTTTATATTAAGCCTTATACACAACAACAATATCCATTTATGTCGGAACAAAATACGATAGAGATAAAATGTAGACAATCATACTCTTACTCGATAGTATACCCATTGGCGGGGGATAGTGAGGGCAGGGAGGGGTGGTGGCCCCTCCAAGATTCTCATTTGCAGTTAGTTATTTGAATGATATTTGGAATTTTAGAGAAATAGTTTACATTATTGCTTCTTCAAAATATGATAACAAAACATAAAAGCCCTTAAGATATATGAAAGTTTTGAAAAAGAAGTCCTATTCATGCCGTTTTAGTGTTCTAATTATCTTTCTTCTTTACGAAAAAATGTAACAATGTTTGATTATCGTATTCTACTTGTTAATATTTTGGTTTTCTTGATAATTTTTTATAAGAATTTTGTCTTGTCTAAAGCTAAATGAACGATATATACTATTTTTTGAATTCTCAATAGCAATATCTAAGAAAATACTTGATTGAAATAAACTATACAATGCAATTTCGATTGGAGAGCATTATCTTTGATTAATGAAATTAAGGAATGATGAACTTCCTAATTAGGAAAGTTGATATGTGGGCTGTATTTCTTGACCCAATAACACTGATGGGCAAACTCCTTCACATGGTTTTATTTCCTCTTTGGTTTAATGCTAAATTAGGCATTGGTGGGAGTGATATTTGCTTCCTTGCTTTAGCCCATTTACTTTTGACATGCATCTCGAGGAAAGTTAGTACAGAAGTCTCAAGAAAATATATAGTAAAGAGATAATTCTCAAATAGGGAGAAAAATTTGACTTTTTTCAAAAAAAAAAATACAAAAATAACATTCATTCCTTAAATGGTCATGTGCGAACGTGCGAATGTGCGACTTCATAATTTGTTTGACACGTGTCCAGACAAAAAGTACAATCCAATCATTTGCAAGTACCTCACGTGTTGTTTGACTTTTATAAACAAATGTGCGAACGACGGATGTGCGAATGTGCGAATGGCGGCTACTAGTGGCGGAGCTAGGAGCCACGATCAGGGGTAGCGAAATACGAAAATTTGTTTAGGGGTAGCGAAAATTTGTTTCAGGGGTAGCGAAATCGCCAAAAAATGGCCAAAAATCGCTAAAAATGGCCAAAAATTCCACTACCGGGTAAAAATTCAGGGGTAGCGACCGCTACCCCTGGGCTCTACATAGATCCGCCCATGGCGGCTACCCCATGTGCTACTTTATTCTTTCCAAATAAAGTAAGATATTTGTTCTTTTCCAATAAAGTAGCACATGGGGTAGCCGCCATTCGCACATTCGCACATCGATCGTTCGTACATTTGTTTATAAAAGTCAAACAACACGTGGGTACAATTGATATTTATTGTACTTGCAAATGATTGTGATTGTACTTCTTGTCTGGACACGTGTCAAAAAAATAATAGAGTCGCACGTTCGCACATGACTATTTAAGGAATGTGTGTTATTTTTTTACCTTTTTTTTGAAAAAAGTCAAATTTTTCACCCTTTTTGAGAATTTTCTCTATAGTAAATCCTAATATATATGTTATGAAGGAAAAGTTAAATGTTACATACTTTATATTAAGCCTTTATACAGCAACAACAATATCCATTTATGTCGGAACAAAATACGATAGAGATAAAAATGTAGACAAATCATACTCTTACTCGATAGTATACCCATTGGCGGGGATAGTGAGGGCAGGGAGGGGTGGTGGCCCCTCCAAGATTCTCATTTGCAGTTAGTTATTTGAATGATATTTGGAATTTTAGAGAAATAGTTTACATTATTGCTTCTTCAAAATATGATAACAGAACATAAAAGCCCTTAAGATATATGAAAGTTTTGAAAAAGAAGTCCTATTCATGCCGTTTTAGTGTTCTAATTATCTTTCTTCTTTACGAAAAAATGTAACAATGTTTGATTATCGTATTCTACTTGTTAATATTTTGGTTTTCTTGATGATTTTTTATAAGAATTTTGTCTTGTCTAAAGCTAAATGAACGATATATACTATTTTTGAATTCTCAATAGCAATATCTAAGAAAAATACTTGATTGAAATAAACTATACAATGCAATTTCGATTGGAGAGCATTATCTTTGATTAATGAAATTAAGGAATGATGAACTTCCTAATTAGGAAAGTTGATATGTGGGCTGTATTTCTTGACCCAATAACACTGATGGGCAAACTCCTTCACATGGTTTTATTTCCTCTTTGGTTTAATGCTAAATTAGGCATTGGTGGGAGTGATATTTGCTTCCTTGCTTTAGCCCATTTACTTTTGACATGCATCTCGAGGAAAGTTAGTACAGAAGTCTCAAGAAAATATATAGTAAAGAGATAATTCTCAAATAGGGAGAAAAATTTGACTTTTTTAAAAAAAAAATACAAAAATAACATTCATTCCTTAAATGGTCATGTGCGAACGTGCGAATGTGCGACTTCATAATTTGTTTGACACGTGTCCAGACAAAAAGTACAATCCAATCATTTGCAAGTACCTCACGTGTTGTTTGACTTTTATAAACAAATGTGCGAACGACGGATGTGCGAATGTGCGAATGGCGGCTACTAGTGGCGGAGCTAGGAGCCACGATCAGGGGTAGCGAAATACGAAAATTTGTTTAGGGGTAGCGAAAATTTGTTTCAGGGGTAGCGAAATCGCCAAAAAATGGCCAAAAATCGCTAAAAATGGCCAAAAATTCCACTACCGGGTAAAAATTCAGGGGTAGCGACCGCTACCCCTGGGCTCTACATAGATCCGCCCATGGCGGCTACCCCATGTGCTACTTTATTCTTTCCAAATAAAGTAAGATATTTGTTCTTTTCCAATAAAGTAGCACATGGGGTAGCCGCCATTCGCACATTCGCACATCGATCGTTCGTACATTTGTTTATAAAAGTCAAACAACACGTGGGGTACAATTGATATTGATTGTACTTGCAAATGATTGTGATTGTACTTCTTGTCTGGACACGTGTCAAAAAAATAATAGAGTCGCACGTTCGCACATGACTATTTAAGGAATGTGTGTTATTTTTTTACCTTTTTTTTGAAAAAAGTCAAAATTTTCACCGTTTTTGAGGATTTTCTCTATAGTAAATCCTAATATATATGTTATGTAGGAAAAGTTAAATGTTACATACTTTATATTAAGCCTTTATACAGCAACAACAATATCCATTTATGTCGGAACAAAATACGATAGAGATCAAATGTAGACAATCATACTCTTACTTGATAGTATACCCATTGGCGGGGGATAGTGAGGGCAGAGAGGGGTGGTGGCCCCTCCAAGATTCTCATTTGCAGTTAGTTATTTGAATGATATTTGGAATTTTAGAGAAATAGTTTACATTATTGCTCCTTCAAAATATGATAACAATGTTTGATTATTGTATTCTACTTGTTAATATTTTGGTTTTCTTGATAATTTTTTGTAAGAATTTTGTCTTGTCTAAAGCTAAATGAACGATATATACTATTTTTTGAATTCTCAATAGCAATATCTAAGAAAATACTTGATTGAAATAACTAAATATGATGTATTAAGCCTTTATAATACTCCCTTCGTCCCATAATAAATGTCCACTTTGACTTTTTTGAGTCATTCTTGTTCAACTTTGACCATAAATATTTTTATTTGTGTTATATAATACTTGATGAAAATTATACCAAATGAAAATACATTTAAAACTCAATCCATTCATATATTTTTCATCAAGTATTATATAATACAAATAAAAATATTTATGGTCAAAATTTAATAGAAAAGACTCAAAAAAGTCAAAGTGGACATTTATTATGGGACGGAGGTAGTAATTTTAATATGACATACTTAAAGAGGATAAAGAAGACAATGCAAATGCTCAAGCTACTTCATTACAAAGTTGCTCAGTGCATCTCATGCACAGAAGACAACCTTCCAAGCTGAAAGTTTGTTTTAATTTTTACTATTACGTACTTAAGAGGATAAATGTATGTTTGTTTTAATTTTTACTATTTGGTATTTTGGTGTAACATTTTTTTGTTTCTTTCTTATCATATGTTGTATTTTTCTTTTTTTTTAGAATGGCAAATTTTACTATCTCACAATATTTAGATCATAAATCTATTTTACATGTTTTAAGCAGGACTTGAATCCACAATCATTTGGTTGAGGAGCTTATCACACAACATGGGCCAATATTGGGACACAAGCCTTTTGAAAGCATTAATTAATTATCAAAGGGTAAAACTATCTTTTTATTGCTTTTGCAGAAATCAAAGCAGTAATAAATGCACTTATTTTAAACTTTTTTTTTTTTTTTTTTTTTTTTTTTTTTTTTTTTTTTTTTAAACGGAAGGAGTATAATTTTGTGGGATTTTTGAGGATTTTTCGAAATGTATATAGTTTTCCTATATTTTGTAGGCTACATAGGACAAAAAACTTCATATTTTGAATCCCATTTAAATTACCTGTATAAACATTAAAAAGAAAGTATATAAATCCCAAGTTGATGATGTAGTGAATGACGTGTTTTTGCATGCATAAATCCCATTTTGAATAAACAGTTAAAAAAAAAAAAAAAAAAAAAAAAAAAACCATGCTAGTATTACGGAGTAAAACCTCTAGACAACATATCCTATTGAAAATCACGTTTCATTTGTTTATATGAGATATCTTATCTTTGTTTTTGTTTATGGTTAGAAACACAAAAATAAAGCGGTTGATCACTCATTGATATAATTACTAATTAGTAGACAGATTTCAAGAGAACATGAGAGAAAGAAGTCCCTGATCCCGAAGCTCGATCTCACCTGCTGGCAACATTTATGCATTAGTAACTAGTTTGATTAGGATTAAGTTAGGCTAAAGTCGAACACAATTCTATATATAGGTTGATGCAATGATGCTTCCTGATGCGAGGAAAATTAGCTTATCTCAAATAAAAGCTTGAATTTAAGAGCTTGGTGAAATTATTGATCATAAACGTTACAACAACAATACACAATCTCAACAGAGCAAAGTAAGAGATAGATAATTAAGACGTCACACATCTGCCCGTTAAAAGGGAAAAACACTTTACATAGCTACACATTGTGTATTAGTGATTAAACCAAGTTACAATAAAAATCTCAAAATGATGATGCAGTGAGTGACGTGTTTTTGCATGCAAAAAACCATGTCTACGTGCAATCGAGTAATTGCCCCTTTTAGAAGCTACCCGCCCCCATGCAATATTCAAAACTATAGGTACTATAGAAAATCACGATTCATCATTTATTTTATAAGATTTTTCCATAGTTCTTCTTTTAATAGTTGCACGTTAGATTCCAAGAGAACTTGATAGAAGTCTCGGTCTCGGGATGCCTTTCACTGGTAGGTAACGTTTATGCGCATTATACTCTCGAATAGTTTGGATCGACTTTGAAGAATGATAGTGCTAATTAGGGTTGTTGTTGCAAATGAGTTGAGAACGGGCAAGCTCGACACAAACATATGTATAGGATGACCTCGAAGTTAATATAATGCAATGCTTGAGCGATTGGTTCGCGAAAGATTTAAGCTTTGGTTAGAATCATGAACTGGCTCAAGACAACAGTGAATTCGTTTAGAGTGCTAGGTACAAAACGCTCCCAATAACACTTATTGGTGTGTCACCTCAACACCTCCCCAATAACACACCAATAACTAAAACATCATCCCTAGCAATAAAACCAATAACTGTTATTGGTGCATTTAGGTCCCACAAAACACCCTACTAAAAATGCCCCATTTACTCGATAAAATAATAATAATAATAATAATAATAATAATAATAATAATAATAATAATAATAATAATAAATAACGAATGGCACCACTTGGGGGAATGGCTAGGGACGAATAGCACACAAGGGACGGTGTAGTATGGCTAGCCATTCGTTACCAATTGGGGTTGTTTTTTGCCATTGGCGCGCCATTGTGTATCCCCCACTGTGCTCTCTTAAGAGAGCTCGGTGTGGGGGATTTTTCGTCCGCCAAAGCAACCAACAACGGACGAACAACGTGTTATAGTGCACCGTCCCTCGTGTTATTCGTCCAACGTTCGTCACTTTAGCCATTCCAATCACATGTGCCATTCGGTTTTTGGTTTTTATTTATTTATTTACTTATTTTGTGAGTGAGTGACCATTTTTGGTCGGGTATTTTGTGAGACCTACATGCACGAATAACATGTTATTGGTTTTTTTTAATTTTTTTATTATGGAGAATATTTTAGTGGTTAGTGTATTATTGAAAGGGTGATGAGCTGATGCTGAGGTGGCAGAAAAATAACGTGTTATTCGTCACTATCACACCTTGCACTCTAAGTTGATGAAGTTCAACTCATTTGCAGTTCTAGTTAGTACATGAATATATTTTGGCACTTGTTTAGTTGTGCATCACGTAAGGCTTGAATGTATGACAAGAATTCGATGTCAAGTTTAAGGTGAAAAACTTGTTAATCATGTTATTAAGAATAAAAAAATAAGAAAACCCACACTAATGATTTAGCACATGACGTGTTTTGCATGCAAGAAAACAATGTGTACGTACAATCTTTAATGACCCCTTTTAGAAGTACACCCTATAACTACTACAGATAGAGATGGCCATTTTCCGGTTCTTTCAAAAACCGGTTTCGGTTCCTGGTCAAAGTCAACGAACCGTTTCTGGTTCCAAACCGGTTCGGTTTTTTTGGGATCCGGGGTGTAAAATCCGGGACCGGTATAACCGGTTCCGGATCGGTTTTAAAACCGGTTCCTTGGAAAAACCGGTCGAACCGATTCCAAAAAACCGATGCTAAAACCTTAATAGTGGCATGCAATTTTCTCGATTACGGGTTTTAACCGTTAGAACCGGTTTGTCTACTGTCTAAAACCGGTGCTAAAAGAGTTTTGTGGAAGAACCGGTGCTAAAAGAGTGCTAAAACCTTAACAGGGTGCTAAAACCGGTGCTAAAAGAGCCTTGCGACATAACCGTTGGAACCGGTTTTTCCAAACCAGTTTTAGAACCGGTTTGGAACCGGTTCTAGCGGCTAAAAGGTGGAACCGGTTAGGAACCAGCGGTTTTTGGAAGAACCGGTTTCGGTTTCGGATTTTTTTTCGGTTCCGGTTTCGGAACCGGTTTTTTTGGACACCTCTAGAAAACAACATTTCATTTTTATTTATATGATTGCCTGTGATTAGCTTTCGATCAAGAGTACATAAACGAGTTAATGAAAATGAAAGTTTTTCCTGTTCAGATTTACACAAGGAGGTGAATTTGGCTCACATTTATGCGACATAACTGGTTATCCCTGCGACAGTTATCGACTCTTTCTCTGACCGCCATCAAATGTGTATCTAGTGAATTTTAAATCATAGACCTCTTGTGAGGACATCAGATAACTTACTACTAGACCACTTTGGTGGTGGTAAACTTAAATGTGATCACCAAAATTTTGACAAGCTAGCTAGAGTTCGATCGACTCCCTTTAAGATCAAGCTTGAATGGTTATATGCCTCAGGTTCATGTTCGGTACACGAACTTTTAGTTTTTGACTCGAACGTGATCAAGATATAACGTCCTTTAAAGCCAAAAGCAATAAATCAGCCGATATCATTAATTAGGGTTTAACTCATCAGTATCACTTTATGCTCAAATTAAACATATCATAATCGATATATTGATATGAAACGAGTTTTTACAGCCATTAGCATCTTAAAGTATGATATAATTAATATATGATTAAACTATTTGCATTGTTTATGTGATCTCTTCTAGCTCCAACTATATGGGGAATAGTTTGAGTGGAAGCTAAGCAAGAAGCGTAGGATGATTGAACGCTAGTATAATTTAACTGGATAGTGATGTGGAAGAAGGATTAACGTTCCTTTAACTAATGATTAAGTTAAGCAAGTTTGTTAACTTCTAAGCATTCAATAACGATTAACTAATCTCTAGAAAGAGAACCTGCTGGATTTTCATTAACTCCTATACGTGGCGTCTAATTACCCATCCCATGCACTAATATTCTAATTAACCAATAGTCTTTTGATAATTAAGTAAACAAGTCAACTCACACATGTACTTATCTAAGTATTATATTTCTTTTTCTTTTCTATCGACACATTTGCGTATCAAATCAACTTTTTGATGATTAACGTAAATATTTAATAAGCAATGATATTTCAAAGCATAAAGGTTGTTTGGTGAAATTGAAGTGTTTGGAGTAGTCCAAAGGTCATTAGGCCCGAAGGGTTATAAGACTCGTTGATAGGATTTCGATCGGTTGTACATTTGCGAATAGATCAGTTATTAGGGCATGATCATCTAAAGTAAGCTTAGCTACCAAAGCATAATGTTGCTTCTTTGCTTTGTGACACGTGAATTGGGATCACTTAGTGTTTTAGTGGAACTCTATTTTGGTGCTTGACTTTTATCCCAGTGTAAGAAATATCATGATTTTCTCAATGTTCTTATAGATGCTAAAAACCGTAAATGAGATCCAAATTCATTGCCTAAACAAGAGTTTGTTAGATATAATATTTGCTTTATCCTAAGTTTAGTATGTTATTTGTATTAGTGTTGTATAAACTAAAGTTGTGGCGGTTATGGTAGTTATTACCGAACAGTTGTGTCGGTTCCTCAAAGAACATCAACGAGATGAAACGAATTCGTGATGAAATTACAAGCATGCTATCTTGATACACTACGATTATTATTAATATAATGAGTTAGTTATTGATGGCCGGAATTTGTGGTGCATGATCCATTTGCTCTGATACCATATTAAGAAATGGACAAAGATATTTTGGTAAAATTCTCATTGAAGTGAAATGAATGAAACGGTACACACTAGTACATTCAGGACGTTTCCCGAAGACCAAAAAAGTGTCGTGCCTGCGACATGACGTCGACACGTAGTGGATGCCGACGACAGTTCGACGGCCAGTGATAGTTGAGAATGCCCCGTCGGGACTTACTGTGCCTACAACATTCCCCGACACTCGTGTCGGACCCACAGCCATTTTCAGTCAAAGAATTTTGGCATTCGACAAATATTGTACCGACGACACGTCGTCGGTACGTTAAAGTTAATTAATCTCTTAATTAGCAAATCGGTCAACGAAAGTCAAATTATCTCTCATTTATACCGACGACATGTCGCCGATACTAAAATATATTGATTGAATATAATTTTATTGTATCGACGACATGTCTCCGGTACTTATATTGATTAATATATTGATTAAATATAAACTTATAGTACCGACGACATGTCGTCGGTACTTATAAATGATGCTGCTGCACAACAGCAGTTTTCCAGATTTTCTCCGGAAATTTTTTCAGAAAAAATCTACACAATACAAACCTGTAGACCACCAATACCCACATGCCAATATCCTAAACAAGTTATAACGGCTAAAACACTTATATATAATCGCTAAACACCCTCAAATAAATTAAAACGTTTCAAATTCTACAAAACGGGTGTTATAATCTACGGATCAAGCTGCCAATACCACAAAAGTTGCTATATCCGCAATGTTCAAGTTGCCAAAATGTTAAAGTGTACAATAATAACATACGTATGAGTCAATAGCATACGGATGGACAAAGTCAAGGTGTTAAAGTGTACAAAATACGGATGAGGATCAATAGCATATGGATGGAGAAAATGTTAAAGTGTACAAAATAACCCATACATATACCTCATCGCCCCTCGTCATCATCGGAACCGCCATCATCCTCGAGATCGCCACTGCCCGAGCCGTCTGCCTCGCCGGCGCCACTCCCATTGGCCGAGCCTGCCTCGCCCGTGCCACTCCCACTGCCCGAGCCTACCTCGGTTTGAGAAGGCAGCTGGCTCATCAACTGGCCCCACAGCTCGGGGTTAGTCTGTAACACATTCATAATTGCAGTGAGTTGGCGCTTAGTGGCCTTAGCATCTTCTTTAACTTCTTTGATCTTCTTCTCTTTCTCGGCCATCATACTGTCAATCTCGGGCCCATTGTACGAACCGGGAGGCGGCATGGGTAACTTTGTCTTGCCACTACCTGCTAACACCCTACCCCTACCGGCTATATAACCCCGATGCTTGCCTTTTAAAACCATGGCAAGTATCTCTTCCTCTGTGTAGGCTATCCCAGTAGGCGTGTTAGCTCCCAGATCCCGCAGTTCGCACATCTCTTCCTATGTAGTTGAAAAAAAAATGATAAAATTAATATATTACTCGGGTTATTACATTATGTTTCAATAAATCATTAAAGTGCGTGTAAAAAAAAAAAATAAAATAAAATAAAAAATAAAACGGTACTTACGTATTGAACACAAGCCTCATCCTGCAACCATACACCGTCCTTGCAACGCTGGTCGTGGAAGCTCTGTATGAGGGACTGGTACTGACGGTTCTCACTCCTCTGAAATTATATATATATATATATATATATATATATATATATATATATATATATATATATATATATATATATATATATATATATATATATATATATATATATATATATACACACACACACACACACACATGCATATAAGGTGAAACAAATTAAAAACGACAAATCAAACACCATATATATAATGAACAATATGTAAAATAATCATAATGTGTCTTACGTATTCGTGTCGAGATGCGACCAACGACCGAGATCCGTGGCGGCTATAGACCTTGTTCTTCTTCCTATTTTCCTTATTTACTTTGGCCCTTTTGGCGTTCTTCTCCTTGAGGTAGAACTGAATATGCTTCTCCCACATAGATGGCTTCATGTTCGGAGGAGGGTTTCTAACATAATAACAAAAACAGAAAATTAACATATATCAATTGCTAATATATTAAAAAAAATAACAAATATAAAAAAATTAACAAAAATAAAAAATTTACCTTCGTATCTCATCCACCTTATCAGCCCCACCTGGTATAGTCTAGTGATCTCGCTTCATGTCGTGCTTGTTGTCCCTGTAGCGACCTACGAGATAATCGTTGATGCCATCTCTGATGGTCACCTACCGGGGTGAACGCATGTGGGTCCTCAGATCAAACATTTCATGCAATCAAATATAACTAAAATAAATTTAAATAAATAAATGATTTTTTTATTTTTGTTAATTTTTTGATATTTGTTAATTTTTTTAATATGTTAGCTAATATATATATTTGTTAACTAATATATATAGATAAATAAATAAAAAAATTTGTTAAATAATTTTTTGATATTTGTTAATTTTTTGATATTTGTTAACTAATATATATAGATAAATAAATAAACAAATTTAAATAAATATACACATTAAAATATATAAACACGATAACAAAACAATATAAAAGGAAAATGAAATAACTGGCCCCGAGTCGAGGAAAGATATGCGCCTTCTTTTCGGCTTCGATTGTGTGCCAGGAATCATAGCACATCGGGAACTCCCTAATCAGCTCACCAACGTAGTTACTGAACCACTTAGCGTTGTTGCCGACATGAGTGATTGTCCCCTGATCATTGAAGTCAAAGTCAATAGGCTGCGGGCCGAAATCACGCACGGCATTCTTGAGGGCTACATTCTTGGTAGCTTTACGCACACCCATCCTACCGCCGCCATCCCTCCCTCCACCGCCCCTACCCCTGCCCCTGCGGGGTCGTGATACTACAAATTGAAGTGAGTGAAAACACGTCATAAAATAACAAGTAACCAAATACAAATAATCAAGTTTAAGTTTCTTTTAAAATAATCCGGAAATTCTTACCACGGCAACCGCTCTCAAGACTGCGCGGGGGAGGTGGTGGGTCACTGTGACCGCGTGCGACTGCTGCTACCATCTGTAAAAGTACAAGTTGAATAACATATAGAAATTCATGAACAAATTAACATAAGCATGCACACATTCAGATACATACACATTCGAATAAATATACACATTTGAGAAAATTTCGGCAGCATTTCCCCTCAACTCCCCAAATATGTGCATTAAAGACATATTCGTAGGAGTAAATGAGAAACATTGTCGAAATCATCTCAAATAGTAAATCAGTTATACGCATCCATATCCTAAATGAGACAAAACATTCAAAAAGCAGTCCCAAACAGGGGACTTTCCGAAATTAATTTCTAATAAATTAATTCCAGACGGGTTTTCTATAGGATGATTAACTTCGGACGGGGACTTTCTGAAATTAATCACTAAAATCCTAAAACATTCACAAAAGTCTAACAATCAAATGCCATTCAAATATTAACCAAACGCATACAAACCAAACGCATATGCACAAAAAGACTAATATGTGTCAACGACTATTTAAACTCTTTAAGAATACTTTTTACTTTACTAAACGCTTATTAATATTAGTCCTTAAATTAAACTTTTAAGAGTGGGGAAAAAAACTATGTATCAAGCTTTACTCAATCTGCTCTTTAACTTTTCTCTAAAAGACCCATAAAAATCAACCCATTTACAAAAAGAAGGTGTAGAAGTAGCCACCTATAGTTTAAAAAAAAAACAATCCCATACAGCCCTATATAAGCATAATCAATAAGCAATTATTTTTCAATTTCAATAAGCAAGAAGTATGCAGTTTAAATAAGTGATCCTAGACAACCCCGGGCAATTTCATTTAGCAATCCCATGCAGCACCCCTATGTAATTACCTATTAATATACTAAACGCTTATTAATATTAGTCCTTAAACTATCAAATTAAACTTCTTAGGGGGTGTTTGGCTAACCTTATGGGCTTAAATTAAACTATCAAATTATACTTAATCCGCAAACTACTAGTTAATCAGTCACATTTCACAAAAATATATATAAAAAACAACATACTGTCTCGGCTGTCTCAGCTCTCGGCTCTCGCTCTTGGGCTGTGGTCTCTCGGGTTGTGGTCTCGGGACTTACTTCTCAGGCTGTGGTCTCGGGCTTGGGCTATATAAAAAGAGAGCACATTATATCGGTTGCTTAAAATTAAAGAGCTAAATCGTTTGACGGCGACATGTCGTCGGGGTACCAAAAGTTAAAAATAAAATAAAAAAGAGACCACATTACCTATGTCTCGGCTGTGGTTTGCAGTGGTGGTGTAATGGTGGTAAGCTGTGGTTTGCAGTGGTGGAGTAGTGGTGGTGTAATGGTGGTGCAGTGGTGTAATGGTGGTGTGGAGATGCTAGTGGTGGTGGCCAGTGTGGAGATGGTGGTGTAATGGTGTGGAGATGGTCGCCGGCGAGACAATAATTGAGAAGATCGATTATTTTTTCTAAGTGTTTTGGCCAGATCTGCTTTTGTGTACTTTTTATTATAGCTACTAATTGTCCCGACGACATGTCGTCGGGACGAATACATTACTTTTGTCATTTTGTGGTTTGGCGGGATAAATGAAAATTTAGGGGGGGGGGGGGGGGTTCCCAAATAAATACCGACGACAAGTCGTCGGTATGCATTATATATTTTAAACACATTTATTTCTTATAAATACTTTTATTTAATATATAATTAAAATTAAATACTTTATATTTAAAATTAAATACTTTAATTTAAAATTAAATACTTTTATAAAATTAATTTTTTTTTATTTAATTTAATTAATTTTATTTAATATATAGTTAAAATTAAAA
Organism: Artemisia tridentata subsp. tridentata; assembly: GCA_021014915.2. Lineage (NCBI taxonomy): Eukaryota > Viridiplantae > Streptophyta > Magnoliopsida > Asterales > Asteraceae > Artemisia > Artemisia tridentata. The sequence continues at coordinate 359,423,635 of CP139502.1, forward strand.
ACTTAATATAATATATAATTAAAATTAAATATTTTATTTAATACATAATTAAAATTAAATTGTTTAATTTAAAATTAATTACTTTTATAAAATAAAAAAAAATAATTAAAATTAAATAAAATAACTAGTCAAAATCCTCAACGTAACATGTTAAATGGATTTAAAAAAGGTCTCACGGAGTAACTTATTGTCACATCTATCAATATTTTTAACTTGAGGCGGTACACGGTTTCTTAGTTTACGACATGTCGATATGTTATAAATATACATAACATGTTAAACGGATGAGTCGAGGTGTTATGGATATACATCATATGTTAAACGGATGAGTCAAGATGTTATGGATATACATAATATGTTAAATGAATGAGTCGATATGTTATAGATATACATAACATTTTAAACGGATGAGTCGAGGTGTTATGGATATACATCCCATGTTAAACGGATGAGTCAAGATGTTATGGATATACATAATATGTTAAATGAATGAGTCGATATGTTATAGATATACATAACATGTTAAATGAATGAGTCGAGGTGTTATGGATATACATCCCATGTTAAACGGATGAGTCAAGATGTTATGGATATACATAATATGTTAAACGAATGAGTCGATATGTTATAGATATACATAACATGTTAAACGGATGAGTCGAGGTGTTATGGATATACATCCCATGTTAAACGGATGAGTCAAGATGCTATGGATATACATAATATGTTAAATGAATGAGTCGATATGTTATAGATATACATAACATGTTAAACGGATGAGTCGAGGTGTTATAGATATACATCCCATGTTAAACGGATGAGTCAAGATGTTATGGATATACATAATATGTTAAACGAATGAGTCGATATGTTATAGATATACATAACATGTTAAACGGATAAGTCGATATGTCTTCCTCAGATCCACAAGTAAAGTCCAAATCCTTGCAGTTGTCTACTAAAGTCATCTTACCACTCTCAAAGCATCTCAAAACCTCAAAGCACCAAACACTTCCTGCCAAAACTTCTCACCAAACACTTCCCGCCAAAACACTTCCCACCAAAATTTCCCACCAAAACTTCCCACCAAAATATTTGCGCCAAAACTTCCCACCAAAAGCTAGCAGATCTGCTCTATCCTCACAAGCACATTATATACACTCTTATCCTCAAAACTACTCAACCTCACAACCTCTTATCTTCACACCAATTTCAAAACTTGAGATGCAACGATATAATCCTTTTATGTATTCTTGTGGAACAGGAAATATAAAACTAAGAACATCACATCAAAAGGATACATTTGGATTGGAATATTATGCATGTCCTCGTTCGAAAGTGAACAATCATAAATTTCTTATTTATGTAAATATACAAATAATTGGGTTGTAATCTCTTATAATTTCCTTATTATGTAACAGCCAAGACAAAAAGATCATGGATGTGGATATTTTATGTGGAAGAGTCAATTTGATGACCAGTTAAGAGTAATCTATTCTGCTTCAACATCTCAAGGTTCTGGATCTGCAATAGAGTGCTCAAAATGTAATGCCAAAGATCTTAGGATAAACATGCTGGAATCACAAAAACAGGTGCTAGAGACAAGCGTAAGGATGCTGGAGGCAAGACTTGAAATGGCAAGGAATCCCGACGACCACGACCACACATGTCAGTCGGGTGCAATACTCCGTGAGCTGTTAGGTGACATGGAAAATCTTCGTATGTAGTGTTGTTGTTGTTGTTTAATAAAATGTTGTTGTTGTTTAAAACACGCAAGAGTTTGGGCCAATATCACAATTAACAGACACAAAGACAAACCTTTTACTTAAAACACGTAAGAGTTCTCAACCACATACATTTCATACAGACTCAAACGAAACAACTCGACAAGCAAACGAAACAACTCGACAAGCAAACGAAACACACGACATAGACCATAACAAACATCGCCCATTCATTTTTTTTGCTGCTACTTCCCACTTTGCTAGAACCTGCACCATCTTTTCCCTTCCTTGCTTTCCTTTGCTTGATGAAATGTTCAAACATAGCTTCAAGATTTGTTATCCTATTTCCAAGATCATCAAGTTTGGTTTCCAACGTGCTCTCTCCTCCAACATCATCAACTTGAGCGTCCAACACTTCTCTGTAGTACGGCTTTTTCCTCAACCATTCCAGAATCTGGTCTCTCATCTAAGGGCTAATGTTCTTATAAGAACAATATTTATCACAAATTTCGTAGCCATATGTATTAAGAACTTTATTAAAGAGATACATCGACAATAAAACCTTTGACCACTCCTCTTCCGGCGTGTAACCAGCCATTGTTATGTGTGTTTTGTAGGAATTGACGATTGGGTTATTTGTGTTTTGCCGAATTGAGGATGATCGGTTAGGTTATATATATAAGTAAAACTTTGGCGGGATAAAGTTGCAATGAGGCGGGAAAATAATACCGACGACATGTCGTCGGTACCAAACTAGCGGGAAAAAATCCCGCTCAATTATTCGCTATTATTCACAAGCGGGGGAAGCAAAAAATTGGTCTAAATACGTCCCGGCGACATGTCGTCGGGACAATAACACTAATGACAAAATTGGTCTAAAAACGCTAATCAAAAGCTAATTACCATAATTTTTTTAGTTTATATGTTACCGACGACATGTCGTCGGCAACATCTTGGCGGGTCAAATTCCCGCCCAATTATTCGCTATTATTGAGAGGCGGGAGAGAAGTCAAATTTGACCAATACGATCGGACGACATGTCGTCGGGATTTTAACATTCCAAAAAATTCAACGCAGGATTGGCTCGGTCAAGCGTTTTTTTTTGTCGTTTAGTGATAAATACCGACGACAATATGTCGTCGGGATTTTTGCCGTAGCCAGTTCTCCTGATTCTAGTAGTGGGTAGAGTATTTATACAAGATGAAAGTCAAACAACTTTGACTTTTAACTGACTAACTAATTAACTATCTAAGCTATAACAAGCTAGCAAACTACTCTTTACATCACTTTACATGGTCTAAAACATTGCTCAAGTAACATTACTGTCTTGTGTGGCTGATGAACTCTGCATACACTCTGCACAGAGTTGGACTATTTGGACATGGATGTAGCAACTTCATTAGAGTGTTTCGTAGTATCACCTTTAATAATCTTTACCTAGATTTATAATTATGACATATCGCGAAGACATAAACCTAAACCAAATACTAATTCAAAAGAGACTATGCATATACTAGCTTGAGACTTATTAATTAAACTAACGAATAAAACATGAATTCGAATAATTTTTCTTCATCACAAGTTTTAATTGAAGTAAAAGAAAAGAAAGAAAAAGAAAATGCATTGTTGGTCTAATAAAATCTCGAGAATTCGGCTCACTTGGATTCATAATTGACCAATGTAAAATCAAGAAATTATAGCACATAAACCTATAATATAATTTGGAGCATCAAAGATGGATCCAACGGAGTAAAATCATGACACGTATACTTCTTCGTCGACATTCTTTAACATGTATTTTTACGAGGAAACATGCATGGATTATTATAATCATAGAATGTCTTCATGCACAATATCAAATTATATATAATAAAGAAATCTTTGCACATATATAAAAGGATGGTTGGATGTAGACAAGTATACACAAGTCATTTTGGAACTTGAAGCCAATTTGGTCGATTTTCTCCCAAGCTTTTATTTTAATATTTCACAAAAGCTAAACTCTCATTGGTTTCTAGGATCTCCTTCCATACAAGTACTTCAACACTTGTTCATAACACTTCGCCTTTGGCCTCCAACCATCCATCACCACCACCACCACCACCACATTAATACCATTGTCGCCGTTCTCGTTACATAACCATATATCGTCATCATGAAGGTGAGATATGATAGTTTTTGTAGGTTGCCATTTGCATAATTATAAGGTTTGCATAGTTTGCATGCATGTTTTGCATAGTTGATAATGTGAATTGGTCTTATTGCAGCTTTTTGGTTGGATGCAAAGTAAATTTAATGGACATGGACAAAAACACTCCAATGCTGCTAAGGCTGCTCGTAAGTATAACCATTCTTAAATGAACTTTACATGATCAAACTCGAATAATAGCATTATTCATTTAATTTGAAACTTGAATAATATTTTATGCATTGCATTATATATGTAGATCACACCAGGCAAGAGCCCCCGAAAGAAGAGTTTAGCGATTGGCCACAAGGGCTGCTAACAATAGGAACGTTTGGAAACAACGATCTACCAGTTGAAACGGAAGATATCCAAGAAACTCCTGTTACAGAAACATCGTCGCCAGATCTTTCTGAATTCACACCTGAGGAGATTGGAAAACTGCAAAATGAGTTAACAAAGCTTTTATCCAAGAAACAAGAAATCCCTGCTGATCTCCCGTTGGATAGATTTCTTAACTGCCCATCAAGCTTAGAGGTCGACCGTAGACTTTCTGTCACAGCCAATACCGAAGTGAATGAGAAAGAGGAAGATATTGATCGCACCATTAGAGTTATACTTGGGAGGTGCAAGGATATTTGTGTGGACAGTGGTAAGAAAACAGTTGGGAAGAAATCAATCTCTTTCCTTTTGAAGAAGATTTTCGTATGTAGCAGCGGGATTCCAACAATTCCTAGTTTGCATGATCCACTTCCCGAATCAAGAATGGAGAAGGTAATATACTAACCTTTTTTTTTTAGATATCGTACATCTTTTGTACATTTGAGTCATTAAAAATGGCTTTGTGCCCCATTTGGTCTAAATTTTTTATGTTATATTGTTAGTTTGTTTTCTTGAATTCTAAGTATGAGTTTTGGTAATTGCAGATCTTAAGGGCTATGCTCAAGAAAAAGATCAACCCTCAACATTCTCAAGCATCATCGGCACGGAAGTTCATTGAGGGAAGACGACCACCCAAGAACGCGAAAATTATAGAGGAAAAAAATGAGAATGAAAGGTCAAAATGGGTCAAGACAGATTCCGAATGTAAGCGTTTTTATTATTGAAAGTCTACTTCTTTTTCTCGATCTTGTGAAAAAAAAAAAGGTATTGATAATTTTAGTATGAATTTTTGCAGATATCGTGTTAGAGATATGAAGCCGTGCCCGAGTTACTAAAATCTTGTAAAGATCTTCCAACGAACACGACGAAAGTTGTATCTTTTTCTTGCTGATGTTTGAGGGTTTTAAGGTGAACCTTGGTTTTTTTCTCAACTTCATTAACAAGGATAGATGACCAAATGTTGAGATCTGTAAAGCAAAGGCTTGTTTCTTTGTTTCTTTGTTTTTTCATGCTCGTATCCATTTTCATGGGTCCAAATGCATGTTATATGTTGTATTATATATATATGGGAAAAACTGACCCATTCATGTCTTGTTTTGTTTTATGATATTAGACCCATTTCTCATTAAACCAATGCATACTATATGAGTATGTAGTTTAGGATAAAATAATTGTGTTGAAGTTTACAAGTCAATAATAGTCAAGCTGCTATGTCATATTACTTAAGGGTCTAGTTTTGCTATTTCTCATAAGTCCTTATAACTGAAGTTAGAGTTGGGAGCAATTTGACAAGTCTTGAAGTTGTGAAGGGCTGAAGTGAAACTGTGTTCTATATAAGCTCATATCCAGAGCTAGGGTTTTATTATCTCTTTCTATCAAGCGTGTGCAGTCTTTTGTATTCTCTCATTGTTTGTCTTTGTTATTATCAAGATATCATCTCTGATATCTTGTGAGTCTAGTTTGTATCTTTATATTGATCAATCTGTTTTTGATCAATAAATGTGAGTGTTTGAGTGTTTTGTAGTGAGGTTGATTGGTGTCCTTCTGAAGGAGATCAATCTTTGTCTTTGTAACTGTTTGGTAAGCACCCGTTTGGGGACTTATTTTTTTTAAACTCTTGATAATAATATACACCAATGGGTGGTTGGTTTGGTGTAATAGCTTGTTCTTGTGATTGATTTACCATTTTTACATGGTATTAGAGCTAGGTTCTTGATCTGGTGGTTCTTGCTCGTTTGGGGTTTTTTAGGGTTTCCAAATTTTTTTTGGGGGATTCTTTCAATTGGAGGTTTAATTGATCGATTGAGGTCGTATTCTTTACGGCCGTGGTTGATTTAGTCTGTTCAGGCTAGATCTGATGATTCTTTTGGTTGTTTCTTGATTAGGGTTTTGAAACCCTAATTTGGGAATTTGGGGTTTTTTTTCCCTGGTGATTGATTGAGGTTGTTGGGCCCATTCTTGGTCACAATAGCACTAGACTAAGTGAATCTAGTGTTGTTGTGGTGATTCTTCCGCTGGTATAACACTGTAAGTTGTTCTTCTTCTCTAAAGAGAACAGTTATTCAGTTAAGAGGGTGCAAACGGGGTAGTTAACATCTTGACCTGCCACCAAGAGTGGTACGGATACCTGCTCTGGCTACCCCCAGTCTTCTTGGCTGGTATCTTGTTAATCTTGGGTGTGAGTTTAATTATTTTAATTCTTTTGTTTTTAGTTACAGTCTTGTTGTGTCTAGGTCGAAGGAGGATAGGATTAGGATAGTCTTGGAAGTTGATTTGAGGTTGCTGGTGCAGTGATTGATTGTTTTGTGCTTGTGATTAGTAGTTATTGTTGCTTAGTTGCTTTATTGGTTGCTGATATATTCTGTTTGGTTCAGTATTTGTTATATTTGTTAGTTGGTTTCTTGTTGTTTATCTGGTTTCTGTTATTCATTCTTGTTTGCTGTTTTATCTATTATTATGGCTAGTGGTAGTGCTACTCCTGTTTTGATCAATAATCTTGATGCTAGTAATCCTCTTCATATTCAAACTAATGATAATAGTGGTACTGCATTAATTCCATTTAAACTTGTTGGGACTGAAAGTTATAGAATATGGTCAGGTGCTATGAAATTGGCATTACAAGCTAGGAATAAGTTTAGTTTTGTTGATGGTTCTTGTTTAAAAGACTCTTATTCTACTTGTTACACCCCGTGCCCGCTTTGACCAGAATTTAAACCTTTACGCGGAAACGACCTAACTTTACGGACATCATGTTACTCTTTTGACAATTGACAAAAATATATAAACATTCAGACCTTGAAACCATTTTTAAATGAAACTAGACTCAATTACCTTTAAAATGACGGGTGACACGACTTCTAACGACTTACGGTTCATTTTCTACAAAATAAACAAAACCGACAAAATCTGGGAAAGCGCCATATGGCTGTATGGAAAAATGCCATACGGCCGTATGGCCATACAACAGATTCTGTTGTGTCCGTGATTTAGACCATACGGCTATATGGAAAATATCATACGGCCGTATGCTCTTTGACCTACACTTTAACTAATTTTTCTACATTTGTATAATTTCCGGAAAACAACTTCTATAACTCGAAACAACACCAAAACTTCCATAACTCATTAACATACCATGATAAATCATTTTCATAACCATTCGACCCTCGGACCCATACTTTTACAAAATGACGGGTGTTATGCCAAACACCCATTTTTTGACCCGTTTTCAACTTTAACTTAACCATAACACTTTTAATCATAAAACAAACACTATAACATTTGCAAACATCAATCATTTCTCTCATAAACTATCACCAAACATACTATAACGTTTTAAATGTCACTTGACCCGTTCGACCACAAAATGGGTACAAACATATATTAATCCAAACACTCCTTTAATCATAACCATACTACACCATTATACATACTTGATTTTGACATAACAAAACATAACTTTGACACTCGAAAATGACCTTATAACCTTTAAACGAATCACGGGGGCATCAACTATGACTTTGAGCTCGGTATTCTACCTAAGCTCTTATACATACCAACCTTCTAATCCGTACTTTGATCCTTAATCCGTAATCCAAGCTATAGCATCTCCATCACACATAAACCTACAAAAACGTTATCAACTATAACAGTAAGCTTTCGCTTAGTAAGTAAAACGAGTAACAATATACCATCATACTTCATTCATCATATAAGCATCACATACATACATCAAAGCTTGTCTACACCATTACTTGCATAAAACACTTACTCTTCCTCATTCTATAACAACTAACATACATACCTTAACTTGTTTCATAACAAGTATAACCATCCTCTTGGCTAGCTATAACAACAAATCATCCTTCTACCTTAACACATCACATAAGTCAAGAACTACCAAGGTCCTTACTTATCTTCACATAAACATAATACATACACAACACTTATGATGATAAAATCAATACAATAACATATTATTATCATTTTACTTACCTCACATCCATAACTAGTAAAATCAAAGCATCATCATCATCATCATTCTTGCTCCTACTCAAACATCATACAAACACTTATTACTTCATCAAAACAATACTATCCCACAAGGGTTAACAAAACCCATCATCATCTCAAGTCATCATTAACTCAAGATTAAGCTTACTTACTTGTAAGTGATTGTTGATATGAAATTAACCTTTGGATTGGAACACTTAACTCTTCATAGATTAATCATCAAGCTCAACTCCTTTCCCTCCTTTCTTTCTTTTTACCGACACCACACACACACACTCATATACTTATCCAAATGAGATCACTAGAAAAGTCTAGAGAAATATCTAGACTTAAGTTAGTTGGAGGTTTGCCTAATTTGCAACTTTAGTCCCTTTGGCACAACAATCATTCATTCTTGGTACTAGAGCAAGTTGGTTCTAGTGCTAGTTTGAGGTTTTGGCAAGAATAGTCCCTCTAGTACTATAACAATTCTGTCTTGGTACTAGAACAAGTTGGTTCTAGTACCAATTTCAGATTCTGGCAACTTAGGTCCCTCAACTTCTTTTCCTTTATATTAGTAACACATAATACTTTCTAAACCACATTACACATTCTTAATACTTATAGTTTGACTACCGGGTTGACTAGCCAATCACGTAAAGCCTTTGAACTTATAAAATTCGTAGTCAAACTTACTCAAATATCATTTATCCGCTTAGTCAAACACATTATTCTTAGTCAATTTCATTTAGGGTGGGCCCCATTTGTATCCGGGATACGGGTCTAACAATTCTATTTTCCTTATTTAGATTTCGTCCCCAAAATCTCTTTGTCTAACACTTTTGTCCATACACATAGTCATTATGCCAATTACTATCAATTCAAATACTACAAATCACATACATTAACAATATTAATCAAACTATAGTCACTATACTAGCAACTTAACCTAAATCACATAACTTCAACTAATTATAATGACACCGCGTCATTAGCATCACATCCTATTATGGAAATTCTCCATTTTATTAAAAATTCTACTAAAAACAATATGCTACATTATAAACTTATCTAAAATTTCCAACAATGACGACTTTTCATTTGGAAAAATTATACTATTTGACTTTATATAAGTCAAACATCAACTCTATTACTAAGCCATTCACTAATGTACTAATATAACTTATAGTTATATACCGGCCAATCTAATATTTTACTAATACCAACACGTATCTACTTTAAAAACCTGTAGCTTGTTTCAAATTTATATCTCGAGTACCATCTAAATGACACTTTCAAAACCAATTCTTCGCATTACTTAAGAAACTTTCTTGTTAAATTTCAGGAACACTTACCTATTTTCTTCTCAAGTTAATGTACAAATTCATTTTAGGCATCTATATTAAGGTTTCACACATAACCTTAACGCCGCTATAAATTTTCATTCACATTTAATCTCATTTCTTATAACGTCTAACTTGTTTTAGTTTTCAAGTCCTAATTTCTCACCCGTACTCTTGCCATATCGGATACACATAAAACCACTCATTTACAATTCTTTACTTACATAAAAAGGCGTCCCAATCTATGTAAGTAAAGAATTATAAACTTATGGTTTGGTGATTTACAATTTCTTCATTAAGATGAAGAGGCGTCCCAATCCATTTAAATAAAGAGATTATGAATCATCATACTTATGCAATTCCGACACAACAATCATACTTACTTTACTTTTCATCTTTTCTATCCTTGGATCCAATCTCACTAACTTTTCCCATAACGGCAAGTCGGCCTTTTCCCCATAGGGCTTAAGCCACTTTGCCTTACCCTTGCGTAAGCTAACATCCATGCCACAAGGCAAGCTAACAACCATGCCATGAGGCAAGTTAATACCCATGCCATAAAGGCAAGCTAATAACCATGCCGAGAAGGCAAGCTAATAACTATTCGCAAGCTAAAACCCATGCCATAAAGGCAAGCTATCACCTATGCCATGAAGGCAAGCTATGAACCATGCCAAAAAGGCAAACTGTCAACCATGCCATAAAAGGCAAGCTAAGCTATCCCGAATGATACTTCGACACATACCATGGATATAGGCAAACCATGCCGGTGAAGGCAAGCTAACAACCATGCCATGAAGGCAAGCTAGGCCATCCCGAAGGATTCCAAAACACATGCCATAAAAGGCAAGCTAGGCTATCCCGAAGGATACCAAAACCAGAGCATCGGATCTAAGCTATGTTTACTTTAACATCTTTACTCATTTTATCTTTCATGTACTTTTATCATTAAGTACACATTATCATTTCCTCAATTCTCATTGCCTTAAGCAATTTCAATATTCACTACTATGTTTACTTTCATCTAGACAAGTTTCTATATAATAATTGTCGATTTATTATATTTGCATTTTCACAATGCAATCTATCATTCATCCATCAACCGCAAGTTGACTCACACATTCGCTATATGCCATTGTATCACATTGGCCTATTCAACTCTTTCATGTGCATAAGTCTCACATCTTATCATCATCCATATTTTCAATATATTAGCATGATTCAATTCTTGTTTTACAATTCTTTCTAGCGCACTTCATATCACTTATGGATTCTAGCGCAATCTATCTCATTCACCACTTCTACTCATCACACTTAAACATTTCTCACTAACGCATTTTACTTATCATGTTTTATATGTAACATGATCTCATCATATCTTAACCATACACTTAAACTTTTCACATTTTAATTAAGCGTGTAAGAAATCATGCTACAAGCATCTAATCATTATCATATCTAATCATTTATTCCGATACTACAACCGCAATGAAACTCAATCGTGTCTTTCTAAGCACAAAGCTATAAGCATACTTCACTAATCATTTATTACTTTATCTCAAGCTTTCAAAGCATCTATACTTTATCAAACACTTACCATACTTAACTTTTTTACATATCAATATGGTTTATCAACCTTTTAGCCACCATTTGGTCATCAACCATATTCGTTCAATAAACATTATTCGCGCATTCCGATTAAGTCTTACATAATATGCATTCATTGCATCAATCTTATCTCATACACTTCAATGCATCATGCTATCAAGCACATTCACATTAAACTTAGACATATAATAAACTACCATAGACTTAACATCTCATAAGCAATCATATAATGACACTTAACACTTAACACTTATCCAACAAGTGTTAAAACATTTATAATCATATTCAAATCTTATAGTCTATGGCTCATATATCACATTGCACAATCGATCTATGTCTAAGCATAACAATCTAAATAGTTGCAAGTACTAGTCTACCTTATAACTAAGGTATTCGCTTTCCACACTAATTACACTTACGACACACATAACTACAAGTGGTCTAATTTTAGGTAACCTATAATGGCAACCTAATTCACTTAAACCGAAGCTCTGATATTGGTATGTGCTTAAACACATACCTTTTCTTGACCAAATTAAGACCAAAACGACCAAAAACTAACCAAAATACCAAAGATATTTGTGTTTTTGTGTTTGTTTATATGCAGGTACGGATATCATGAAATATGGACAAAAATCAAGAAAAACCCGGAAAACCCGAGCACGAGAAACGGAAGAAGATTTTATAGTCAAGAGAGGAAGCAAATGATCAAGTCCCGAGCTTAATATTTCAGAAACAGCCCTTGGATCATAATCAAATTACAAAAAACAGCCCTTGATCAACTTTCCACAATTGGCAGTTTTAGTCCTTAATGTCTTAAAATAAATTCAACTCCAAACCTATTACTTAAACACTTAACAACCGGATCCAATTAAATCCCAAAATAACCAAACCCAAGCCCACTCCCACTAGCCCATTTCCCTTTTTAATAAACAAAACCTGAACCACCCATCAAACCCGGATCCCAAAACCAAATACCCGAAGTCAAAACCCACTCACACCCGGTCAACCAAAAATAATAAACAATAAAAACATAAACCCACCAAGAAGTTACTGTTTATCTTCTCCCTCAATTCACCCATGTTTACCCGTACAAACACCAATCCCTTCTAGAACCTGACATGTCAGACTTATGTTGTCATAATTTATCCACCGTGGCAACTTGTAGCTTCCCTATTGGCTGATGGGATGTGGCAGGATGATCTAAGGGCTTAAAACGATTGATATGATGACATCCTTGGATGGAGGGCTGGGATTTGCTCAGAGAAACCCTAGAAGCTCCTCAGCTCAGCTATAAATAGAGCCTCTCACTCACAGATTGAGGGTTAGAACTTTAGGGTTAGAATTTAGGAGTAGTATATGTGGAAAACTAGAAGGGGGGTTGAATAGTTTTACGTATTTTTAATTTATGAAAACTTTTGTTTACTTTTTAAAACTTCGATTCTATCTTATGTGAATTCAACTCTTGATCAATATGAACAAATATAAACAAATATAGATAAGCAATGCAAGTAAAGTAAATATAATGAAATGAAAGAAAGAGATGGAAAGATCAAACCACAACACGGAGATTTATAGTGGTTCGGCTACAAGGACACCTTCCTTGCCCTACTTCACTCCTCGAGTCACCTACTCGAGAGTTTTCTTCACTATGTCAACAAACTCCCTTATGGCGGAGAAAACCTTACACAACTTTAGCTTACACCGGCTTAACGACACAAAGCTAGATGTCGAGTTCTAATCGTAGCTAGAACCAATCTCACAAAATATACTGATGCGTAGTTTTGCGACCTTACAACAGGTTTTACCTCTCGAGGGATCTCAAGAGGCTTGCAATCCCCACCAGGCAGTGTACCTGACTGATGTAGTATAGTGTAGTGGCAAGTACCGGGGGATTGATCGTTCTCTAGGGGAATAGTGTCGTTAGGATTGAAAAACTACTCTAATAGGTCTAAGGATGAGGGAAGATTCTTTTTGTATTTTTATATTTTTATAAAAGAAAGTAAAATCTCGGGTTTGAAGGAGTGGGCGAAATTAGTTGCTAGTCAACTAACCCAAATAACTACAATTGCAAATGAACTAAAATAACTGAAAATAAAAAGGTTGTGGAACTTATATGGAGAGAAATGTGTTTACTTAGATTTCCTTACTCCCTAACTATCTTTTACCGGTTAATTAGTGTGTATTAATCGCGTGGATGACGGGTGTATTCATTAATACCAATCGTGGGGTGGCGTACGTACTTCCCCAACTCTACAAGCTCCTACTTCACTCCTATGTCGAGCCGGATAAGAAGCTCCTAACATGGGATCACTAGAATTCGCTCATGCATTAAATACAACCATAAAAACCTTAGTACGCATTGGTTCATGTTTCTTAAGACGTTCAAGCAAGTTACCGTATAGGAGGTTAGCCAGTTTTCTTAAGCCTAACATCGATAAACAATCATCCAATACAATTAATAACACACCAACAACCAGTAATCAATAGTTAGGTTTCATTAGATCTAAGCAAACACAAGATAAATCTAGCCTAGCATGTTAAATAAAAGACAAGAACAAGATATAATCAAACAACACATAGACATATTGAATGATTAATTGATTACTTATTGTTAGGAATATGAATATTCAGCAGAAGACTCGGTCACCCCGAGTACTTATTAGATAATCATAGCTCATAGGATTATTAGTAATATTAATATTAGTATTAGTCGTATCTATATTTGTGGAGTGGGTCGGGGCTTTCCCCTCTGTCAGCTCGCTCCACAGTCCACTAGGGACATAATATGTAGTAGTATATATACCCCTTCCCACACATGGGAAGGGTTGGACCTTTTCAATCTAATATTACACAAGTTTCTTTCTCTCACTAAAAGGCTCCCATTTCTCTCTCTAAAACCTCTTCCATTCGATCCATACAAGCCTCATACTAGTGATTCATGTATTGTGAATACCCTACAATTGGTATCAAGAGCCATGGTTAGGTCCATGAGAGTTGGTATTCACGAATTTGTGTAGTTTGTGAGGTGTTTTTACTTTTGGGTCGATTTGGAGTTTTCAAGATTTTTCTTTTCGGTTTGATTAGTAGCATACGCTTCATTTTGTGTTTTTGTTTAGTGATTAGAGGTTGTCTTATATTGTATTTGTGTAGTTCTTTAGATTTTTCTTGGTTAGATTTGTAGCTTTTTTAAGTTTTGGTTCGGTTTGTTTAAGTAGCATAAATTTCATCTTTGTACTTTGTTTAGTGATTAGAAGTTGGTTTTCTTTGTACTTTCTAGCTTAAGAATAGTATTAGAGTGGTAGTTAGTGTTTGGATTCACAGATCTAAGTACGGTGTGGTGATTTTGAGGAAATTCGTGGGTAGTAGTTGAATTGTTCTTGGCAGCGGTTTGTCTATTTTGGACGATTATTGGACTCGGTTTGTGTCAATTCTTGGACACGGTTTGTTATTTTACTCGTTTAGGCAAAAGGACAAAAGGCAGTGATAGTGACGTGCCTGGGAGTTTGTGCCTACTCGGTTTGTCCCTGCTGCGCGTACTCGGTTTGTCCCTGCTGTGCATACTCGGTTTGTGTAGACTCGGTTTGTCTCTGAAGAATTTACTCGGTTTGTGTAAATTTACTCGGTTTATGTCTACTCGGTTTGTCCCAGCTGCGTGTACTCGGTTTGTGTAGACTCGGTTTGTCTCAGAGAAATTTACTCGGTTTGTACCTACTCGGTTTGTCCCAACTGCGTGTACTCGGTTTGTGTGGACTCGGTTTGTCCCTGAAGAATTTACTCGGTTTGTGTAAATTTACTAGGCTTGTGTCTACTCGGTTTGTCCCAGCTGTGTGTACTCGGTTTGTGTAGACTCGGTTTGTCTCCGAAGAATTTACTTGGTTTGCATCTACTCGGTTTGTCTCAGCTTCGTAGACTCGGTTTGTCTCTGTTGAATCTACTCGGTTTGTCTCTCAGACTTGTATGCGGTTTGTGTCTTGGTGATTTTAGAAATTCCCGCGAAAGATTCAATTTCTCGGTTAAATCACAAGATCTGTAAAATCCCGTAGTTACTATGGCTACCACATCAAGTACATCATCAGATGATATTCAAGCAGCAGGATCTGATACTCGTCCACCTATGCTTGATAGGACGGATTATGAGTCTTGGGCACAACGAATAAGACTTTACTGCTTGGGAAAAGAAAATGGTGTTAATATTCTTAAGTCAATTGACGAAGGACCTTATCAGATGGGCACCACCAGAGATGTTGTTACAACTGGTGAAGATGGGACTGTAACTTTGGGCATTGATAGACCTAGAAACTATAATGATCTTAATGAAGAAGAAAAGAAGAGGTATGATGCTGATATTAGAGCCTCAAACATAGTCATTCAAGGTCTTCCAAAGGATGTATACAAGCTCATCAATTTTAACACTGAAGCCAAGGCTGTGTGGGACAACGTTAAAATGTTGTTGGCAGGGTCAGAACTCACAAAGGAAGATCGTGAGTCACAGCTGTATGATGAGTTCGAGCACTTCAAAATGAACCCAGGAGAGAATGTCACAGATTACTATGTGAGATTTCATAAGTTGGTGAATGATATGAGGATGATCAGAATGACTATGCCCAATATCCAACTTAACTCAAAGTTTGTGAACAACATGACTCCTGAATGGGACAGATTTGTTACTGCCGTCAAACTCAACAAAGGTTTAAGGGAGACTAACTATGAACAGCTTTATGCTTACTTGCAACAACATGAGAAGCATGCTGCCTATGATCGGGTGCTGAGAGAAAAGTTGAATCCTTCAACTACAAATGACCCACTGGCCTTCATGACAAATGTACAACCAACAATCCAATCATCATCCAATCCAAGCTATCACCAACTTCACTCACAAGTACCTGCTATGAGTTCACAACTTGACTCAGGCTACTCTCAGACCGACAAAATGATTGATAACCTTACCAATCAAGTTTCTCTACTGGTTCAACAGTTTCAAGCATCACTCCCACAGACCAACAATCAGTTAAGGAATTCTTCCAACCCACGCAATCTAGCAATGGTGGAGGATGGGAAAATTGTGGTTCAGAATGTGCAAGGGAGAGCTGGTAGAAACATGGGTCGAGGTTTTGTGCAGAATAGAGCAGGGAATGCCAATCAGGGGCAAGGGAAACAGATCAAGTGTTATAATTGTGGGGGGCTTGGACACATTGCTAGAAACTGCAATCAACCTAAACGTCCTCAGAACTCAGATTACTTCAAAGACAAGATGCTGTTAATGCAAGCTCAAGAAAATGGAGCTGTATTGGATGAGGAAGAGTTATTATTCTTGGCAGGAGATGGAGGAAATACTTTTGATGAAGATGTGGATGAGAAACCTGTTCAGGATCTAGCACTTAATGATCCTAACATCTTCAAGGCAGATGACTGTGATGCATTTGACTCTGATGTGGATGATGAACCTACTGCTCAAACAATCTTCATGGCTAACTTGTCTTCCCTGGCCTCATCTCGTCAAGCTGGTCCTTCTAATGCATCTGTGATATCTGAGGTACTAAAAATTTATGACACATATAATATTGTCGAGGGACAACAGATTCCCGAAGAAGTACATCAGGCAGTTGTTTCTGACTCAAGTGATGTTAATATGGAAAATAGCAATATTGTCTCATATGAACAGTATTTGAATAGCAACAACTCTCCTGATGTATCAAATGGTGAATCCTTTGTCAATAATGATGTGTGTGCTATGAGTAATGTATGTGCCTTAGATAATACGGGTTGTGTAGATAATGCATGTGCGTACCATGAGAACAAATTGCCTGTCCCTGATGATAACTTGATCACTAGACTAAACATCTATAAAGAACAAGTTGCTATGTATGAACAGCGTGCTAAGTTTGAGCTTAATGATCGTGAGCAGAAATTAGAAGGTCAAATGAGTACACTTATTAAAGAGTCTAGAGTGCAAGAAGAAACATTAAAATTAGAGTTGAGTTCTTTGAAAAGTCAACTAGAAGAGTCTGTCAAACAGAAACAGGAAGCACAAAAGTGTGTAACCAAACTTAAGCAAGAATTCAAACAAAAAGAAACAACTCTTTTAAATGATTTCTCTAGACTCAAGACGTTAAAAAATAAGCTTGAAGATAAGTTGTACACACAAAATCAAACTATACAAACTGCTCAAATGATTCATAAGCACAGAAAGTTGAGTGATAAGCACAGTAAAATCATGATAGGTGAACCTAAGTCAACCATCCTTAGGGACATGCAAGCACTTCAACCAGCCCTATATGATGGTAATGTGATGCTTAAGCCTATTCATGACCAACCTGAGCATATCTACACTGATGAAGAGGATGAGTTGAGTGATAAAACGAGGGAAAAAATGAATGTGAAAATGAGGGATCCCGAGTGCATAGCCAGACGAATAATAATCAAACCCCATGATTATTATGAAGAAAATCGTTTGACTGTGTTTGCTCCTCAAAAGAAGTTAACACCTGAGCAGATATTTTGGAAACAAGATAATGAAAAACTTAGGGTAGAAAAACTTAAGGCCAACACCCCCCTCATTAGAAAAGTTGCATCCATAACGGTGTATCCTCCCAATACACCTAGGAATTTGGTGCCTTTGTCTCTTCCCACTGAATGCAAAACCTTTATTAGCTTATATGTGCTTTGGCAACTGTTTGCTGATTTCGATAAAACATGTAAGAAGAGAATCACACCCACTGGCATTACTGAGGGGGAAAGGTGTTTTGAACATACAAAAAGGTGTTACTTAACTGAGGTCATGCCATTCTTTAAACTACTTAAAGAACACTTTGAAGGGTTGCAAACTGCCCTTAAAGCCGAAATAAATGAAATGAAAGTAGTGTTTAAAGATATGGAAAATGAGGTGAATGAACATGCAATAGAACTTAAAAGTCGAGAGATTGAAAGAAAAAACATACTCATTACTAACGACAACTTGATTGCTAAATGTATTGCACAAGATGTATTTTACACTGTCACTGATTCTGCATTGTTTGCTTGTCAATTTAATGAGTATGCTATTGCGTTAAATGTCACCCAGAATCGTGTTGTTGAGCTTGAGGGGGAGAATTTGAAATTGCTTGAAAAAATTCAAAATGATGACCATGATAACATGGTTAAACGTTTTTCGAAACTAGAAGTTGATTATCTGAACTTGCAACTTAAACATCAACACTTAGAAGAAAAATGCAAAATATCAAATGTCAAGACATCCACGGATGCTCCTGAGTTTGATACATATTTTGAATTAAGCAAACGTGATGAAACAATTCAAGCTCACACGAACACGATCCGACTGCTGAGGGCCCAAATTGCCCAATTGAAATCCAACAAGTGTGAAGTATATGGCACCAATAAACCTTCATCTTCAGATTCTCAGAATTTTCAATATCAAAACACCATAAATAAGTTACATTATGAAAATGAGTGTTATCGAGAAGAAAATTCAAAGGTTAAACAACATTTCAAAGAGTTATATGATTCTATTAAAGTTACAAGAAGCAATCATAATAATCAAATAACCTCTTTGACAAATGAAATTGAGAATCTTAAGGCTCGGTGTGAAAGGTAAAATGCCATGCACCACTTGTAATTGTGATACACCAAAGGCTACTGATTGTAAAAAGTATGATGTTGATGTTGAGCGTATTCCGTTTAAGCTTAGAAATAACAGCCTTGCCCATCAAACATATCTAGATCATCTTAGAGAAGGTCTTGACACACTTCGTGAGGTAGTTGAAGAAGATAGGAATGACAAGCCACTTGATCAAGCAGTTGTCTATGCATGCAAACTCACGAAAAGGATTCAGGAAAACTTAGAATATGCCATAGGCTCAATTCCTAAGTTTAAAGGCCATAGAGATAGATTTGTTGCATCATCATCCAATGTTGTGAACAAGCATGTAGCCTTTGACCTACCACCCAAAACATCAGAACCCAACACATCATTATCAGGAAGGCATGTGACAGAAAAACAAACTAATGTTACCTTCGATGCTTCTACAGGAGTAAAAAGTGACACCCAAGCTAGCGGGTCAAGGTCTAGAGGAAATGAAAGAAAGGATATGACTGCGCCAGCTAAGAATGATCACTTGAAGAATGTAGAAGCCCAACCTAGGAACAATAAGTTTACAATGAGTAGGATGAATCGTGTTGATTCTAGTATCAAAAGTACTGTAATTAATTCGAATTCTAATGCTATCTGTAAAACTTGCGACAATTGTTTAATTTCTGCTAATCATGATGAATGTGTTGTGTCTTTCCTGATGTCTTCTGCATCATCCCATGTTAAGAATGGTAGGATAACTAAAGCATGCAAAAAGGTTTGGAAAGCAACAGAAAAAACATTTGCTAGCTTAGGCTATCAATGGAGACCCACTGGAAGGAAATTCAATTTAGGAAAACAGTGCACGTTACCTAAAATGAATAAGCATAAAATTGTAAAAGTTAAGGAATGGAGACCCACTGGAAGGAAATTCAATTTAGGAAAACAGAGACCATTACCTAAAATGAATATGCATAGAATTGTGAAGAATATGGAATGGAGACCAACTGGTAGAATCTTGCCTTTAGAATCACAATGCCTTCCATCTAGGTCTTGTCCTGTCTCAAGTTCTGTCTCTACAGTAAAGATAGTAGAATCTGTGAAATCTGTGGTTCCTGAATATGTGTGTGCTGACCAAATGGACCCCAATTGCACTTGGGGATCCACATTTTTCAGTTATCCATTGTTGTCTGGTTTCAAATGCAGGTCGTACAAATCGTCCTGTGGTATTTGGACTCAGGCTGCTCAAAACATATGACTGGAGATCGCTCACGGCTCAAGAACTTCGTGAAAAAGTTTATCGGGACAGTTAGTTTTGGGAACGACCACTTTGGTGCTATTATGGGTTATGGAGATTATGTGTTTGGTAATAGTGTAATCTCAAGGGTATATTATGTGGAAGGACTAGGACACAATCTGTTTTCTGTGGGTCAATTTTGTGATTCAGATCTGGAAGTGGCTTTCAGAAAGCATACGTGTTTCGTTAGAGAATTGGATGGTTTAGATCTCCTCAAGGGCAGTCGGGGCACCAATCTATACACCATCTCAATTGAAGAAATGTTGAAGTCCTCTCCAATATGCTTGCTTTCTAAAGCCTCTAAAACAAAATCATGGCTGTGGCATCGTCGTTTGAACCACTTGAACTTCAGTACCATAAATAATCTTTCCCGTAAAGATCTTGTTAGAGGGATGCCCAGACTGAAATATGAGAAAGATCATCTCTGCTCTGCATGTCAACTGGGTAAAAGCAAGAAACAAACCCACAAGCCTAAAACCGTCAACACCAACTTGGAAGTTCTTCACACCCTCTACATGGACTTGTGCGGTCCAATGAGAATACAAACCATAAATGGAAAGAAGTATGTTCTGGTGATAGTAGATGATTATTCTCGGTTCACATGGGTAAAGTTTTTGAGAACCAAGGACGAAACTCCAGAGGTTATCATTAAACTGATAAAACAGCTGCAAGTAAGGCTAGATAAAACTGTCAGAATCATCCGCACAGATAATGGTACTGAGTTTGTTAACCAACAACTCCGTAATTTCTATGAAAGTATTGGCATCACGCATCAGAAAAGTATCCCTCGCACGCCTCAACAGAACGGGGTGGTTGAACGAAGGAACCGTACTCTGGTGGAGGCTGCAAGAACCATGCTTATATTTTCAAAGACACCGATGTTTCTCTGGGCAGAAGCTATTGCAACAGCATGTTACACTCAAAACCGATCCCTAATTCATCCGGTTCATGAGAAGACTCCCTTCGAGTTAATTCATATCAAGAAACCAGATCTTTCCTTTCTGCGTGTGTTTGGTGCTCTTTGCTATCCAACTAACGATAGTCAAGACTTGGGAAAATTAAGAGCTAAAGCAGATATAGGTATTTTCGTTGGATACGCACCAGACAGTAAAGGGTATCGAATCTACAATAAAAGGACCCGTAAAATCATGGAAACCATTCATGTTACGTTCGATGAGCTGAGTGAGCTACCTGTTTCAGGACAAATCAGTTCTGGACCCGATCTTCACCTTTTGTCTCCTGGACCCATTAGTTCAGGACTTGTACAGAATTCCACGCCTGCAGATTCTTATGTGCCACCTACATGTGAGGAGTTGAAGAAGTTATTCGATCCCATGTTTGATGAATACTTTGAGCCAACAAATGGAACCATCCCAAGTGAATCAGCTGTAATTCCTATGGATGAGGTTCAAGCCCCACAAGATTCAGAAGGACCTGCAGCTTCAGTATCAGTCAGTCACAATGCTCCTGCTGCCAGTCAATCACCTTCGTCATCAAACACTCAAACTTCTCCAGTAATGCAAGAATCTTCAGATAATAACTCTTTGGAAGTTAATCCTTTTGCTCCTGTTGAAGAGGCTCCTTTTGAAAACATATTTGCTCCTGAACATTCATCAGACACATCCTTACTTGAAGATCACAGCACTGCTTCGTCTGTTCACAACCATCAACCTCACGACCATCTCAGGAAATGGACCAGTGATCATCCAATCGACAACATCATAGGCAATCCCTCACGTCCAGTATCCACTCGTAATCAACTAGCCACTGATGCACTATGGTGCTTCTTCAATTCCGTACTGTCTAAAGTTGAACCAAAAGATGCCAAAGAAGCAATGACTAAAGATTGCTGGTTCCAGGCTATGCAGGATGAAATCCATGAATTTGATCGACTTGAAGTATGGGAATTAGTGCCTCCTCCTGAGCGTGCAATGATCATTGCTTTAAAGTGGATCTTCAAAGTGAAGCTTGACGAGTATGGTGATGTCTTAAAGAACAAGGCACGGCTAGTTGCTAAAGGGTTTAGACAAGAAGAGGGCATTGATTTTGAAGAATCGTTTGCTCCGGTCGCTAGAATTGAAGCTATAAGAATCTTCCTAGCTAATGCGGCTAGTCGTAATATGATAGTCTACCAGATGGATGTCAAAACGGCATTCTTGAATGGTGACTTAAAGGAAGAAGTTTACGTGAGTCAACCTGAAGGATTCGTGGATGCTGAACACCCTACTCATGTTTACCGCTTGAAGAAGGCTCTTTATGGGCTAAAACAGGCGCCAAGGGCATGGTATGATACATTGTCCAAGTTCCTCCTAGCAAACAGATTCTCCAAGGGCGTTGTTGATCCTACACTATTCACCAGGAAGTCAAGAAACCATCTACTGCTAGTTCAGATATATGTAGATGATATCATCTTTGCTTCAACAGATCCTGGTGAATGTGATAGTTTCTCAAAGGAGATGAATTCCAAATTCCAAATGTCCATGATGGGACAAATGTCATTCTTCTTAGGACTACAAGTTTCTCAAAGTCCCGGAGGCATATTCATCAATCAATCCAAATACGCCAACGAAATCCTGAAAAAGTTTGGATTCCATTCAAGTGAACCTGTTGACACTCCCATGGTTGATAGAACGAAGCTGGATGAAGATCCTTCAGGGATTCCAGTTGATATCACACAGTATCGAAGCATGATTGGATCTTTGATGTACATCACGGCTAGCAGACCAGATCTTCTTTTTGCTGTGTGTATGTGTGCTCGGTATCAATCCAGACCAACCAAGAAGCATGTTGAAGCAGTGAAAAGGATCTTCCGATATCTTCAAGGCACGGTTCATATGGGTCTCTGGTATCCTAAGGACACTGCAATGGAGTTAACGGCATACGCAGATGCTGATCATGCGGGATGTCAAGACACTCGTCGAAGTACTTCAGGAGGAGCTCAATTTTTAGGGGAAAAGTTGGTTAGTTGGTCTTCTAAGAAGCAGATGAGTACTTCCATATCATCTACTGAAGCTGAGTACATTGCTATGTCTGCTTGCTGTGCACAAATCCTTTGGATGCGATCACAGCTTTCGGACTATGGATTCTCATACAACAAAATTCCCCTATATTGTGACAACAAAAGCGCCATTGCTCTTTGTTGTAACAATGTTCAGCACTCCAGGTCTAAACATATCGACATCAGGCATCACTTTATCAGGGAACAAGTGGAAAAAGGAATTGTGGAACTGTACTTCGTGAGGACAGAGTTTCAGTTAGCTGACATCTTCACCAAGGCCCTCCCAAGAGAAAGGTTTCAGTTTATTCTCCCACGCCTCGGCATGAAAAGCATGACTCCTGAAACCCTCAAGTGTCTTCAAGAAGAAAAGGAGGAGTAAAGGATTGTCTTCTTATATCCTTGTACATAGTTGTATATATCTTAAATCAAAAAGAAAAATACAAAAATATAAAACCTATAAAAACCATAAAAATCGAAAAATCAGAAAATACCAAAAATAGTTCTACCTAGGCATGTCTTCTGTTTATCGATAACATTTACGTATCTAGAAATGTCATTCAACAATGGCACGGATTCATAAATGAAGCTCGAGCAGAAGTTATACTAATCAGTTAAAACATGTCTTAATGGTTTGCAGTTACTTCATACTGCAACCCGCACTGTACAATGGGGAAAGCATGTCGCCAAAAAGACAGCTGTTTCTCCAACCGGGTGATGTTCACCTGGGCATGGATTACTTTATATCCATGTTCTCCCGACTTGATGTACGTTTCAGTGCGTCATTTCGTGTATTAGAAGAGAAGTCTTCTTTACATCAGACTCTTTATCTTGTTTGATTCTTCAAGAGAGTCTTGATGTTACACAAGGTGGTCAATTGACTTAAATTTTCAAATTTCTGACACCTTGCCATATTTGTGCAACATCAGCAGTGACACTCTCTCGTTGTTTCAAGGGGAGCATAGTATGCTCCAAAATCAGAATACATTTAAACCTGACCACATTTTCTCCCAAATTTTTCTAAATGTATTTAAATCAATTGGGATCACAAATCTCAAATGGTTTGAAATTTTTGATCGGGGGAGAGAATGTGATTTAAATAGGAAATTCTGATAAAATGTGATGATTTGGTAATTAATGTAAGCTCTCCCGTATGTGCTAAACCATTTTGCATATCAAGGCACATATTGAGGGGGAGCAAAATGTTTTGGTCATAAAAGCAAGCTCCTCCATATGTACGAAAATCTTTCTTATATCAATGCATATATTGAGGGGGAGCAAATGGTTTTACAAAACAATGGATTATGGCATCTTGTGTGAACAAGGCTCAGACTTCACCTAAGAATTGACGAAACTTGAATTGTCATCAATCGAAAGGATACGCCTTGGCCGGGTAATAATTTCAAGCTGGTCTAACCAGTGATGTAAGCGTGTCTCGAAAAAGATGTATCTGAGTAGAGTGTACCGTTTCGAGAAACTTTCTATGGACTTGACCAGGACGGGTAATAATTTCAAGCTGGTCTAACCAGTGATGTAAGCGTGTCTCGAATCGGTCATGTTCACTGAAAGTGGATCAATTCAAAAAGTGCAAGCTCTACCTAACATGTGCAAATTTATAAAACTATCACTCGAGCACATGTTGAGGGGGAGCATTTGAAAAATATAAAACTCTCAAGTGTTTGCAAAAATGTGTTTCAGAATCATGAACACTTTGAGAGATTTTTCAAAGATTTGGTTTGGCAATTGTGGATGAATACCAAAGACCGACCATTTTACTTAATGCATGGAGTTATAAGGATGGTTAGGTTAGGCTCAAGTTCCCACGATCCCGCCAGAGCCGGAGGGATCTACCCAGGGACAATCCACTAGTTAGTGTAGAAGTCCTTAGGTATGTTTAAAAGGAGAAATGTGCATAAGGGAATAGTGCCGACTGAGATGGAGCTAACACTGGAACAAACCCAACAAGGTGTTAGTTATGAAGTCTTGGTAAGCACTGAAGGGGTTGAAGAATGAAAAAGAATTGTAAAGAGAAAGGGTGAAAAGAAATAGCCCTCCTTACAACTTAGGCAGAAACCGGGTCAATACATATGCTGTCAGAATCACTTAGTTGATTGCTGGCATTGAAGACAAAGTATCATGGACCCAGTGATACGCTGCACAACCCTCCCTAGCCACTCAAGGTCCCTCAAAGGATTCTTGTTTCAATTGTCACGGAGTTCAATACATTCCTATCGTCTCTCTCACTCCGAGTTAGATGATATTGAAAAGGTGGCAGTCCTCTCCAGCCTCCGATCACCAAATCAAAATGCACGATAGAGTCTAGAGCCACGAGATGCATAATAAGATCTCATAGGGACACAAATTATTTCTACACTGGGTGTTCAACTTTAAGGACACCAGTTGTAATCTCATGAGTCCTACGCAGATCTTAGCAATCTGCCAGAACATTTATGAGGGAATTTACTTATGTAATTCTCAATGATTGAATGGAAATTCCTGCCAGGGTCAACATCAAGCAGCCCTGAAAGCAGGTCACTTCGGTAATTCCTCGTGGATTACGCTTAGTGGTCGCGGCGGTTTCAACCGGTCTACAGTCGTGGAGTGATCTCCAGCGACTCACCTAATCGTTGATTTACTACGGTAAAATCTTAAAAAGCCCTCTGTGGGTTTTCGATTAGGAACGGTCTTAGTAAGGATTAGAGAGAGTCTTCACACTATGCTGTTGACTATCTCGAAGTCCAAACTTGTTAGTACCGGTCGAATTATTGCTAACTGTCATATGCAGGAATATCTGGCGGTTGTTGCTGTGGAATGCTGTAGCTGGTTGCTGTTGTAGCTGGTTGCAGAAAAGATGCCAATCCATCACCACATGTTCACACCACATCATCATAAAAGAAGTCATGATCACCCTAAAAGACCTTAAACACAGCTTCTGCTTACTCTGATGCTGAAGATCATGACCCCATATCGTGTGAGCATGTCGGCTCTAAGTATATTTCATCACATGGAGTATTACTACAGAAAGATGACTTGGAGACTCAAGTGGGATGATACGTTCAGAGATTGTTCAAAGTTCATCCAAGACAAAAGAGAAGTCATCTTCAGATCACTGATGTTTGCACAGCAATCTATGACATTGAAGATTCAATGAGTACGAGCTATGATGTCAAGATCCAAGGAAGAAGTGCTGAATTTCAGAACATTACTTCTGGGGTGACCTCCCTTAGGGGGAGATTGTTAGGAATATGAATATTCAGCAGAAGACTCGGTCACCCCGAGTACTTATTAGATAATCATAGCTCATAGGATTATTAGTAATATTAATATTAGTATTAGTCGTATCTATATTTGTGGAGTGGGTCGGGGCTTTCCCCTCTGTCAGCTCGCTCCACAGTCCACTAGGGACATAATATGTAGTAGTATATATACCCCTTCCCACACATGGGAAGGGTTGGACCTTTTCAATCTAATATTACACAAGTTTCTTTCTCTCACTAAGAGGCTCCCATTTCTCTCTCTAAAACCTCTTCCATTCGATCCATACAAGCCTCATACTAGTGATTCATGTATTGTGAATACCCTACACTTATCTTCAATTGAACATGGGAGATCCAAGGGTATAAAACCCTTAAAAATGGCAGAAAAATCGTCTTAGGGTTTCTCCTCACAAAGTTGCACACTAATGACTAAAAATTATGAAAGTATATATAGGAAAACAGATCTGACGGCGTCACGTTATAGAGCTTGACGCCGTCACCTCGCCGCGGTTAGGGTTTCTTGATGGCCTTCTTGACGCCGTCCCCTTTTAATCCTCCAAAATCCTCTTTGGCGCGTCAAGGGTTGACGGCCTTCTTGACGCCGTCCCCCTTTAATCTTCCAAAATCCTCTCTGGCTTATCAAGGGTTGACGGCGTCACACTGGGGCTTGACGCCGTCACAGGTACTTTTCAGCAGATTTTTGAGACTTTGTCGTTTTCTTCACTTTTATGCTCCAAAAACGTCCAAAATGCTTCCTTTTCCAGATTTCTTCTCCAAAGTACCTAAAATGACAAAAGGAACGATTTAGGGCAATATTTGATCAAATAAATACGATTTAGGGCTTAAATGACCCCCTAAAAGCGGTACACTTTTCGCTTCATCAAATACCCTTACACTTGAGATTTGCTTGTCCTCAAGCAAATGCGCTTTTATTCTAATCAAAATACAAGTTAGGGATCATTTAATGCTAATATAAAGTAATTACAACAAATAGTCGTTCCACTTTAATCATAATAAGCACGGAGATTACAGACTAGCACCTCACAAGTAGTGTTTAGATACTCACATCTCTCAGGTGTCATAAAAGTATATCTCACAAATGAAAATGAATAATATCTCTCACTACCTGTCATAGAAAATAGATTACCATAGGCTTAGGAAAGGATCAAAAACCTCCTCCACTAGGCGTAAGAACCTAAGATAAACTATCAAAGAGGGCTTTTACATGGGTTATAACATGAGGTGTAGGGATATGATAAACACGGTTTTGTTGGATAAAGGATATTTTACTGGTGGCGAGTTAAAGATCTTGATTAATTACATGTACAATATGGCGTTGCTAAGCCAAGACTAGACTCGACTTAAGCTAATGAAAAAAATAAATAACAAAAAGACAAAATAAACATAAAATGAAACGGGATGGTAGTCCGTATGTTTTTTCTACTTTTTTTTTTTTTTTTTTTTTTTTTTTTTTGCATACACTCTTGCCCTACCATCCAAAATAATACATCATAGGGGCCTCGGTTCTCCCCTTACATTTGAACTTTTACATAACTTTACAATTAACTATTCTAATGACTCGAATTAAGATAATCGAAACACTTTGAGTACTTTTAAAATATTTAGCACACATGGGGGTAATAATGTTGTTCTTCCCCATTACTCCATTACACTAGTACTTTACCCATGAGTCCCAATCGTCCCAAAACAATATGTACAAGGATATGACTCGACTTAGCAACCATGTAATCAATTAGATAATTAACTTGGGGTTTAAACAAATGTTGTCACAATAATGCACTAAAAATGAGTGCATACAAGGCAGGCTAAGGCGATTTGGGTGTACATTTAAGTGGGGTGTAAACAAACTCTTCCTTTAAGTAAAATGCTTAAAGTTAGAAACGAAAAGATAGGCTCTGAGGGGTGTACTAGGGGTATCGTGTACTAAAAATGAGTACAACGCAAAGGGTGTGGGAGAATTACTTGACCAATGTAGCCAATGTAATTATAACAAAAACACAGGTGTAAAACAATGGGTTAATCCTAATGCCTCTTATCATGTAGTAAATCTAACTACACGAATGTAGTCTCACTTGTGGCCTCGGAATGGTCCTAACGCAAGTTCTAGAATCTAAATGCTACCGGTACACACATCATAGCATAAATGCTTTTCCTACCAATTCTAGGGGCGAACCTCACATATTTGGGGGTGGAAATTTTTTTTAGTGGTACGGTTTTGTGCTAGTCATATAACTTCCTATCCATGAGACGCTCATTAAGACCAAAGTTTCACTCCTATATGTTGTAAAAAATTTTAAATTTGGCACTAAAATTGCCTTAACAGGTATTTCTCTCAGTTTTATTACACATCTACCATTAAACAAACGAAAAAATCAAGTGCAATTGTATTCTCTAAGGTATCGTACTTTACCCCCCCCCCCTTACACTTAAGATGAACATTGTCCCCAATGTTCAAATAACAAGATGTAAAAGTAATAAGGTAAAAGAATGAAATCAAATACTCCCCTGATTCGCTTGGTGGATAAAGGGGTAACATGGTTAGATCTTCTTCCAAGAGAATGTAGAAGCTTCAAGATTAAAGCAGCGCCAAAAGCTTGATTCCACATACATCTCCTTGTCCAAAATAACCTGTTAAACCTGAGAAAACTAACACTTAAACCTGCATAACATCGGCGGGATAAATCTGTATAAGGATATAATGCTTGTGGAATGATTATTTTGCAGATTCCTGGAGTTTATAAGTTAGAGATTTAATAAAAACTTTTTATGAAAACAAAACTTTCAAAAATTTCAGAAAATTAAAACCTGACGCCGTCAGGTTGTAAGGCCTGATGCCGTCAGAAGTGATATGACAGAATTCTCATGTTAAGTTTCCGGAAAATTTCTGGAAAAACCTATACCTTACTTCCTGGAATTCCTGCAAAATATCATTATGACTCGATACAAGCATTTGACTCAAACAATTACTAATATGTATGTTAATTTAATATTGTTATGATTCATGTTCATTTGTTCTAATAAACCGATTTGGATTTCCCTTACACTTAACTTTTGCAAAATACCTTTATATGTAGTTAAGACGAAGTTAAAAACAAGATAAAGCATTTTCACAATTTAGTTTCGAACATGAATCAATAATAATAAAAATTAAACATACATACGGAAGCAAATAAAATTAAACAAACAAATAAATAAACACACAAATCAAATAAAGCTTGGGTTGCCTCCCAAGAAGCGTTTTTCTTTATTAATGAGTCTTGTAGCTAGACTCAAAGTCAGGCTTATCTAGTGTCGCTTATGCTCACGTATCCGAGTGTGAGCCATCTAATTGTTGCCTCATCTTTCTTATATTCATCATTCAGCTCCAGACATCCATGATAATATCTCTTATTTTTCTCATGTGGATATTTGAGCCCCTTTTTCTTATCATTCTCACTTAACAAGTCAATAGGCACAAGTCTATTGCAAGATTCAATGGAGAAGTTCTTAAACCTAGGATGTGATCGGGGCATTTGGTAAACAAAATCTTCATCCCCATCCGAGAATGTAATTAACCCGTTCACAAGTTTTTCGTCAAGGTTGGTCAACCTTTTGAAGGGTTCTCCAAAAATGACTTGGGTTAATTTTTTATCAATAAATTCTCCTAAGTTCTCCATAACCATAAAATCCACCAAATACACAAAACTTCCTACGAATACGTGTAGTGGCTCAATCCTAGCAACAATGTTATCTCCTTGATATTCTAGCTCATCTACCATGATTTTATTATAATTAGCGCGAGAGATAATGTTCATAGGCAAAGATGAGTTAAGATAAGCATGAAAACTATGATAACCAATCTTACATGGAAATTGCATGTTAAAGAGGCTATCCTTCTCGATCTTAGTCCTAGGGTCAACATACTTAAAGGGATCAATTTCCTCTTTTCTCCGTTCCTCGTTAACTACTTCTCCATTACCAGCATCCTCATCGGAGTCTGAATCGTAAAATGGACTAACTGCATAGTCATTCTCATGGTCAGACTCCTCCATCTCAGAATCGTTACCAAAGTGGTGGTCGGGTGAAAGGTTGTTGTTTTCTACGATGGGGGCGGGAACGGGTAGTTGGAAGTTTGCACGGCGGAAAATACGAATAACAGGGATCAAGCGATCACTATTACTCATGAGGTAGGTGGAAGGTATCACAAACAAAAGTACAAAGAAATAAGATAGACTAAAGAAAACCTAGAAAAATAAAATAAAAATCTCACTAGAACGGAATCTAGTGAGTAGACCTAATAAAATAAAAATTCAACCTAAACAATAACTATTCCCCGGCAGCGGCGCCAAAAACTTGATGCGTGGTTTTGTGACCTTACAACAGGTTTTACCTCTCGAGGGATCTCAAGAGGCTTGCAATCCCCACCAGGCAGTGTACCTGACCGATGTAGTATAGTGTAGTGGCAAGTACCGGGGGATTGATCGTTCTCTAGGGGAATAGTGTCGTTAGGATTGAAAAACTACTCTAATAGGTCTAAGGGTGAGGGAAGATTCTTTTTGTATTTTTATATTTTTATAAAAGCAAGTAAAATCTCGGGTTTGAAGGAGTGGGCGGAATTAGTTGCTAGTCAACTAACCCAAATAACTACAATTGCAAATGAAATAAAATAACTGAAAATAAAAAGGTTGTGGAACTTATATGGAGAGAAATGTGTTTACTTAGATTTCCTTACTCCCTAACTATCTTTTACCGGTTAATTAGTGTGTATTAATCGCGTGGATGACGGGTGTATTCCTTAATACCAATCGTGGGGTGGCGTACGTACTTCCCCAACTCTACAAGCTCCTACTTCACTCCTATGTCGAGCCGGCTAAGAAGCTCCTAACATGGGATCACTAGAATTCGCTCATGCATTAAATACAACCATAAAAACCTTAGTATGCATTGGTTCATGTTTCTTAAGACGTTCAAGCAAGTTACCGTATAGGAGGTTAGCCAGTTTTCTTAAGCCTAACATCGATAAACAATCATCCAATACAATTAATAACACACCAACAACCAGTAATCAATAGTTAGGTTTCATTAGATCTAAGCAAACACAAGATAAATCTAGCCTAGCATGTTAAATAAAAGACAAGAACAAGATACAATCAAACAACACATAGACATATTGAATGATTAATTGATTACTTATCTTCAATTGAACATGGGAGATCCAAGGGTATAAAACCCTTAAAAATGGCAGAAAAATCGTCTTAGGGTTTCTCCTCACAAAGTTGCACACTAATGACTAAAAATTATGAAAGTATATATAGGAAAACAGATCTGACGGTGTCACGTTATAGAGCTTGACGCCGTCACCTCGCCGTGGTTAGGGTTTCTTGATGGCCTTCTTGACGTCGTCCCCTTTTAATCCTCCAAAATCCTCTCTGGCGCGTCAAGGGTTGACGGCCTTCTTGACGCCGTCCCCCTTTAATCTTCCAAAATCCTCTCTGGCTTATCAAGGGTTGACGGCGTCACACTGGGGCTTGACGCCGTCACAGATACTTTTCAGCAGATTTTTGAGACTTTGTCGTTTTCTTCACTTTTATGCTCCAAAAACGTCCAAAATGCTTCCTTTTCCAGATTTCTTCTCCAAAGTACCTAAAATGACAAAAGGAACGATTTAGGGCAATATTTGATCAAATAAATACGATTTAGGGCTTAAATGACCCCCTAAAAGCGGTACACTTTTCGCTTCATCATATACACAACTTAATCACGACTGCTTCACGACGGCTTCACGATTTCTTCACGACTATTTCACAACTACTTCTACACTACTTCTTTACAACACAACTAGTTACTTACACTTAGATCTACTTATCACAACTATACAGCACTTTACACAACTTCAATGATGATATGAGTTAAGCTATAATACTTCTTCTCTAATTGAAGGAGTATTCTTCTTTTGCACTTTGATGGTGGAAGCTTGGATCACTTAGAAACCAATGCTTAAGAGAATATGATCAAAGGGTTTTTGAAAGGATTTACAAGATTTAAAACAGAAGATTTTGGGGTGCAAAAGGTGAGTAAAAATCCAGGGGAAGGCTGGTATTTATAGGCAGAAAAACTGGACAGCTGGAACCTACTGGAGCGGGGCCGGCCCCCTTAAATAGGGGGGCGGTCCCCTTAATTTTAAGGGGGCCGCCCCTCCCTAGCCGTTGCCCAGTTTTGTCTTTTTGTGGGGAAGGTTTTTCTGGAACATTTTTACTGATTTTGGTTGAAAATTTGAATTCATAAATTTATAATGAATTAAACCTTTTTATTTATTACCAAAAATATTTTTCTAAAAGATATAAAATGTTTTTGACATTTTATAAAAAATATAGTGTTTAAGAAAATGTTCCTTTGATCATACAATGCATTAAGCATTAGTTCATTCATACCTTAAGTGATTTGAGTTGTAGAAATAGATATTTACAACTAAATACTTGTTTACGTCATAATTTTCCGATTAATGATTTTACATTTTGTGATTATCAAAACGTAGAGATATCGAAAAATATTAATAACGTGTTTAGGCATTATTTATATCAACAATCTCCCCCTTTTTGATGATTACAAAATCTAAACTCATTAAATCTAAAAATTAGTTTTTAGACAAGTATTTAGTGAGTTTACATCTATTTCTCCCCCTTTTTGTAGAATCAAAAAGGTTTAACCGACAAGTTTTAAGTGTAAAAGTGTCGTATGAGAACTCCCCCTTGATGTGTACTCCCCCTCGTTTGGGGGCACCAAGGAAACGAGCTATGGAACGCTTGCAAGAAAAATGTTAGAAGCACAAGTATATGTAACAACAATAAGCAAGCATGTAGAATAAGAACATTTATTTAATAAAAGTGTTGTGTATAAATACACAACCAAGTAGATTACAACATAAGGCATGCAAACATTCAAACAAAAACAACTAATGATACTACATAATCGTCCTAGGAGTACATGATCTTCCATGGAGCTTGCATAAAAAAGGTTTTGAAAATCATTTTTAAGCATTGCATATGCTTAATTGGGTGAAAATGGAGGTGGTGGTGGAGTAGTGGGTGAAGGTGGTGGAGGTGGTGGTGGTGGTGGGTTGGTAATCATGTGTTCAAGTGATGAAAACATGTAGTGTATCTCATCTCTAAGACCAAAGATTATGGTCCGGTTATGGATGCAACAAAGACAATTGTCACCATGGGCTTCAAGCAATGCCCAAGGTATTGGAAAGAATGGTTGTGGGATTGGTGATGGTGGGAAGTGAGCATCAAGATGTGTGATGGGTGATAAGGAAATGGCAAGTTGAGTGGATGGAGGTTCTTGAGTGGATGTGGTGATGATGCTCTTGGTAATGATGTTAGGTGAGTGTTGATGTAGTCATTGATGGATGAAGTGGATGGTATGGAGGAAGATGATGCTCCATGGGTAGAGGGCGTTTTTGATGGTGCATTTGGTGCACTTGGGGATGAACTTTGAGGTGGTGGTGGTGGAGTTTTGGTGTCATCTTGGGTTAAGTCAATAAAGAGTTGTTTTGGTGGTATGATGACAAGTCTTTGCTTCCTTGGAGTCTTAGAGATGGAGGATTTTGGTGATAACATGGTTGTTTTGGATGGTGAAGGATGATGGAATGAGAGGTGATTATATGGAGGGAATTTATAATATGAAAATGTGGTTGATTTAGGTTAATTTTTGAGGTTTTGTAGTAAGATTCCGATACCAGTTCGTCCATAAAGAGAAATGGTAGCTGGGGCTAGATAAAAGGGGTCACATGATGCAAAAGAAAACAGTGAATTTTTCCTCCCAGATGGCCGGTCCCCTTAATTGCTGGCCGGCCCCCTTAAAATTAAGGGGACCGCCTAGGGAATTAAGGGGGCCGCCCATCTGCTGTTTTCCTAGGCGACCAAATTTTGAAAAATTTCCAGAAAAGGGTCATTGTTAGGGTGTATTTGCAGCAATCTTTATTTGGATCATGTATATGAAGAATGATTAAATAGTGGCATAAACATGTTTAAATAAGCATTAAATAGTGGCATAAACATGTTTAAATAAGCATGTATACATTTAGGCAAACAAATAATCATATTATAGAATAAGCATGTTATTTAATCATTAGCAAGCATATTAAAATTAAGGGGACCGCCTAGGGAATTAAGGGGGCCGCCCATCTGCTGTTTTCCCAGGCGACCAAATTTTGAAAAATTTCCAGAAAAAGGGTCATTGTTAGGGTGTATTTGCAGCAAGCTTTATTTGGATCATGTATATGAAGAATGATTAAATAGTGGCATAAACATGTTTAAATAAGCATGTATACATTTAGGCAAACAAATAATCATATTATAGAATAAGCATGTTATTTAATCATTAGCAAGCATATTAATTTAAGCATAGCATTTAAGAACTAATCAAGAAACTAGATACTAACATACTATGCAAGAAATAAATAATTCTCAAATACAAAATAAAATGTCTAAACATAATATTTTTCAAAGAATCCAACTTCCACATCTCATCTCTTCTTCTTTCCGAAAATATTCTTGAAAGCTTTTTCTATCGACTTGAAACCACCTCTAACTTCTTGATGCATCTGTTGAGTTGTGTTGAGTAATGCGGTTTGTCGTTCAAATAGGATTTGTTCGGTTTGTTCGGAAGGACGAGGAACTTGATAATCGGAATAGTTAAGTTCCGGGAGATTGTCCACGAACCTCGTGGGAGATGGAGTACTGACACGTGAGGTGCCTTCCTCCTCCTCATCATCATCTCCCCGATGACATGTGGAACTACGAGGTGCGTAGATATTAGGGCGTCTAGATTTGCCCTTGTCACTACGAGATCGACGAAGTTGGCTACGAGATAGAGGGCGTAGGACGGGATGAACGAATAGGTAAGCATCACTCTCAAGATGAGGGAAATGTTCCATGACATAACGATAGAGACGGGTGAGGAACATGCCATAGGGAAGGTTGGCGTTGGGAGTGTTTTTGGCTGACATGATGCGATAGACAAAGAGGTAAGCCAAATTGTATTGTTCTTCTGCAACAATACAATACAACATGTGAGCAATGCTCGCCGTGAGATGATCACGGTGACCACCGGTACCGAACGCATTCTCACGAATGAGTTCTTCCCAACGCTTCATGTCGGGGCTTAGCTCTTTAAGAATGATTTGGTTTGCATGAATTTCGACATTTTTTTACTTGATCCTTTGGCTAGTCGTACCACGTTCTAGCTCGAGAAGTCCACGAATCTCGTCAGGAGAAGGAATATCAGAATAGTATGGACCATTCTGAGGCCGATTTTTCTCAAGAGATGAGAGATCCCATTCATTTGAGAAAACGGCTTGACCGTTGTAAGGAATTTGGAGAATTCGACCAAACTGAGCTAGATCGAGAGTGATAAATTCGTTTTGGATCATAAAGGAAATAAGAATATAGCCATATGGATCGGTTTGCACCGTCACTTAGCTATAGAAGTCTAGAACGAAGCGAGGAATGATTGGCTCATTAATTTTGTAGAGACAATCGAGACGAACATTTGAGAACATTCGCTCGATTTGATCGGATTGATAGAAAGATGGATCGACAACTCTACCTTCATGAATGTTTCTATTTTCGATGGGTCGATAGAAACATGCAATAGAAGGAGATATGCCGGGAGTTTCGGAGACTTTTGGAATGTAGGCCTTGGTTTTGGAAAGATCACCGACTGTAGCTTTAGGCATTTTTACCTATACAAGAAAGCAACAAAAAAAAAAGAAAAAAAAAAGACATGCATATATTATATATGCTACTTATGTGGGACGTAAACATACTTCGACTCTAAAACTTTAATCCTAAGAAGTAGTTTACAATGTTCCTTAGTTTTAATTTTTAACTCGCTTAAAATGTATTTTATGATGTTAAAGAATAGTTATAGGGATATTATTATAAGAAATCAAAAACATCCAAACGTTCCTTTATATATCATAAGCTACTTTGAAATGTGGCTAGATAAACATTATATTGTATATCTAGCTATTTCTTACGAGTGTTTGTGTTAAGTGACTTATTGAAAAAGGTGAAAACTTAGATTTTGACTCAAAAATCTCTTTCAAAATGTTATGCCAAACGCTCCCTTAATTATAAAAATAACTAATAATATTTCAATATACATATGAATTATGTATCTTGATGACTCAAAACAACTAATTGCGTGTTTATAAGCTTGGCAAGTAGTTGTGAACTTAATTTTGATTAAATTTCGATGACTCTAGCTCCTAATCCAAACACTCTCTTATATTTAACAAAAACATTTTTATGATTCGAAAAATATATTTTTAGTATTAAGAGGTTATGATGTAGCAATGTGATTAGTTTTAACAAGTGTTTATGGCATAATTCAACAATGTATAACAAGTTTTGAATATGAGTGTTTGGTTTTTCAAAGTTTTGACATGAGGGTATCTATTTACTTAGTATTTAGGTTGATTAAGCATTCTAATCCTATGGGGAGCATTTGATTATAACATTCCTAGACTCAATTTCAACAAAAATCCGGATTTTGAAAAATTAAGTAAAAGACCTAATTATGATTAGACTCAAAATTGGATGAAATTAGATAAAATGTGTATTGGAAAACTTACAAAATGTGTTGCTAATCGAAATATAGGTGTTTGCCCCTTGCGAAATTAGTTGGAAATGGTGATTTGGTGAATGGTTTTGGGTTTGCAGCTCGTTCACAGCAGAGGATAGGGAAGGAGTGTTTGTAAAATGGAGTGTTTGGCAAAGAATTTTGAAAGAAAAACGAATTTGGTGGCAACAGTAGGCCGGTCCCCTTAATTATTAAGGGGACCGCCCCCGTTTACTAGCCGGTCCCCTTAAACATTAAGGGGGCCGCCTGCCAAAATGGATTTTTGTCGGGTTTAGTTTCTGATAACAAAATATTTTATGTATATAGATAGATTTATTATATATCAAAAATACGTTGGGTTTTATTGGCACGAGGAAGGAATACTTGACATTTTATTAACATTTCGTTAAGAAAATATTTCTTGAGAATTTTGGATAAAATGATCAAGATGTCAAGTCGACAAAGGTTTTAGGGAGTGAGAGTAAATGTGCATATATATATATATATATATATATATATATATATATATATATATATATTGTGTGTAAACGTGGGATGTTGAATGGAGTCGAGAAATGATGAGGTAATGACGGAGATAGGTGCTGACGGCGATGGGAGTTTGTTTCATCCATAGTTTTCTTGACGCGATGGTCGAAGTACTACTTCTACGTTAATTCACTTAACTCACTTCTCTTCATCACCATGAGTTATGTGATAAAGGTCATGGAAGATTTTCATGTTGAACGTTAAAGTTCAAAAGAGGCAAAGGGGGAAGAAAAGGTTCGAGGACGAACAATTTCTTTTAGTTCTAGATAGTCAACAAATGACGTATCTAGGTTATGTGCGGATATATTTATATATGTATATAGTATATATAGTAATATGGATATATATATATATATATATATATATATATATATATATATATATATATATATATATATATATATATATATATATATTATGTATAAGGGATTATCTACTAACTAACATACAAGAACTAACTAAACTAGGCATTAAAAACTTACGGGGGCATGCAATTGGCTAGTTCATTAATCTACACATATAATGATGAGCATGAAAGAGAGGCGTACCTTTTAGTCTTCAACATGTGGTCTTCAAGCGCTTCAAAGCGTTTTTGACTTGTAGAAGTCAATCAAGGAAGAGATGCCAATAATCCAATGAGATAGCAATTTAGCCACTTGGTCCCCATTGTCTCATTGATCCAAAGTTGTTTGAACCAAAAATGGGTTGTAGTTGACTAGGATGCATGTATGGTGGAAGTATTCCCCAAGGATTGAAGCTTGGTGGATTAGGGTAATTCCACATTGGGTAACTATTATTATGACGGTTTGGTCTATTTTGGTTTTTTTTAGGTTGAGGAGTTTTAGGCCGAGGGTGAGGACTAGGTGGTCTTCTAGGAGGAGGTGGTGTTTTTTACCTTAACTTTGGTTTAGAGTATTCTACTTCATTTTTTAAAGATGGTTTATAAAAGGTTTTTACTTCATCATCACTAGATATGGGTATTTTTCTATCTTTCATAAGTATATACTTAGGTTTTGACTCTAAAGGTTTTTGCTCACTAGTTTCACATTCAAATTTTACATTTTTAGTTTTACTATTTGAATCCTCAGTTGAATTAAATCCTAATCCGGTTTTATCACTTGATACTCTTTGAATACTTATTATTTCCCTAAGTGAATTACTACTATTTTCGAATTTGTTAAGTTTACAAATTTCCTTCCTAAGTATTTCGTTTTCATTTTTAGTTTCTTGACATGTTTTACATTCAAAAATTTCTTTCCCTTTTTCTAAGTTATGTAGTTTAATTTTTAATTATAGTATTTCCTTTTCTAATTGGTTATTTACATGTTTTAGTGATTTATTTTTACTCATTACTTTTTGACCTAGTTTGCATAGTCTATTATATTCACTATCTAAGTCTTTTTCATCTAATGATAAATATTCAACACTAAAGTATTCGGTTTCGGAATGTACCTCACTTGATGTCTTAGCCATAAGACATTTCTCCTCCTTTGTAGTTTCTTTCTCGTCTTCGTCACTATCACTCCATGCTCCTCCAACGAACGCCTTTTGATTTTTCTCCTTTGACATCATAGGACATTTTCCGATAAATTGATTTGGATCACCGCATTTGAAGCACTTCCTCTCGCTCTTGCTACCTTTGTCGTCTTTGTTTCTTTGGAGTGTTTTCCTTTCGTCATGTGGTTGTCTAACGAATCTTCCTCGTCTTTTGAAAAACTTCTTGAAGTCTCTTACGGCCATGGCATATTCTTCATCATCACTTTCGGAGGTTGAGCTATCCTCGTCACTTGATGCTTTCCTAGCTTTCAATGTGATTGACTTGCTTTGCTCTTTCTTTCCTTTGACCATCTCGGAGTCTTTCTTGATTATTGCTTCGTAGACTTTCAAGTTGCCAATCAACTCGTCAAGTTGAAGAGTTGACAAGTTCTTCGATTCTTCAATCGCCGTAACTTTAGCTCGCCATTTTGGATGAAGAGCCCTAAGAAATTTCCTGACAAAATTCTTACTAGAAAAACTCTCATCAAGTGACTTTAAACTTGTGATGATTGTGTTAAACCTAGCAAACGCATTATCAATTGATTCCTCTTCCGGAATCGTGAATTGTTCATATTGTTGAACAAGAAGATCTATTTTATTATCTTTGACTTGACTATTACCTTGGTGAGTTATTAGTAAAGAGTTCCAAATTTCTTTTGCGGTTTCGCACATAAAGATTCTTTCGTATTCTTTACGTGGTAACACATTATAAATAACCATTTTAGCCTCATTATTTTTAGAAAGTTTTCTTTTTAAATCATCACTTTGTTTTTCAAAAGGTACAACTTCATCATTTTTAGTTTCAAGATTATGTTGAATAGGTAAAAAATCACCATTAGTAATAACATGCCAAAGATCTAGATCTTTTGACTTCACATAAGTTTCGAATCGATTTTTCCAATATAAAAATCCATCACTTTCAAATAGTGGTGGTCTTTGCATAGATTGCCCTTCTAAATATTTTTCAGATTCCATAGATCGTTTCAAGTTTTAAAATACAGTTTATTTTAAAAATCTTGTTTGACGTGGCTCTTGATACCCGGTCAACCAAAAATAATAAACAATAAAAACATAAACCCGCCAACAAGTTACTGTTTATCTTCTCCCTCAATTCACCCATGTTTACCCGTACAAACACCAATCCCTTCTAGAACCTGACATGTCAGACTTATGTTGTCATAATTTATCCACCGTGGCAACTTGTAGCTTCCCTATTGGCTGATGGGATGTGGCAGGATGATCTAAGGGCTTAAAATGATTGATATGATGACATCCTTGGATGGAGGGCTGGGATTTGCTCAGAGAAACCCTAGAAGCTCCTCAGCTCAGCTATAAATAGAGCCTCTCATTCACGGATTGAGGGTTAGAACTTTAGGGTTAGAATTTAGGAGTAGTATATGTGGAAAACTAGAAGGGGGGTTGAATAGTTTTACGTATTTTTAATTTATGAAAACTTTTGTTTACTTTTTAAAACTTCGATTCTATCTTATGTGAATTCAACTCTTGATCAATATGAACAAATATAAACAAATATAGATAAGCAATGCAAGTAAAGTAAATATAATGAAATGAAAGAAAGAGATGGAAAGATCAAACCACAACATGGAGATTTATAGTGGTTCGGCTACAAGGACACCTTCCTTGCCCTACTCCACTCCTCGAGTCACCTACTCGAGAGTTTTCTTCACTATGTCAACAAACTCCCTTATGGCGGAGAAAACCTTACACAACTTTAGCTTACACCGGCTTAACGACACAAAGCTAGATGTCGAGTTCTAATCGTAGCTAGAACCAATCTCACAACTTATACACAACTTCTACACAACTTAATCACGACTGCTTCACGACGGCTTCACGACTTCTTCACGTCTTCTTCTTCACGACTATTTCACAACTACTTCTTTACAACACAACTAGTTACTTACACTTAGATCTACTTATCACAACTATACAACACTTTACACAACTTCAATGATGATATGAGTTAAGCTATAATACTTCTTCTCTAGTTGAAGGAGTATTCTTCTTTTGCACTTTGATGGTGGAAGCTTGGATCACTTAGAAACCAATGCTTAAGAGAATATGATCAAAGGGTTTTTGAAAGGATTTACAAGATTTAAAACAGAAGATTTTGGGGTGCAAAAGGTGAGTAAAAATCCAGGGGAAGGCTGGTATTTATAGGCAGAAAAACTGGACAGCTGGAACCTACTAGAGCGGGGCCGGCCCCCTTAAATAGGGGGGCGGTCCCCTTAATTTTAAGGGGGCCGCCTAGTATAATTAAGGGGGCCGCCCCTCCCTAGCCGTTGCCCAGTTTTGTCTTTTTGTGGGAAAAGTTTTTCTGGAACATTTTTACTGATTTTGGCTGAAAATTTGAATTCATAAATTTATAATGAATTAAACCTTTTTATTTATTACCAAAAATGTTTTTCTAAAAGATATAAAATGTTTTTGACATTTTATAAAAAATCTAGTGTTTAAGAAAATGTTCCTTTGATCATACAATGCATTAAGCATTAGTTCATTCATACCTTAAGTGATTTGAGTTGTAGAAATAGATATTTACAACTAAATACTTGTTTACGTCATAATTTTCCGATTAATGATTTTACATTTTGTGATTATCAAAACGTAGAGATATCGAAAAATATTAATAACGTGTTTAGGCATTATTTATATCAACAGTATAATTTAGGTTAGTAGTTGTAGTAGCTTATTGTAGCTTTTAAGATTTTTAGCTTAATTCAGTCCTGAGTTCTTATTGTATTTCATTTCAAGTTGTAAACCTTTTCTTAATTAATAGAAGTTGAATTTCTCTTCTTTTCATCCAAGTTCCAATTGGTTATTACTTTTTAAATAATCATTAAGTTTGGTTAAAAGCTATTTTCTCATGTTTTGAGTAATCTGTTTCAGTTTCAAGATATCAAAAAGTCAAGGTTAGTCAAACAACTGTTCAACTGCTTATTTCATTACTTATTTAGATTATTTCCTGCTTATTTTATCTCATTAATGCTAGTTGATGTTAATTAGATAGACTTAGGTTAATTGTTCTTAATTTTGCCTTAAAACCATAAAAAAGTCAAATATAGCAATAAGTATTACAACTTATTTTAGAGCTTATTTTCTGTTGAAAATTGCTTTTTAGGACCTAACTCAGCTTATTTAAAGTTTCTCTTCTCAAGTTTTAGTTCAAAACCATCTGTTCTATTGTATAAGCCAAAACAGTCTCCAATAAGGACTGTTTGGGTTAAGCTTATAAACGGGTCAAACTGGAATATCGCTGTTCATTTGCCATATTTGGAACTTAGATTTAGCTTAAATAGGTCTGAATAAGCTGTTTTTAGGTTGCTTTAAGCTATTTAGAAGGTTATGATAGCTTTAAGTTTTATAGTACAAAATTGAGGTTTTAATTCATTAAGTTGGCTTAATAGGAGATAAACAGTTTTGAGGATTTGTTTGTGTTATTTCTGAGTTACCATTAGTGATTGAAGGTGAATTTTGAAAGTTGGATGGATTTCTTTAGGATTTGGTTAGAATTTGGGTCAATTTTGTTCTAAGCCTGCATCAAGTAGCCTATGCATTCATGTTCTTGTTATTAAACTCAGTTTTAAGGGCCTATAGAGTTCCTTAGTGCTTAATTTTCAGAGTTCTAGTTTGATTGCTGCATAGTATTTGATGATTCCCAATTTCCAGAGCTGTCTCTAGCTTATTAAAGCTTGAAAATAAGCTTAAAAATCTGCTAGTTCAGTCCTTTTTATTAGTCTGCATTTTTTATGAATTTTTCTCAATGCAGCCCTTGTTTTTGAATTTTAATCTGTTCATTTTAAGATTGTTTGTTCTAAAATTTGGTACATCTACCATTTGGTTGCTTGTAGACTTGATCCATATTTTTTAGATTTTTTCTGTTAGCTTATGAATAGCTTTTCATAGCCTACAAAAGTCACCTCAGTCGCTTAATATTGTGCCTGCAAGTCAGTAGCCTAATTGCTTATTTGGTCAGTTATGTGCTTATTTGTTTTTA
This sequence comes from Artemisia tridentata subsp. tridentata, assembly GCA_021014915.2. NCBI lineage: Eukaryota > Viridiplantae > Streptophyta > Magnoliopsida > Asterales > Asteraceae > Artemisia > Artemisia tridentata. Next base: position 359,466,711 of record CP139502.1, read on the forward strand.
TCTAAATGCTTATTCTGCTTCCCACAGCTTCTTTAGATTCCCCTTAGATTCATTTAGCTTATTCAAGTTCTAGGTGTTAGCTTTTAGCCTATTAAGTAGCTTTTTCAGTTTCTAAAAGTTGTTCTCTTACTTTAAATCAATGCTGATCTCATTCTCTTCTTTTCTGAGCTTATTTTTAAGTTTTAAAAATAGTTGTAGTTATAAAAGTTGCTTATTTTTTAGTGCTTATTGAGTTTTTAAAAAGAAAATAAAAATAATAAAATAAAGGGAAAAAGTGCATGACCATGGATTCGAACCCCAGTCACTCAGCTCACACCACACACACACTACCACTTGCACCCTTGGGATTTTTCTGTTAGATCTTTCATCATCATTTCTTTTAAGGTCTCTTTTTCTTTTTAGCTTATTTTTCTCTTTACTGCTTAAAACTACTTATTTGCTCTTGCTGATTTTACCAAATTATTTTTCTTCCATTCCTTTTTATTTAAATTAGTTTCCAGAAAAGTTTCAGATTTTTATAAAAAGTTTTAATATTTCTAATCATTTAATTTCTTTTATTTAGCTTTTAATTCATAATAAATAAAATAAAAATCAAAAAAATATAATTCTTTTTTCTAAAATTTTCTTTTACTGACTAGGACTTAGGAAAATTAATTTTACATCCCTAGGGCTATTATTTCATAGACTTTACATTTTAGGCTCGGGTTTTCCCGGTTTAGATTCGTGATTAGTTTTTCCTTGCGTTTTTGGCCCTAAGCACTTCAGATTAATCTTTGCCTCAGTTAATTAATTGTTTTTAGTCTATATTTCACTATTTTTAGTTTAAAACCCAATATCTCACTTTTATTCACCATTCACTTCACGATTCACGATCCCGAAATCACAATTCCATTCAATCTTCATCGGGACAACGAACTCGGGTTACACATATTTCCTTTGTGTATCCTTTTGGGAGTATAAATTGTAAAGTATCATATACCAATTTGTTACACCTCGTGCCCGCTTTGACCGGAATTTAAAACTTTACTCGAAAACGACCCAACTTTACGGACATCATGTTACTCTTTTGACCATTGACAAAAATATATAAACATTCAAACCTTGAAACTATTTTTAAATGAAATTAGACTCAATTACCTTTAAAATGACGGGTGGCACGACTTTTAAAGACTTACAGTTCATTTTCTACAAAATAAAAAAAAATCGACAAAATCTGGTAAAGCACCATACGGCTGTATGGAAAAATACCATACGGACGTATGGCCATACAACAGATTCTGTTGTTTCTGTGATTTAGACCATACGGCTGTATGGAAAATACCATACGGCCGTATGCTCTCTGACCTGCATTTTAACTAATTTTTCTACATTTGTATAATTTCTGGAAAACAATTTCTATAACTCGAAACAACACCAAAACTTCCACAACTCATTAACATACCATGATAAATCATTTTCATAACCATTCGACCCTCGGACTCGTACTTTTACAAAATGACGGGTGTTATGCCAAACACCCATTTTTGACCCGTTTTCAACTTTAACTTAACCAAAACACTTTTAATCATAAAACAAACACTATAACCATTACAAACATCAATCATTTATGCCAAACACCCGTTTTTGACCCGTTTTAATTTTATTATGAAAACTTTGTTTACTTTTAAAAACTTAGATTCAAATTTATGTGAACTCAACTCTTGAACAATATGAACAAATATAAGTAAATCTAAATAAACAATGCAAGTAAAGTAATGAAATGAAAAGAAAGATAGAGATGGAAAGATCTAACCGCGAGACAAAAGATTTATAGTGGTTCGGCTACAAGGACACCTTCCTTGCCCTACTCCACTCCCCGAGCACCTAACTCGAGTGTTTTCTTCACTATGTCAACAAGCTCCCTTATGGCGGAGAAAACCTTACACAACTTTTGCTTACACCGGTTTAACGACACAAAGCTAGATGTCGGGTTCTAATCGTAGCTAGAACCAATCTCACAACTTCTACACAACTTATTCACAACGGCTTCACGACTTCTTCATAACTTCTTCACAACTTATTCACAACGGCTTCACGACTTCTTCACAACTTCTTCACGACTTCTTCACAACTTCTTCACACCGGCTTCACAACTACTTCACAACCTAGCACTACTTATGTACTCTTCTACTTCTTTACACCTTCACTACTTACACACCTTAACTTCTTCACAACTTCACTACTTACACACTAATCTAGCCTAAGCAATTATGCTCACACCTATCTAACAAATATACATAACTTATACAAAAATGAATGAATGATTATACAAACAACTTAGGTAGCAAGATGATACTAAGTTGCAATACTTCTTCTCTAGTTGTTGAAGGAGTATTCTTCTTTTGCACTTGAATGGTAGAAGCTTGGATCACTTGGAAATCAATGCTTAAGAATATATGATCAAAGGATTTAGAAAGGATTTGGAAGGATAAGAAGAGATTTAGAACAGAAGGTTTAGGGGTGCAAAAGGTGAGGAAAAAGTCCAGGAATGAACCAGTATTTATAGGCAAAATCTGACAGCTGGTGGAGCGGGGCGGTCCCCTTAAATAGGTGGCCGGTCCCCTTAAAATTAAGGGGGCCGCCTAGTAAAATTAAGGGGGCCGCCTTACCCGAACGTTGCTCAGATTTGTCTTTTTGTGGGTAAGGTTTTTTCTGGAACATTTTTGCCATTTTTGGTTGAAAATTTGAATTCATAAATTTATAATGGATTAAACATTTTTATTAAATACCAAAAATGATTTTCTAAAAGATATAAAATGTTTGTGTCATTTTATAAAAAATCAAGTGATTAAGAAAATGTTCCTTTGATCATATAATGCATCAAGCATTTGTTTATTCATACCTTAAGTGATTAATTAGTAGAAATGAATATTTACAACTAAATACTTGTTTATTTAATAAGTTTATGTTTAATGAGTTTACATTTTGTGATTATCAAAACATAGAGATATCAAGAAGTATTCATAATGTTTTTACTTTTTAGGCATTATTTATATCAATAATCTCCCCCTTTTTGATGATTACAAAACTTAAACTCATTAAATCCAAAAATTTATTTTTGAACAAGTATTTAGTGAGTTTATATTCACTTCTCCCCCTTTTTGTAGAATCAAAAAAAGGTTATGCCGACAAGTTTTTGATACAAAAATTGTCGGAACGAGAACTCCCCCTTGATGTGTGCTCCCCCTCGTTTGAGGGCATCAAAGAATCGAGATATGGAATGCTTGCAAAAAATATATTAGAAGTACAAGCATACATAGAAAAATATGGAATATAAAAACAACAATCATGGCAAACAACAATCATGGCAAACAAATATTAAGAACACATAGCAAGACATTCATTAGTATGCTTGAAACATATAACAAGAAAAAGGTCCTAAATTGCCAAAGAGAGCTTTCGGACTTGCTTGCGACACGAAAGCTTGGAAAATAAGAATATAGTTATGCTTAGATGGTTGATGGTAGAGTGTTTGGGATGGAATTGGTTGAGTGAGGGTAAGGATTTTTGATTAATAGAGGTATATTTTTGGAGGTGGAGAGTTTGGAGCGGAATCGGTTGAATGAGGGTTAGAGTGTTGTGCTAGTGGAGGTGTTGGATGAGATCTAGTAAGAAGATACTCAGTACAAGTGGAATGTTTATTTAAGGCAATGATTTATTTTTGGAGAAGGACACAACAAGGAAAATAGTTGACATGATTATCAACTTGATTCAAGTTGTGGGGGGTGAGGTAAGCAATTTGAGTAGGGTGAGGATGGAGGATGGAGGTTGGCCCTTGTTGCAAGGTGCATAGCAAGGAGATCACTATGGTCATGGATTTGGTTTATCTCTTCACGGAACTTTTCCTTTTCCGTGGGAATGTGGATTTGGTCTTTTGGTGGAAGTGGATGAAATTGGGGTGTGTAGTTGGAATTAAAGTTGGATGTTTGACCAATATGATGAGGGTTTTGAAAGTTTTCAATGAGGTTGGTTTAAGGTTGAGGTGTGTAGTTTGGAACGAAGGTGGAGGTTGAGGTTATTTTGTGATGAAGGAGGGCTAGAAGGGAGTTGATCCAATCTTGCGTTGAGCAAGGTGTAAGGCAAGAAGAGCACAAAGCTCATGGGCTTCTTTAAGTTCTTCAATGAACTTCAAGTGTTTGGAAAAGGTGATGATGGTGGAGTGTGGTTGTTATTTTGGATGGATGTTTGGATATACAACATAGAAGTAACATGTGAGTTGGTAGGAGGTGGTGGTGCTACTCTTGGTGGTGGAGACATTTGTGAGCTTGGGTAATCATGAGTGGATGAGGATGGAGATATGGAAGAAGGGGATATTCCAAGAGTGGTGAGTGTTTTGGATGGTGCATTGGTAGGTTGAATAAGATGTGAGGTGTTGTGAATGAGATTGGAATCATTGTTTAAGGGTTGATCATGCTCTTCATATGAATCATATGGATGAGATGAAGGTGTATTTTTGGGAGTAAAGATGGATGGCTGGTTATTATGATGAGGTTTGTGAAAGGTTTCATTGGAATAAGCTTGAGGATTGGGAGTATAGTTGGGAACAAATGTGGGTGGAGGTGTTGTTTGTTTAGCCACATCATTTTTTGAGATGGACTTGTTTCGGGGGTTAGGTTTTCTTTTCCAAACGGGTTTTTCGGTCATCCTTGCTAACCTTGAGGTTTTTTCCTTTGGTTTGATGGGAGATGGCGTGATGAGATGATGGAAGATTATGAGGAATGTGAGTGTTTATAGTGTAGGATTGATGGGATTAAGGAATGGATAAAATTTCTTGGATGGATTGGAATAAGATATGTTTGTGAATTTTGAAAGGTTTAGGATGAAATGGGCTAAAAAGTAGAAATGGAAACAGCACCTTCGACCATCAGATGGCCGGTCCCCTTAAATAGGGGCCGGTCCCCTTAAACATTAAGGGGGCCGCCTTATGATTTAAGGGGGCCGCCCATCTGTTGGTTCCCAGATTACTGGAAATGGGTTTTTGGCAGAAAATTGTAGAAAGGGTTGCGTTTTTGGGTTTAGTTTCAAGCAAGTCCAACTCTTTGAGGCAATTAAGCATGTAATAGATATTTATGCAAAACATGTTAATTAAAGAGATTAAGCAAACAAGTAATTTCATCTAGCATGTAAACATACTCATCAAGCAAGTAATATATATGGACTAGGAAACAATAAACTACACCAAGTATTTTTTAATTATATGTAAGTGGGAAGATTAATGAACTATTTGAGGGATCCTAATGTGTGCCTATGTGCAATAAATGGGAACTTAAGATAGCATGGACTTCTAGACTTGTTACAAACAAAATCTTAATAGACAAACCATGGTCCGCTTGATTTGACTTAGTTCACTTATAAATGTCATGTACATAAATATATATGACAAATATGAGATCACCATGCATGATTTAAAAAAAAAACTGTTTTTAGCATTATTCAACAATGTTTGAAAGTGGGTTTTTATGTAGATGTTAAAATTATTTGAATAAAATAGATTTGGTTTTATTTCAAAATGTGTTTTATGAAGAATGGGTAAGAAAAGAATTCCCAATCTTTGACTTTGATCGAAACAGAATTATTGACATAGATTAAGAAGAAAAATGAGATAGTAAAACGTGTTAATAGAAAAGTGAAATAGTCATAAAAAAATCATTTTTCCAAAATGTGAAGTTTCTGTATATTTTTAAAGATAATAGATTTTTGACAAAAAATACCATTAATCCTATATTTTTTTAAAAATGGTTGTTAAAGATCTCATGCTCAAGGGAATTGGTTAAGGCTATTGTCACATGCTACCATTTTCTACATATCCTATGGTCATAAGGAAGCGATGAAGAAATTCTATATGTTTGATGCGAGAGTGTTGAATGGGGTATAACCTAACATCTATAGCTCCTTTGTTGTCGTACACTTATCTAACTTCATGCCATAGTCTAGGAGAGCTTGTTTCATCCATAGTTTTCTAACGCGAGAAATCTAATCTTACTTCTATGTTAATGATTAATCCACTTAACTCATTTCACTTCATCACCATGAGTTTTCTAATAGTGGACATAGAAGATTTCCATTATAAACGTTATAGCTTAAGAGGGCCAAAGGGAAAAGAACAAGTGATTCTAGGTTCTAAGTAGATTCATATAAGCTATTATGTGTATATATATAACTAGGCATTATGAGCTAAATAGGCATGAAATAACTAGTCATTAATCTAAGCATATATTATAGCAATAAACTTAAAAGGAAAGCGTACCTTTTAGTCTTCAGTAGATTTTCTTCAAACGCTTCAAAGTGTCATATTGACTTATGGAAGCCAAACATAGATGAGTTTCCGAATTATTCAATGAGTGACGATTTAGCCACTTGGTCCCCATTGTCCCATTTGTCCAAAATTGTTTGAACCAAACATGGTTTACATTTGCATGTATGGTGAAAGTATTCCCCAAGGGTTGAAACTTGGTTGAAGTGAATAATTCCACATTGGGTGATTATTATTATTAGGAAAGTTTTGTCTACCTTGATTTCTTCTAGGTTGAGGGGTTTTAGACCAAGGATGAGGATTATTTGGTCTATTTGGAGGTGGAGTTTTAGATCTTAATTTCGGTTTAGAAAATCCGGTTTTGGCTTTTAATGATGGTTTATAAAAACTTTTTACTTCCTCATCACTCGTAATAGGTATTTTTCTATCTTTTATAAGTATATACTTAGGTTTTGACTCTAATGGTTTTTGTTTACTAGATTGACATTCAAACTTTGCATTTTTATTTTCACTAGTTGAAACATTATTTAAGTTGAATCCTAGACCAGTTTTATCTCCCGAAGTTCCTTGAACACTTATTATTTTCTTAAGTGAGTTACTACTATTTTTAAACTTGTCAAGTTTGGAAATTTCATCTTTAAGTTTTTCGTTTTCATTTTTGACCTCTAGACATGTTTTACATTCTATAAAAACTTCTTTTCCTTTTTCTAAATGTTGTAGTTTAATTTTTAATTCGAGTACTTCATTTTCTAATCGATTATTAATATGTTTTAGTGATTTATTTTTAGCCATGACTTTTTGACCTAATTTGCATAACCTATTATATTCATCATCTAGATCTTTTTCGTCTAATGATTGATTTTTGTCACTAAAGTATTTGGTTTCGGAAAGTAGCTCATTTGATGTCTTTGCCATAAGACATTTTTCGTCGTTTGATTTATCCGCTTCGTCTTTGTCGCTATCACTCCATGCTCCACTAACAAAGGCGCTTTGGTAATCATAACCTGGTGGCTTTGGACATTCGCCAATGAGATGGTTTGGGCTTCCACATCTAAAGCACTTTCTTTTCCCGTAGTTATCATTCATCTTTCTTTGAAGCGATCTTCTTTCATCTCGTGGTTGTCTTGTGAATCTTCCTCGTCTCTTTAGAAATTTCTTGAACTCTCATATGGCCATAGCATATTCTTCGTTATCACTCTCGGAGGTTGAGCTATCCTCTTCACTAGATTCCTTCCTAGCTTTCAATGCAATTGACTTGCTTTCCTCTCTTTTTCCTTTGACCATCTCGGAGTCTTTCTTTATTATTGCTTCGTAGACTTTCAAGTTGCCGATCAACTCGTCAAGTTGAAGAGTTGACAAGTTCTTCGATTCTTCAATCGCCGTAACCTTAGCCCGCCATTTTGGATGAAGAGCCCTAAGAAATTTCCTAACAAAATTCTTACTAGAAAAATTCTCATCACGTACTTTTAAACTTGTGATGATAGTGTTAAACCTATCAAAAGCATTATCTATTGATTCCTCTTCTGGAATCGTAAATTGTTCATATTGTTGAACAAGAAGATCTATTTTATTATCTTTGACTTGACTATTACCTTGGTGAGTTATTAGTAAGGAGTTTCAAATTTCTTTTGCGGTTTCACACATAAAGATCCTTTCGTATTCTTTACGTGGTAACGCATTATAAATAACAATTTTTGCCTCATTATTTTTAGCTAGTTTCTTTTTCAAATCATCATTTTGTTTTTCAAAAGGTACAATTTCATCTCTTTTAGTTAAAGGTCTTATTTTGAATAGGGGGAAAATCACCATATGTAATAACATGCCAAAGATCAAGATCTTTTGATTTCACATAAGTTTCGAATCTATTTTTCCAATAAAGAAAACCATTACTTTCAAATAGCGGTGGTCTTTGCATAGATTGCCCTTCTAAATATTTTTCCAATTCCATATAGATCGATTCAAGTTTTAAAATACAGTTTATTTTAAAAATCTTGTTTGACGTGGCTCTTGATACCAATTGTGGAAAACTAGAAGGGGGGTTGAATAGTTTTACGCCTTTTTAATTTTATTATGAAAACTTTGTTTACTTTTAAAAACTTAGATTCGAATTTATGTGAACTCAACTCTTGAACAATATGAACAAATATAAGTAAATCTAAATAAACAATGCAAGTAAAGTAATGAAATGAAAAGAAAGATAGAGATGGAAAGATCTAACCGCGAGACAAAAGATTTATAGTGGTTCGGCTACAAGGACACCTTCCTTGCCCTACTCCACTCCCCGAGCACCTAACTCGAGAGTTTTCTTCACTATGTCAACAAGCTCCCTTATGGCGGAGAAAACCTTACACAACTTTTGCTTACACCGGTTTAACGACACAAAGCTAGATGTCGGGTTCTAATCGTAGCTAGAACCAATCTCACAACTTCTACACAACTTCTTCACAACTTATTCACAACGGCTTCACGACTTCTTCACAACTTCTTCACACCGGCTTCACAACTACTTCACAACCTAGCACTACTTATGTACTCTTCTACTTCTTTACACCTTCACTACTTACACACCTTAACTTCTTCACAACTTCACTACTTACACACTAATCTAGCCTAAGCAATTATGCTCACACCTATCTAACAAATATACACAACTTATACAAAAATGAATGAATGATTATACAAACAACTTAGGTAGCAAGATGATACTAAGTTGCAATACTTCTTCTCTAGTTGTTGAAGGAGTATTCTTCTTTTGCACTTGAATGGTAGAAGCTTGGATCACTTGGAAACCAATGCTTAAGAATATATGATCAAAGGATTTAGAAAGGATTTGGAAGGATAAGAAGAGATTTAGAACAGAAGGTTTGGGGGTGCAAAAAGTGTGGAAAAAGTCCAGGAATGAACTAGTATTTATAGGCAAAATCTGACAGCTGGAGGAGCGGGGCGGTCCCCTTAAATAGGTGGTCAGTCCCCTTAAAATTAAGGGGGGCGCATAGTAAAATTAAGGGGGCCGCCCTACCCGAACGTTGCTCAGATTTGTCTTTTTGTGAGGAAGGTTTTTCTGGAACATTTTTGCCATTTTTGGTTGAAAATTTGAATTCATAAATTTATAATGGATTAAACATTTTTATTAAATACCAAAAATGATTTTCTAAAAGATATAAAATGTTTGTGTCATTTTATAAAAAATCAAGTGATTAAGAAAATGTTCCTTTGATCATATAATGCATTAAACATTTGTTTATTCATACCTTAAGTGATTAAGTAGTAGAAATGAATATTTACAACTAAATACTTGTTTATTTAATAAGTTTATGTTTAATGAGTTTACATTTTGTGATTATCAAAACATAAAGATATCAAGAAGTATTAATAATGTTTTTAGGCATTATTTATATCAACAAAACATACTATAACGTTTTAAATGTCACTTGACCCGTTCGACTCCAAAATGGGTACAAACATATATTAATCCAAACACTCCTTTAATCATAACCATACCACACCATTATACATACTTGACTTTGACATAACAAAACATAACTTTGACACTCGACAATGACCTTATAACCTTTAAACGACTCACGGGGGCATCAACTATGACTTTGAGCTCGGTATTCTACCTAAGCTCTTATACATACCAACCTTCTAATCCGTACTTTGATCCTTAATCCTTAATCCAAGCTATAGCATCTCCATCACACATAAACCTACAAAAACGTTATCAACTATAACGGTAAGCTTTCGCTTAGTAAGTAAAACGAGTAACAATATACCATCATACTTCATTCATCATATAAGCATCACATACATACATCAAAGCTTGTCTACATCATTACATGCATAAAACACCTACTCTTCCTCATTCTATAACAACTAACATACATACCTTAACTTGTTTCATTACAAGTATAACCATCCTCTTGGCTAGCTATAACAACAAATCATCCTTCTACCTTAACACATCACATAAGTCAAGAACTACCAAGGTCCTTACTTATCTTCACATAAACATAAACATAATACATACACAACAGTTATGATGATAAAATCAATACAATAACATATTATTATCATTTTACTTACCTCACATCCATAACTAGTAAAATCAAAGCATCATCATCATCATTCTTGCTCATACTCAAACATCATACAAACACTTATTACTCCATCAAAACAATACTATCCCACAAGGGTTAACAAAACCCATCATCATCTCAAGTCATCATTAACTCAAGATTAAGCTTACTTACTTGTAAGTGATTGTTGATATGAAATTAACCTTTGGATTGGAACACTTAACTCTTCATAGATTAATCATCAAGCTCAACTCCTTTCCCTCCTTTCTTTCTTTTTACCGACACCACACACACACACTCATATACTTATCCAAATGAGATCACTAGAAAAGTCTAGAGAAATATCTAGACTTAAGTTAGTTGGAGGTTTGCCTAATTGGCAACTTTAGTCCCTTTGGCACAACAATCATTCATTCTTGGTACTAGAACAAGTTGGTTTTAGTGCTAGTTTGAGGTTTTGGCAATAATAGTCCCTCTAGTACTATAACAATTCTGTCTTGGTACTAGAACAAGTTGGTTCTAGTACCAGTTTGAGATTCTGGCAACTTAGGTCCCTCGACTTCTTTTCCTTTATATTAGTAACACATAATACTTTCTAAACCACATTACACATTCTTAATACTTATAGTTTGACTACCGGGTTGACTAGCCAATCACGTAAAGCCTTTGAACTTATAAAATTCGTAGTCAAACTTACTCAAATATCATTTATCCGCTTAGTCAAATACATTATTCTTAGTCAATTTCATCTAGGGTGGGGCCCATTTGTATCCGGGATACGGGTCTAACACTACTAGTGATGTTCTATCTGCTCAATGGGATAGGTGTAATGCCATTGTTTTAACCTGGTTAATGAATTCTGTGTCTCAAGATGTTTATATGGGTCTTGTGTATTCTGATAATGTTGCATCTGTGTGGAAAGAGTTGCAAGAAACTTATGATAAAGTTGATGGTTCTGTGGTTTATAATTTGTTACAAAAGATTAACTCTGTGAAACAAGGTGGTAGTTCAGTTGTTGATTATTATCATAGACTAAATTCTTTGTGGAGAGAATTTTATGCCTTAACTAAATTGCCTAAGTGTGTTTGTGAGGTTAAGTGTAGTTGTGAAGCTAGTAAAGAACTGGTTTTACATCAGCAACTTATGAAGCTGATGCAGTTCCTCATGGGCCTTGATGAATGTTATCAGCCTGTGAGGACTGCTCTCTTAACTAGGGATCCTCTTCCTGAGGTGAAAGATGCTTATGCTACTGTTTCTAGAGAAGAATCCCACAGAGGGGTTTCTGAGTCTTCTAGTGCCATTGAGTCTAAAATGAATGCTTCTTCTTTTACTGATAAATCTTTTAATAACAACAGAAGAGTGTTTAACAATAATAATAATAACACTAGGGGTACTAATTCTAATACTACTAATAGAGGTCCTAATCCTAATCTTAACTGTAAAAATTGTGGAAAGATTGGACACACTATTGAAAGATGTTATGACCTCATTTGTTTTCCTCCAGGTTTTGTTAAAACTAATAATAATGCTAAACATAATGGTTTTAAACAAAATTATAATGCCAATGTTGAGATTAAACATTCTGAAAATAAGTCTTCTGCTTCATCTGCTAGAAATTCTTCTGGTTTTACTTCTAAGCAGATGAAGAAATTGTTATCTTTGATCAATGATACTCCTTCTAGAAGCATACATGCTAATATGGCAGGTAGGGCTTCATTCTTTAATGGAAATGTCTGGTTCAATGTTAATTTCTCTAAGTATTTCTATGCTAATTCTAGTATTGCTGTTAAAATTGTTTCTTTGGGGTGGATTATAGATTCAGGTGCTAATCAGCACTTGATTGTTTCCACTGTTGGTATGTTTAATGTTGTGAACATTACTAGTCTTAGGATTACTGTTGGACATCCTAATGGTACTCTTGCTACTATTAGTCATGTTGGAAACTTAAAATTGACTAATAATGTTACTCTTTATGATGTATTAGTTGTTCCTGGTTATTGTGTGAGTTTGTTATCTGTTAATAAGCTTATTAGAGATAGCAAAATGTTTGTTGGTTTTGATGAGGATAAACGTTATATTCAAGATTTGAAAAGGGAGAATGTTCTGGGGACTGGTAGTCAGTCTGATGGTCTTTATCTGATTGACATGCAGTTTAGTAATACTTTGGGTAAGTGCAATTTGGTTATGTCTTATAATGTGTCTAAACTGGTTTGGCATAATAGATTGGGTCACCCTGCTGACCCAGTCTTGTCTGTTCTTCAAAATGATCTTGGTATTTCCAAGAACTCCTCTGTGCCTGCTTGTGAAGTCTGTCACAGGGCAAAACAGACTAGGAGACCTTTTCTCTTGTCTGATCATAAGTCTGAGAGACTTGGTGAACTTATTCACCTTGACTTATGGGGTCCTTACAGAGTAGCTAGCAGAGAGGGGTACAAGTATTTCTTAACTGTTGTTGTTGATTATTCTAGGGCTGTTTGGGCATACTTAGTCAAAACTAAGGATGACGTGTTTGGTGTGTTCTGTTCTTTTATACACATAATATCAAATCAATTTGGGGTAAAAGTTAAAGTTGTTAGGTCAGATAATGGAACTGAGTTTGTTAATAAAAAAAATGAATGAAATGTTTTCTGATCTTGGAATAATACATCAAACTTCATGTGCCCATACTCCTCAGCAAAATAGGATTGCTGAAAGGAAACATAGACACCTCCTTAATGTTGCTAGGAGTCTAATGTTTCAAGGGGGATTCCTTTAAGGTTCTGGTATGATTGTATTCTAACTGCTGTGTATCTTATAAACAGGCTGTCATCTTCAGTTTTAAAAGGTAAATGTCCCTATGAGTTGTTGTATAAAACTAAACCTAATCTTTCCCATTTGAGGTCATTTGGCTGTCTGTGTTTTGCAACTGTTTTAAACAATCATGATAAAATGTCTTATAGATCTGAAAAATGTGTTTTGATTGGTTTTTCTACTAATAAGAAAGCATATAAGCTTTTAAGTTTGGATACTAGAAATGTGTTTTTTGCAAGAGATGTGAAGTTTTATGAAAATATTTTTCCACTTAAAATGAAAACCTGTGACTCTACTGATGCAGACAATGCAAGTGAAGTAGATCACTTGAAGTTTTTTGATAGTCAGTGGTCTCAAAGTCCCAATGATGAAGGGAGAGATTCACCAGTTGAGGATGGTAGTATGCCATCTTCAAATGATGCAACAAATACTATGACAAATACTACTTATTTGCATCATGAAGATGGGCAATCTGCAACCCACTTTGGTGACCAAAACTGGTCTGAGGGCAGTCCCAATATTGAAAATTCTGGTTCAGTTTCAACTCAGTCTAGAAATGTTAATGAAGATGTGCAGACACCTGTATTAAGAAGGTCTAATAGGGAGTCTAGAGCACCTATTAGGTTTAATGATTATGTGATGCATTCTAAGGTTAGGTATGGTATAGAGAAGTATGTGAATTATGTTGGTCTTAATAGAACAAATATGTGTTTTGCTTCTAATTTGAATAAGTCTGTTGAACCTAAAAGTTATGAAGAAGCTGTTGAAGACCCTAATTGGTCTGAGGCTATGAATAATGAAATTGATGCTTTAAATAGAAATAATACTTGGACTGAATGTGAATTGCCTGTTGGTAGGCATGCTATTGGTTATAAGTGGTTATGGAAGATTAAGTATAAGTCTACTGGTGAAATTGATAGATATACTGGTTGCTAAAGGTTTTAATCAAAGAGAAGGTTTTGATTATGATGAAACTTTTAGTCCAATGGTTAAAATGGTTACTGTTAGATGCTTAATTAGTATTGCAGTTAATATGAATTGGCCTTTATATCAGTTAGATGTAAATAATGCTTTTTTGTATGGTGATCTTGAAGAGGATTTTTATATGGTTTTACCTAAGGGATTTAATGGAGGTGATAATTCAAAAGTTTGCAAGCTTAATAAGTCCCTTTATGGACTTAAGCAGGCTCCAAGACAGTGGAATGCAAAACTTACCACTGCCTTGGTTGAGAATGGTTTTGAACAAAGTAAATTTGATTATTCCTTATATGTTAAACAAAAAGGTTATGTGTTTGTGATTTTACTTGTTTATGTGGATGATATTGTTATCACTGGAAATGATGAAACTGAAATCAATAACTTTAAAAAGTTTTTGAGTTCTAAGTTCATGATAAAAGATTTGGGTGAGTTAAAGTATTTTCTTGGTATTGAAGTGTTGAAAAATGATAAAGGTATGTGCATGACTCAAAGGAAGTATTGTTTGGAGTTGTTATATGAGTATGGTTTATTAGCTGCTAAACCAGTTGATACTCCTTTGCCTGAGAATACTATTCTGAGCTGTGTTGAATTTGATAATGATAAGTTTTTGAAAAATATAACTAACTATCAAAAACTGGTTGGTAAACTGATATACTTAACTAATATCAGGCCTGATATTAGTTATGTTGTTCACTGTTTGAGTAAACACATGCACAGTCCTTTACAATCTCATCTTAAGGCTGCATTAAGAGTTTTGAAATACTTGAAAGGTTCACCTGGGTATGGTTTGCAGTTTAATAAAGAGTCTGATCTTAAGCTTAGAGCTTATGTAAGCCAGAAAATCTGTTACTGGCTTTTGTGTGTTTTTGGGTAACTCCCTTATTTCTTGGAAAAGTAAAAAACAAGCTACTTTGTCTAAAAGTTCTGCTGAAGCAGAATACAGAAGTCTTGCTTTTGCTACTTGTGAGGTTATTTGGTTAGGAAATTTGTTACACAGTCTTGGTCTTAAAGATTTGTTACATGTGGATATGTTTTGTGATAATAGTGCTGCTATTCAGATTGCAGCCAACCCAATTTTTCATGAAAGAACTAAGCACTTTGAGTTAGATGTGCATTTGGTTAGAGAAAAGGTGTCTGCAGGTGTGATTAAAACTGTTAAGATACATACTGATTTACAGATTGCAGACATTTTTAAAAAGTGTCTTGGTAAAATTCAGCATAATCCGTTTTGCAAAGGTCTTGGTATGTTTGATACGTTTTCAGGTGTTAAAAGGAATGATATAGATGTTGTGCAAACTGAAGGAGAAAGTGCAGGTGCAAAGACTAATTACTAATCAGCTTGAGGAGGGGTGTTGAAGTTTACAAGTCAATAATAGTCAAGCTGCTCTGTCATATTACTTAAGGGTCTAGTTTTGCTATTTCTCATAAGTCCTTATAACTGAAGTTAGAGTTGGGAGCTATTTGACAAGTCTTGAAGTTGTGAAGGGCTGAAGTGAAACTGTGTTCTATATAAGCTCATATCCGGAGCCAGGGTTTTATTATCTCTTTCTATCAACCGTGTGCAGTCTTTTGTATTCTCTCATTGTTTGACTTTGTTATTATCAAGATATCATCTCTGATATCTTGTGAGTCTAGTTTGTATCTTTATATTGTATCTTTATATTGATCAATAACTGTGAGTGTTTGAGTGTTTTGTAGTGAGGTTGATTGGTGTCCTTCTGAAGGAGATCAATCTTTGTCTTTGTAAATGTTTGGTAAGCACCCGTTTGGGGACTTATCTTCTTTAAACTCTTGATAATAATATACACCAAGGGGTGGTTGGTTGGGTGTAATAGTTTGTTCTTGTGATTGATTTACCATTTTTACAAATTGGATTACACGTTTTGACAAATAGTTATTTGATATGGGTTTGTATGTATATGTTGTATGAATAAAACTTGTCATTTGTCTTACATGATCTACTAAAAGATGTTGATGTCACATGTGTGATAAAAGGCAGTTAATGTAGGGAAACGGTTACACTTTATTAATATAATCTAAC